>CAMZMU010000051.1:55995559-56533993 GCA_947311845.1 Poa pratensis | reverse complement strand
CTCCTTGTCGTGCTTGCCCATGGCCTCAGCCAAGCTGCTCTCGCGGACTCCAAGGCCTCACGTTCTCTGTTCATGTCTGTTTCCGCCTGCTCCAGCTTCTCCTCACTCTTGAGCACCTCAGCTTCGCTGTCGTCATGGCCTGCTCGCGAGCCTCCCAGCGACAGACGATGCTGCTCCAGAGACTTCCTCACCTCCTCAGTTCAGCAATTATCTTCTCCTCGCGGCTGGCCAGTCCTTGCGCTGGTCGGCGAGGGAGGTCTCGATAGCCACTCGGTCTGAGGCTGCAGCCTGGCGCTCCGCCACAGCCGCCTCCCGATCCTCTGCAGCCGCCTTGCGTTCGCCTGGACCGGCGCCAAGGCCCCTTGCGCCTACGCGCTCCCGCTTCTCGCGGATCTCCTGGGCCTGCCGCGTCGCCATCGTCGCGCTGCGCCTGAAGGGCCTTGGTCGTCAGGGCCACTCCGCCGCCTGACTTCGAAGAAGCGGGCCCAGTCCTCAGCGAGGGCGTCGTACCTCCTGCCAAGCTCCGCCTCTTCAAGGGCAAGTTGGGTTTCTAGCCCGTCTAGGGTTGGCCCCTCACCAGCGGAGGGCAGCTTGGCGGCACGCGCTGCTCGCTCCGGTCGCTCAAGACCAAGGCCCAAGAGCCCTCACGTGGTGTGCAGTCTCTACCCCCGCGCCAGCCTCTGGTGCTGAAAAACACATGCTTGGACCAGGGTCAACACGGGGCCCCAGAGCGGGCCCCACCACGTCCTGTGCGACGTTGTTCACCACGACCACCTCTCGTGGGCCTCGGGGGCTGGCGAGGGAGGCCTATGTCGGGGGAGTATCCCCGGGTAGGGTCAAGGCTTGGCATAAGGTGGTGTTCCAAGTTGTGCCGAGGTACGGAAAGGGCCGACCTGTTTGGGCCTGGGAAGGTCCGAGCTTCATCTTGACCTGGAGAATACAGGCCGACCTATTTTGGCCCAGAGGGGTCCGAGGTATACTGTTGGCCAGGGCCGAGGTTCACTGTCCGAGCTATGTTCTGCCGACCTAACTACCTCAGTGCGGTGGTTTGTGTTGTGGGTGCAGGAGAAGCTGTGGGAAGGAAGTAAGATCCGAGCTAGTAAAAGATATTAAGCGCAAGACCCAAGGTACGGCACGGACGCGCCGAGCTAACCGAGGTGATGGGCTGTAGGTCGGGCCGGAGTCAATGCTCCTGTCACTTCCAGCCGGGTACTAGAGCGCCTGACACGGGAGCGTCTGTCAAGGGCATGGCAGAGGCGTGCTCCGGGTTCGGCGGGCCTGCACGTCTCCGACCGCTGACCACGCGAGGTCTGGGTAAAGGCTACGAGGTAGCTCTGCCAGGCCACGTCCTGTCTCGGTCAGAGGGGACATGCTAGCTCTGCCGTTAGGCTACAGGAGATGGGCAAGCCACGTCTTGTCCCCGACCGAGGTACGGTGGTACGGTGGTGACCGTTGCAGAGGCATGGCAACAGTGTTCTGCGAGGGGCACAATGGTAACCCGGCTGGCCTATATAGTGGGCTTCACCCCCTCCTGCTAGAGGGACGAGGATCAGATCGAAGATCAAGAGAGAGAGAGAGAGAGGAAGCTCGGAACACCTCGGAGAGACCTCGGTTCAGGCTCGGAGTGCCTTTTCCTCTCTTTGTAGCATCATCTTCCACCTCAGTTCTCACCATTGTATCATCATACAGCTCGAGGAGCAGCTTGTACTTGTCACTTTGAGCTATACACTGACTAGGATAGTGCTGCAGTAGGGGTGTTACCTCCGCAAGAGGGCCCCGAAGCAGGGTACATCGTGGTGTGTTTTGTGTTCTTGCTTTCTTGGTTCTTTGTTCGTGTTCTTGCGTGTTCTTGCGTGTGCACTTCTTGAGTGCATAAACCCTCCCCGGATTCCCCCAACGACCATTCGGCCCCATCTTAGCCATACCTATGGCATCTGCCGTGATCCCACCACGACAGTTGGCGCCCACCGTGGGGCAGATTGAGGCGTTGGAGGGAGTTTTCATCCGGACGGGCTCAGGCGAGCGTGTTCTTTCCGGGCTTGTCGCCAAGATCGGAGAGTTCACCTTCATCAGCGACAACGCGGGGTGTTTCGCCGGCAAGCCCTTCCCCGAGCACGGCTTCACCATGATGCTCGGCAGCTTCGTCACGTACGTTGCTGTCGAGGTTGTTCGCGGGTACCCGGAGCAGGTGCTCGTGGACGACGAAACTCCTCTCCTCGCGGCTTTAGGTCGGCGCATCACTCGCCCCGAGAGCTGCGTAGAGGTGATGGTGACAGGTCCGGTTGACGCCGCTGGCAAAGTAGATGCCAGCCAGTCCAAGGCAGCCGAGGTTGCTAAGGTGAGATCTGCAAAGCCCAGGCTAGAGAAGGACTTGCCTGGCACCCCAGAGCTGCGGGGCCGAGGTGCGACCCTGGTAGAGATAGTGGATACACTGGCAGACCCAGTAAATCCAGGGTGGACATAGTGGTGACTGTGGCCGACCTAGAGGCAAAGCGTGTCCTGTGCAGAAGGAGGCTGTAGCAATGATAACAGCTAGAGATGAGTTCAATAGAGATCTGCGCGAGTACAATGCAGCGAATGGCTTCACCCCGGTAGCGGTTGATACACATAGGGGAGCCGAGGTGCGGCAGAGAGGCAAGGGGCTCAATGATGAGCTAAACAGGGAGGCTCGACCTACCACCTCGGCTAGGAGTGGGAGTCGCGTGTCAACTGGAAGGCCGGTGTATAGTTCCCCTGCTAAGAACCTCAGAGCTGCCGAGGCAGGCAGGGCCGAGCTATCCGGATTATCTGGAGATGCATGGCGTGCGCAGCAGAAGCGAGTCAATGAGTTAGTATATGTGGCTAACCAGCAGAATGAGGCTCTCCGCAGAGCAAATGCCGGGGCTGGTGATTCAGAGATGGTTTATTCAGCTAGGCCAGTCAGTCAGGTGTCCAAGGGGCAAGCCTCGTCTCCACTCGTCGGAGGAGCCGATCGAGCCCGGAGTGTCACCTCGGGTCAGAACCAGCAGCTGCAGATGTATGATCCAGTCCTAGCAGCAAAGCAGAAGGCGGGCCAGGGCAATGCTAGCCGAGCTAAGGGAAACCCCGGCCCAGGCAATGCGAGCCGGGCTAAGGGTAACTCCGGTCAGGGAAATCAGAACGGCGGTCAAGCGGCATCGGCTGGCCGAGGTAAACCACCTCCGCCCCCGAGGTATCAGCAACAACCTCGGCAGCAGGGGCAGTATCAGCGAGAGCCGGAGTATGTTCAGCAACCTCAGAACGTCGGTCAAGGCGATGACCGATATGATGATGGAGACTCGGCCATGGCACGAGCTGGATACCACAGAGTGGATGGGGCGTTGGGACCTCGGATAGGAGGTCGGATGTTAGCTCCAGGCGATGTCCGTAACAAGCTGGATAGACTCTACTTGTCTGAGCAACTGGAGGAGGAAGGCCCTCCTGGTCCGGCATGTTTTGGACCTCGGATCATGAAGGAGCCACCACCACCAGTATCTCAGTTCCAGTTAGGTCGGAACACCAAGCCATACAATGGGAGCACCAAGCCACAAGATTGGCTGACAGATTATGTATCCTCGGTGCACATTGCGGGGGGCAATCGCCGATGGGCGGTCCGGTATCTCCCGCACATGTTGGAAGGTCCAGCTCGGATCTGGCTGAATAATTTGCCGGAGTATAGTATCAACTCCTGGATAGACTTGGAGCTGGCGTTTAACAGCAACTTTGCTAGTACATACAAGAGGCCAAACCGACCTCAGCTCCTGGCGGCATGTAAGCAAGATGATCATGAAACTGACCGAGAATTCTTAACTCGGTGGAGCAATGTTCGGAATTCCTGTGAAGGAGTGGTAGAGGCCCAGGCCATTTCCTGGTTTGCAGATGGCTGTCGACATGGCAGCATGCTGTGGCAGAGGCTCCAGAGAGATATGCCGAGATCCCTAGCAGAAACATCCGGGTTGCAGATTCTTATGCCCTGGGTGATCCGATGCAGCCAGCAGCAGAGGCAGGAGCACGTAACAGAAGGAGGGAGCCAATAAACAACCGGCTCGGACCAAGGTGTAATGACCGTCAGGAGTTCGGACAGAAGAGGAGGGAGCCGGACTATCCATACCCTCCAACCAAGTTGCAGCGGTGAACCCGGATCAGCCCGGAGCTGGAGGTGTCCAGAGGCCAAAAATCAATGGTCCGGCATTTAGTCCGAACCAGGAGCCACCCATGACCTATGAATCAATGATAGATGGTCCGTGCTGTTACCATACGACTGACCCGCGCAAGCCAGCCAACCATTCAACCCGGCAGTGCAGCTGGAACCGCAGAATCAGAGAAGAGGGGGCAAGGGCCGGAGGAATCAGAACAGGACCACCACCTCAGAGATTTCAGCCGAGGTCCCACCCTAATCTGTCCGGAGCAAATGTTACCCCGGTAACCACTGCACCTCTTCCGAGGCCTGCAGCAGCAAGACCCGTGAATGTGGTGAATGTCCGAGGTAATAACAACAACAATGGTGCCGGACCAAGTCAGCAGTATGAATACCCCGGAAATGACTATAGAGAGGTTCATGCGAGCTATGTGGTCTTTGTGACCGAGCCAACTGACAAGAAGAGCGTGCAGAGGCGTGCCATGGAGGTGAATGCAGTAATGCCGGTGGTGCCGACCTATATGAACTGGTCTGAGCAGGAGATCACTTGGAGCAGAAAGGACACACCTCGGATCATGCCGAGTCCTGGAAAGTATGCCCTGGTGGTAGATCCAACGTTGTGTGGGCCTACCAACAATGTGAGGTTCACCCGAGTTCTGGTGGACAATGGCAGTGCCATCAACATCATGTACCGAGACACAATGGTGAAATTGGGCATCTCGCCTAATCAGTTGATGCCAAGCAGTTGTACTTTTCATGGGATTGTGCCCGGCGTTTCCTGTGCACCCATGGGCAAGATATGGGTGGATGTAGCATTTGGAACCAAGGAAAATTGCCGAGTTGAGAGTATCGAGTTCGAGGTGGTGGACTTGGAGAGTGCATACCATGCACTGCTTGGAAGGCCGGCTTTGGCCAAGTTCATGATTTCCACCCATGTTGCATACCTGAAGATGAAAATGCCAGGGCCTAATGGATCATATCCATCTCGGGTGACTACAAGCGAGCAATTCAGTGTGCCTCGGCGGGATCTAACCTAGCCGAGTCTTTGGTGATCGCAGCCGAGAAGAAGAAGCTGCATCAAGTGGTGGCAATGGCGCAGTCAACACAGCTCGGCCTGTCCGGACTGATGAGCCCGGACTCAACTGCGGCGTTCGAGGTACCCAAGGAGACCAAGAAGATCCCCATTGACCCGGAGCACCCAGAGCATGTGGCCATCATTGGGACCGGGCTAGGCGAGAAATAGGAAGGCGAGCTCTGTCACTTCCTCCGTGAGAATCGGGATATCTTTGCATGGTCGGCTAAGGACCTGCCAGGTGTTCCGAGGGAGTTGGCAGAGCACTCTTTATTTGTTAGGCCAGAGGTGAAACCGGTGAGGCAACCGACCCGTCGTCTCTCAGACGACCGGAGACAAGTGGTGCTGGACGAGCTGGCTAAGTTGCTTGCAGCCGGGTTCATAATGGAGGTACTGCATCCGGACTGGATATCCAATCCGGTCCTGGTGGAAAAGAAGAAAGACGAGCCAGCCGTGGTCAAGGTGTGGCGCATGTGCATTGACTTCACTAACCTCAACAAGGCGTGCCCAAAAGATCCATTTCCATTACCTCGGATTGATCAGGTGATCGATTCCACTGCTGGTTGTGAACTGTTATCTTTCATCGATGCGTACTCTGGTTTTCACCAGATACCACTGAACCCAAAGGATCAAATAAAGACCGCTTTTATTACCCCGTATGGGGCGTATTGCTATCGTGTCATGTGTTTTGGTCTGAGAAATGCCGGGGCAACTTATCAGAGGTGTATGCAGAAATGCCTGCACTCTCAGATGGGCAAAAATGTGCAAGTGTATGTCGATGATATTGTCATCAAAACTAAGGAAAAATACTCTCCTCGAGGATCTCGAGGAGACATTTGTGAATTTGAGAAAGTATCGGTTGAAGCTTAACCCGGACAAGTGCACCTTTGGTGTCCCGGCTGGAAGTTGCTCGGATTCCTGGTGTCCAGCCGAGGTATCGAGGTTAACCCGGCCAAATCCGAGCTATTGAGAGCATGAAGTTACCGAAGTGTTTGAAAGATGTGCAGAAGTTCACAGGGTGCCTAGCCTCGTTGAGCCGATTTGTAGCTCGGCTAGGAGAAAAAGCCTTACCTTTGTACCAGCTCATGAAGAAAAGTACCGGGTTTACATGGACCCCGCAGGCCGACGTGGCGTTTGGCGAGCTGAAAAAGATGTTGTCCACTGCCCCGGTGTTAGCGTCACCATTGCACAATGAGCCGATGTTACTTTACATTGCGGCCACAAACCGAGTTGTAAGTGTGGCAGTGGTGGTGGAGCGCGAAGAAGGTGGCAGGTCGGTGCAGAGACCGGTGTATTACTTGAGCGAGGTGATCTCTACCTCGAAGCAGAACTATCCTCACTACCAGAAGATGACGTATGGTGTTTACCTGGCGGTCAAGAAGTTGAAGCATTATTTCCAGGAGCATCCCATGACGGTGGTGTGCGAAGCTCCAATCTCGGAGATCATCGGGTGCAAAGATGCAACTGGCCGAGTTGCCAAATGGGCGATTGAGGTGTCTCCATATGCACCACATTACGAGAGAAGAGACGCAATTAAATCCCAGGCGTTGCCGGACTTCTTTTGTGATTGGGCCGAGATGCAGTATGAGCCACCCAGGCCGGACTATAATTATTGGAAAATGCATTTTGATGGGTCCAAAACAAAGATCGGGCTGGGGGCTGGTAGTCCTCACCTCGCCAAAGCAAGATCAGCTGAAGTACGTGCTGCAGATTCATTTCTCAGCATCAAACAATGTGGCGGAGTATGAGGCCTTAATCCATGGCCTCAAGGTGGCAAAGGAGATCGGTATCCGGCGTGTAGAGTGCTTCGGCGATTCCGACCTGGTGGTGCAACAATCTTCTGGAACTTGGGATGCTCTGGATGCCAACATGGCGTTATATCGGTTCCATGTGCAAAAGATATCCGGGTTCTTTGAAGGGTGTGAGTACAGGCATATACCTCGGGCAGAAAATGATGCTGCCGACGTGTTGTCAAAGCTCGGTTCATCAAAGAGGCAGTACCACCAGGGTAGCCCTGAATCACTTGAGAACTCCTTCAATCAAACCTTCTCCTGAATCCGAATCTATTTTCATCCCGGCGGAGCAAGAGCCCGGACCTGTTCCAATGGAGGTAGACGTCGGATGCGTTTGGTCGGACCCGGGGACTGCGTGGCAGAGCTCGGGGACTGCTCATCCAGACTCGGGGACTGGTCGCAGGATGGTGGAGGAAATAATGGAGGAGATTATGGTGGCCGAGCCAATGGAGGTGGATGAGGAACTTTTTCCTTTGCACCCGGTGCCGGAGTGGGCGGAGCAAATTATGAAGTTCATAACGGAGGGAAGCACGCCAAGTGACACAACCGAGGCTAGGAGGATTCAAAGGAGGGCCAAGGCGTACACCATCATCAACAAGGAGCTCTATAAAAGAAGCGTAACCGAGGTGTTGCAACGGTGTGTTGAGCCAGCTGAAGGCAAGGAGATGCTTTTGGAGATCCACCAAGGAGAGTGTGGTCATCATTGCAGCACAAGAGCTCTGGTGGCCAAGGTGTTTAGGCATGGGTTCTATTGGCCCACTGCTCTTGCTGATGCAGAGGCCATAGTCCGGAGATGTGAAGGATGCCAAAGATTTGCCAAGCAAACGCATATGCCGGCTTCGGCGCTCAAAACAATTCCTATCACTTGGCCGTTTGCGGTATGGTGTTTGGATATGGTGGGAGAGTTCAAACCAGCCCGAGGTAACATGACACACATATTGGTGATGGTGGACAAATTCACCAAGTGGATCGAGGTGAAACCAATCCGGAAGTTGGATGGTCATTCAGCAGTGACTTTCTTGAAGGAGATTATTCTGCGATATGGCTACCCCCATAGCATTATCTCGGACAACGGCACTAACTTTGCTGTTGGAGAGTTCGCTCGGTTTTGCATGAACAAGGGAATCCGGCTGGACATAGCCTCGGTGGCACACCCGGAGTCTAATGGACAGGTGGAAAGATCAAATGCTCTAGTGTTGGCCGGCATCAAGGCTCGGCTCATTGAACCACTGCTGAAAACGCCGGGGTGTTGGATAGATGAGATACCAGCAGTACTGTGGGGTCTAAGGACCACGCCAAATCGATCGACTGGCTATACGCCATTTTTTATGGTCTATGGGGCAGAAGCTATGCTACCCACTGACATCGAGTATGATGCGCCCAGAGTGGCAATGTACACTGAAGCCGAGGCAAAAGAGGCTCGGGAGGATGCAGTAGATCTGCTTGAGGAAGCGAGAGAATTGGCCTCATCTCGGTCAGCAATTTACCAGCAAGGTCTCCGACGTTATCATAGCCGGAGTATCAACCCTCGTGTGTTTCACGAGGGAGATTTGGTGCTGAGGTTGGTGCAGCGCAAGAAAGGCCGGCACAAGTTGTCACCTCCATGGGAGGGACCGTTCGTTGTGAGCCGAGCTCTGCTCAATGATTCCTACTATCTTATAGATGCGCAGGAACCAAGGGAAGATGGGCTGGACAACCCCGAGTCAGAGGTCAGGCGACCATGGAACGTAGCTCTACTCCGACCTTTCTACTCATGAAAGGCGCAATGTATGTACCTCGGTTAATCCTTAATAAAAATGTCGGCACTCCGAGGTAAAGCTCGGGGACTGCCTCGCTCTTGTGCTTATGTTTTATCTCTGTTTGTCAGTTTTGTTCATATGCCGAACTATTTTGAACCTCGTCTCAAACTTCAAGTAATGTGTGCTATGAAACTAATCTTGTGACTCGACTGGCATCTGCCTAAAAGGTAGTCAAGAGCAAAGAGGAAAAAACGTGGGAGACATGAAAATGAACTCGGGGACTCGGTCCAAAATTATAGTTCGGCATGTGTCGTTTACTAACCCCTGTCTTTACCTTTCGTTTATGTCGGATGACTTTGAAACATACCTCGGAATTTTACCAAGTACTGTATGCTATGAACAACAATCTTGTGACTCGACTGGCATCTGCCTAAAAGGTAGTCAAGAGCAAAGAATGCCAAACATAGTAAACACGAAAGTAAACTCGAGCAATCATTCAAAAGGATTCGACGTAAAGCTTAGAAAAGCATGGTTCGGATAAGCATGATAGTAACAGAGGTAGCAAAAGGAACTACTTAAGTTTGATTACATCTGCGTCCCGGCATACCGGGGATTTAATGAAGTTTTTTGGCCAAGCATGATAGTAACAGAGTTCAGGTCGAGGCATCAGGAATTACGTCGGCAGCAGCCGAGGTAGCCTGGGAGGTGCTGGCAACGTCGGCAGTAACCTCGGCACCAGCTTGTGGAGAAGCCTCGGTTTCTGCTTCGCGGGTGTCACCATCGTCACCTTGCTCGGCTTCGACGTCGGATTCTGTTTCGTATTCATCCTCTTCTGGCTCGTCATCTTCGGCGTCGGAGTAGGTGTCTCCCTCGCTCAAGTTCTTGGTGTTGGCATATCCAGCGAAGAAGGAAGCCATCTTTTCGCGCCGCTGGATGAGAATTGGGTCCGTGGACCAGGGCGAATTTCGGCGAAGAGTGTCCATCTTTTCGAGGTCGAGCTTCTCGCACCAAGTCATGATGAATTTGAGAGCGGCATCAGCTCCAGCGCGAGCCGAGGATGAGCGCCACTCTCGAAGTCTTTGTTCGGCTTCACGAAGCTTGGCGGCGAGCTCAGGCGTAGTATTGGGAGCATCGGCAAGAGGCCACAAGGCTCGGAAAGCAGACACACCTGCATCAAGGAGTTCGGACCCAATGGTTTTCAAGGGATGGATCCGAGCTTTGATGGCCACGATGTGGTCCTCAATGGTCCAGGCGGGGTTCGTCTCGCTACGCCTCTTCCTGTGCTGATCAGTGATATTGCGAGCCGAAACTTGGGTGTAGGTGAAGTGCTCTGCAGAAGATAGCCTGTTAATAATGAAAGAAACAGTTCGGCAAAGAGCCAGTACTGTTGAGGACAAAGCAAGGATAAGGGGGGCAAGAAGCTTACCGTCCATTTCTTTGTTGATACGTTCCAGCGTCGGGAGGAGCTGGTTAACCGAAGCTTGAAGGGCTTCATAAGCCTCGGTGGCCGAGGTGGCGCGGGCCTCGGCTAACTGGAGCGCATTCTCATGTTCCTTGGCGGCATCCTCCCGAAGTTTCTTCTCTGTTTCAACAACACTGGCCTTTTCCGCCTGCAGCTGCTCTGTTTCCGACGTCCGCAGCTCGTGATGCGCTTCAGTTCCTTTACCAGACGAGCTACTTCGGCTTTCTCTAGTTGGAGCTTTTCGTCCAAAGAGTTCTTTTCTGCAAGGACGGCCTTGTGCTCGTCGTGGAGTTTCTTGTGGTCAAACAGGAGGGTATGGAAGATGTCCGTGCGGACGTTCATAGTATTCTGCAAGGAAGAAAAACATAGCTCGGTTAGAAAGGCTATACCTCGACAAGAGTCTCGGGGACTCGGAGTCAAATCATTGGAAAAATGTTGCCGGGGTATGCCTCGACAGGAGTCTCGGGGACTCGTACCCGAGGTGCATGATAAAGTAAGGTAAAATGGTTTGAGATTCAAGCCAAACAATTTTAACTCCGGCGGAGCGTCAATAGTTTACCTCGAATCTCGGGGACTGGGAATGGTGGATATTAGATGAGATACTGCATGAAAGTAAAGAGAATAGGACTTACGTCGATGTTTTGAGCAGCACGCAGGGCAGCGACTTGTAGGTCGTGACGCTTCGGCCGCAGGCGCTGTTTCCCGCAGGGTGCTCACCTACCGGAGCAGCTAGGGAGGCCGAGGAGACCTCGTCTGCAGAATTCCAGTCTGCGTTGTAGTGTTCCAAGGAGCCGAGGCTCTGGTCACTGTCAGTGCGCAGAGGAGGATATCCCCACGGTCCGCCCTGCTCGATGCCCCTAACCGAGGCCTCCAAGGCTTGAGCAGCCTCGGAGCTTGAAGCAGGCCGGTTATCCAGTATAAGAGATGTCCTCCGAGCATATTCGTCGGCCGGAGGAGCAGTCTCATCAACGGGTGCGGCAAATGGAGGAATTCGGCGTGTCACCGGGGAGGAGACCTCGGTGCATCCTTGAAGGAGAAGAGATAGTCAGGGTGCCAGACCCAGATGTTGGTTTGGGGGTGACCTTAGACTTCACCGTCTCTTTCTCTTTCTCCTTGCCTTTCTCCAACGGCAAGGTAGTCTGGCGAACTGGTTTTTGGGGCTGTTGCTTGGGCTGTTGCTTGCTGTTGCTTCTGCTGTTGCTGCTGTTGGTTGCGGGCAGTCTGGCTGCGGGGGGAGAGTCGAGGCTCCGGCAAGGCGGTAGCCGGAGTTGGCGCGATTGGTCCCCGCATCCGTTTGAGGACGCGGAGAAGTCTGGCCTCGGGTGGGGGCAGATTTCTCCAAGGCCGGGCCAGACCTCGGTGGAGGAGATACGGGGCGAGAGTTCGTCGGGGTGGTCGTGGCTTCAGAGGCACCAACGGGTGCAGTCATGGAGGATACCTCCTGATCCACTTCTATGGGGTCACTGCAACGAAGGAAGATGGTCAAGTGTTAGTACCGAGGTGATAAGTTTAAGCAACAAACTTGTTGGCTATAGAAGCAAAGCATTACCCATCCGAAGTAGGAAACTTCTTGCCCCCTCGGGCATGAGGAGGATTTCCGGACTTCTTCAGCCGACGTCTCTTGACCGGAGCCGCAGTGGGTCCGGAGGCTCCAGTGGCGGATGGTTCGGCGGCCGAAGTTGCGGCACCAGCGCGTTTCCGGCTGGTTGCTGGAGTAAAGTTCGGAAGGTGAGGAAGGCAGGAGATAGGTACCGCGTTTATTGGTTCCATGACGAGAAATCCCTCCTCGTCATCCGAAATCTCTTGAACTGAAGCTTGTGCTTGAGGCTTACCCGCGGTGGTGACGCGGGCCGAGGCAATGGGCATGTAATCCTCGTTGTCAGGGTCCTCGTTGGATGGTGGGTCCTCGACAGGAAGATCCTTGCCGAAGTGGTCCGCAGGATGGACTCCATCCTCGGCGGTCTGGCGGGAGAACAGCTATATGGCAGACATATGAAAAGGAGTTAGGAAGAAATGGTCAAGATGAACGTCGGTAGCAAGACCTCGGTGGTAAAGGAGTACCGAAGAAAACGTCGGAACAGCGTACCTGTTTTGGTGGCTTGGTCCTGTAGTGGGGTTCCCTTCCCCATGTCCAAGCGTCAGAGATCTTGGACTTGGTGATAGCTCGGACTCGCCGAGCTACAGCGGCGTTGTCCAGTGCAACATGCGTATGGCGGGTTGGATCATAAAGACCGCTCATGTGGCAGATCTTGTGAGTCCTCGCCTGGAGAGGGGAGACCCTGCGCTTCACAAATGTGCAGGCCAGATCGTCAGCCGTCAGGACTTTCCCGTCGTTCGCAGGGTCCTCCGGGTCCTGCCATTTCGCAACATACCCATGGATGGACTTGATTTCGCTGGTGAGAGGGGGAGTGTAGTCCCAGTTGAGCGGTTCGGTAGGAGGGCTGAGGTTAAACACCGGCAGATTGAGGAAGTCCTCTTCGCCGGAGTTCTTCACGTAAAACCACGTCCGGAGCCACTTGCGAACGGTGTCCGGAGTAGCGATACGTGGGAAGATGGAGTTTCGGCGAGGAGCTATGATGGCTGCTCCGCAGGCGGTTAGTAGCTTGGGCAGATCCTTGTTTTTCGGATCCGGGATCACTTGCCGCTTAAGTTGGAAGTAGCGAGAAAAGAGGTCTACCGTGGCTTTGAGGCCGAGGTATCCCTCAGAGAAGGAAACGATGCAGGAGAGAGTGGTGATGGCGTTGGCGGGGAGGTGATGAACCTGGAGTCGAACTTGTCGAGGAAGCTCCGGAAGAAATCACTAACGGGCAGTCCGAAGCCGCGCTGGAAGTGCGCGACGAAGACCACCCGTTCCCCTTCCTTGACTTGAGGCTCGAGTTCGCCCTCTGGCAGGCGACACTCTACCCCGGCGGGAATCCGCCGAGTCGCCCTGAGCCACTGGATTTCGTCCGGAGTTACATCCGAACCTTCCCAGCCGGCTCGTTCTCCGACCTCCAGTTCGAGGTCTGGAACCTCGGTTTGTTCCGAAGTCTCAGGAGGAGACATCTCGGCAGAATCAATCTGCAGAAGAATGCACAGAAGTTTAGCAAAGGAAAAAGTGAATCTGGAATCTAAGGCTATATCTGGCTAACTCAGGAGGAGTTGGACGGCTATCTAATATACATAGAGGCATATCTATGCTAGGCGAGCATCTATCCGAGGTATGAAACTCGCTACTACCCAAAAAAGTATGCAAGTAAGATCTACCGGAGGAGGTAAATAGAGTTTTATTCAAGAACATATGAAGAACCACAGCGCAAAGAGGAAGAAACCTAGGGCAATGCCTAGGGTATCAGAAAGGGAGTACATACCGTGAAAACGAGGTGCTGAAGGGCGGCGCCGGTGACGCGGTCGCAGCGGCGACGAAGGAGCTGCTCGTCGGCGGCGGCGGGAACGTGTTTCTTCTCAACCGGAAGCGGCGGCACTGGTGGCGATGGAGGCGAGAGGGCGAGTGAAGGAGGAAGAAGATGGCGAAGTTACCCGTGGGGCCCTACTTATAGCCCGCGCGGTAACTGCCCGCATTAACTGCGCCACTACCGCGCGGTTATCGGGAGGCGCGGGATCGTGTGCGAGTGGGCGCACGGTTACGCGGTCTGCGGCCGCACGATCGGCCACATCGTGGGCCGCAGAGTGGCAACCGCCCACCCCGGATTTCCTGCGCTGGTCAGCACAAAATCGAGGGGTCGTGGGCGGTCAAGTACTTGAGTGCGCAGGTGCGCTGTTCGGTGGGTCCGGCTGACGAGGGCGGCGTGTGGTCAGAATCTGCTTGGCAGAGGTCCGGATTCCGAAGCCCGGGCAGAGATTCTTCGCCACGTACCTCGGAAAATCTTGAGGCAAGTTGGTGCTGAGTCAGATAGCTCGGAGAGTTCAGTTCGCATATCTACCTCGGATTGGATGGTGGTGTATGGGAGGTACCTCGGCATGACTATGTTGGAGGTCGGTTTAGGAGGTGGTGTAAGGCTTGTTTTGAACCTGCTACGGCCCTCCTTCCGAGGTCGTAGGACCGCACCAGCTTCGGGGACTAATGTCGGGGGAGTATCCCCGGGTAGGGTCAAGGCTTGGCATAAGGTGGTGTTCCAAGTTGTGCCGAGGTACGGAAAGGGCCGACCTGTTTGGGCCTGGGAAGGTCCGAGCTTCATCTTGACCTGGAGAATACAGGCCGACCTATTTTGGCCCAGAGGGGTCCGAGGTATACTGTTGGCCAGGGCCGAGGTTCACTGTCCGAGCTATGTTCTGCCGACCTAACTACCTCAGTGCGGTGGTTTGTGTTGTGGGTGCAGGAGAAGCTGTGGGAAGGAAGTAAGATCCGAGCTAGTAAAAGATATTAAGCGCAAGACCCAGGTACGGCACGGACGCGCCGAGCTAACCGAGGTGATGGGCTGTAGGTCGGGCCGGAGTCAATGCTCCTGTCACTTCCAGCCGGGTACTAGAGCGCCTGACACGGGAGCGTCTGTCAAGGGCATGGCAGAGGCGTGCTCCGGGTTCGGCGGGCCTGCACGTCTCCGACCGCTGACCACGCGAGGTCTGGGTAAAGGCTACGAGGTAGCTCTGCCAGGCCACGTCCTGTCTCGGTCAGAGGGGACATGCTAGCTCTGCCGTTAGGCTACAGGAGATGGGCAAGCCACGTCTTGTCCCCGACCGAGGTACGGTGGTACGGTGGTGACCGTTGCAGAGGCATGGCAACAGTGTTCTGCGAGGGGCACAATGGTAACCCGGCTGGCCTATATAGTGGGCTTCACCCCCTCCTGCTAGAGGGGACGATCCAGGATCCAGCATCGAAGATCAAGAGAGAGAGAGAGAGAGGAAGCTCGGAACACCTCGGAGAGACCTCGGTTCAGGCTCGGAGTGCCTTTTCCTCTCTTTGTAGCATCATCTTCCACCTCAAGTTCTCACCATTGTATCATCATACAGCTCGAGGAGCAGCTTGTACTTGTCACTTTGAGCTATACACTGACTAGGATAGTGCTGCAGTAGGGGTGTTACCTCCGCAAGAGGGCCCCGAAGCAGGGTACATCGTGGTGTGTTTTGTGTTCTTGCTTTCTTGGTTCTTAGTTCGTGTTCTTGCGTGTTCTTGCGTGTGCACTTCTTGAGTGCATAAACCCTCCCCGGATTCCCCCAACGACCATTCGGCCCCATCTTAGCCATACCTATGGCATCTGCCGTGATCCCACCACGACACCTAGCCACCAGTTGCTCAACCGCAGCCTCGCCTGCTGCGGCCTCAGAAGAAGTGGCCTCCCCCTCAGGCTCGGCATTTGGAGGGGGCGTCGGAGGAGTTCCCTCCTCCATCTCGGCGTCGGCGCCTCCCGGCGCCTGTGTGCTGGTCCCCGCCGTCTCCACGGCAGGTGTCTCTGGGGGCCCCAGTGGAGCATCAGGCGCGGCGGCGACGGAGCCTTCACCACCTCCTCAATCCGACTCTCGGCAGGAGGTGGCGAGGCAGTTGCTTCTTCAAGGGGCGTCTCCCCTACAGGCCTCGTGGCCTCGTCAACAGCTGGCCCTGTGGTGACTGTCACCACGGGCTCCTCAGTCTCTTCTTCAAGGGGCGCCGTAGGCCCCTCAACAACGGGCGTGGCGCCGCGCCGCACGTCCGCAGCCTTGCGGAGTCGGCGGCGCTTCGCATGAGCCAGATCCCTGATAATCAAGACAGTGAGATCCTCGAGAAAGGCAAGAACTCTCGATAAGCGAGAACAAGTCAAGAAGAAACAGTACTCACCCAGATGGCTTGGCGCGGGTGTCCACCCACACCTTGTTGGCAGAGCGCCACCGGCCTGATGAGGCTCCAGCGCTGGGCTCCTCAGGGGCCGCCTCAGCCTTCCTCTTAAGAGGAGTGCTCTCCAGGCTTCTGGCGGCCCTGTCGTGGATGGCCTTGGTGCGGGGCTCGCGCCGCTTTGCCGCGGCCTCCGGACCGCTATCGTCTCCGTCTTCGTCTTCTTCTTCTGTGGCCCGTTGTGACGGGGCCACCACAAAATCCTCGTCCACATCGGACGATATCTCCAGGATCTCCTCCTCAGGGGCCGCCTGCTTTGAAGAGCTCGCCTCCCCTGACGAGGGGTCGACTCCTCCGGCGGCGGCGTCAGCTTCGGCGTCTGAAGCAGCAGAGGACTCGCCAAACAAGTCTTCCTCCACCACAGGCGCCGCAGCCCCCTTCGCCTCTTCTCCCTCCAAGCCCTCTGGCGTGAACGTCGGCATCGTCTCCAGAACTGCGAGGCGCTTCTTTGGAGTGAGCTGGTGGAGGGGCCTCAGGTGCTCAGTGCCCGGAACAGGGATCTCCGGGGCGATGAAGAGCGTGCCTAAGATGGAGGCGACGTCGTCTGGCGCGTGGGCGCTGAGGTGCAAGCGCATTGGGTCCGCCGGGCCGGAGTACATCCACACCGGCTTCGTGTGCGCCTGGAGGGGAGCGATGCGCCGCCTCACGAAGTCCTCAGTGACCATCTGCCCCGTGAGGCCAGCCTCGCGGACGAGCTTCATGCGCGAGACCAAGTGGGCAATCTTCTGGTGCTGGAACTTCTCGCTGGACCAATTTGAGTTCTTCAGCGGCGGCGCCTCAGGCTCATCGAAGAAGGCATTCCGCTCCTTGGCGTCGGTGAGAACCCACTTCTGGCGGAAGTCCTCCACCTTCTTCGTCACCCTCGTAACGGCCTTGTCGCCATCCCACGACATGGGGATGTAGACGGCGCCCATCCCGTCTGCGATGCGGAAGGACACGCACCCAGACCGCTCGCCAGGCGCCGTGTTGCGGAGCGCGTAGAAGCTCCGGAAGAAGGCCACGGAAGGCATCACTCCCAGATACGCCTCGCAGAGATAGGCGAAGATGGCGAGAATCAGGATGGAGTTCGGGTGGAGGTGCAGGAGCTGGATCTGATAGAAGGACAGCACCTCCGCAAGGAAGGGAGAGAACGGCGGCACCAAGCCGGCGAACAGCGTGTGGACGAAAATGGGATACCACCCCGCCGCCAGCTTGCCGAAGCGCGCCGCCTTGACGCCGCTGGCGCCATGCTCATTATTCCTCCCGGCGACGAGGACCTTCAGCCTATCCAGCGCCTCCGCTGTGGAGACGCGAGTGCCGATGAGAGCCGGCGCAAGCTCCTCCTCCCGCTGCGCTTCAGCGGAGGCCTCCACCATCACCGCCTTGCCCTTCTTGGGGCCCATGGCTCGCGAAGGAAGGGCGGCGGAAAAGCTCGGAGAAGAACGGAAATCGCCGGAGCAGTGGAGCACCGGAGGTGTATGCAAGAAGGAAAGGGCGTAAATGCACAGCCGCGGCAGCCTTTATATCACCTCAGGGCGGTTTCCGAGGCGTCGCGGGTCCCGCCACGATGCCCACCTCCTCCGGAGAAGCCGAGACGCAACAACCGCTCGCCACGTGTCTCGGGCCGGCCGGACACTTTGGGCCCATGACGCTTCGCCTGCGCCCCCTGGACCGCGTCGTGCCCGTCATGGGCCCGGGGGCTACTGTCAGCCCAGTAAGAACCAGGGTGTACTGGGCCAGGCCTCTATAACCCTCAACACTCGGCGAGTGAATCTCGCTAAGGACCAGGTCTGCAAGCCTGGGGAGCCCGCGGGGCAGAATCGCCTCGCGGAGGCCTGAGGAGGCAGCTAAGGCCTGTGGAGCCTCTACTCCGCTGCCCCCTCTCCAAGGAAGCTTTCCCTGAGGGGAAGTCAACGCAGAATCCTCCACAGGGCGTTCCCGCCCACGCGAGGGTTCCTTCACTGTAAAGCAAGCTCTGCGGAGCGCACATGGCTTCCGCAGCGGCCGCAGAGTGACCGCGCCTCTGCGCAGGGTGACGATGGAGCTACAGTCCCACTTTGGTGATAAAGGAGTCAACAAAGCAGGGGCAACGGCGCAGACCACCAAGCTTTCCTCTTTGGTGATAAGGGAGCAGGCCGGCGCTACGCGCCAAACGCAACGTCACCGTGGGGACTCCCCCCGCTCCTCTGCGGCAGCAGCTGGCCGTCCTGGATGGACGGCGGCCTCTCTGCTGCGGCCTCAGCTTTTGTGCCCATGGACCGCGCTCATGGACGCCCAAGCAGCGGTGCACCGTGCTCCCGACCGTTGTCGCCATGTGGTAGCCCCTCCGCTGCACAAGGACAGGGAGGAGGCCCGGGGCGCCTATAAAAGGAGCTGGTGCACCACCCTAACAAGGGATCGAACACATTTTACTCCTAGTCTAGCTACTGGCGCGCAAGGGAGAAGAAGACAATAGTTTCCCTCCCCTTGTACACGCCATTGCCATAGCTGTGCCCTCGGCAAGCACGCTGTACTGTAACCTCTACAAGCAGCAATACAGACAGGCAGGACGTAGCGGTTTTACCTCCTCAAGAGGGCCGTGAACCTGGGTACGCGCCGTGTCTCTCTCTGCCGTGATGTCCCTCCCCAGGCACGACGAGCAGCGTCGCCGCGCCGGATGAGGGTTGATTGACGTCGTGTTCAGCCCCTTACACGAACTCTCTTCGCGAGTGTGACTGCCCCTGTTTCGTGGGAGTCATTCTCCGACAATATCCTTAAGTACTTGAGAAGAACTAAGGACATGTTTCTTGTCTATGGTGGTTGTGAAGAGCTCGCCGTAAAAGGTTACGTCGACGCTAGCTTCGACACTGATCCAGACGACTCGAAATCTCAATCTGGATACGTTTTTGTTTTGAATGGAGCTGCGGTTAGCTGGAGGAGTTCCAAGCAGAACGTTGTTGCGGCATCTACATTAGAGGCGGAATATATGGCTGCTTCCGAAGCAGCAAGAGAAGAGATATGGTTGAAGGAGTTCACCACAGAGCTCGGTGTGATTCCGAATGCACTGGATCCTATGGAGATCTATTGTGACAACACTGGTGCCATTGCTCTAGCCAAGGAACCAAGATGTCACAAGACCTCCAAGCATATCAAACGCCGTTTCCATCTAATTCGTGAAAGTGTTCACGTGGGAGATATTAGGATTTGCAAAGTACATACGAGTCTGAATGTTGCAGACCCGTCGACTAAACAGCTTCCACAAGATAAACATGATCAGCACCTGAAGTCCATGGGTGTTAGATCTTTACCAATGTAAACTAGATTATTGACTCTAGTGCAAGTGGGAGACTGTTGGAAATATGCCCTAGAGGCAATAATAAAGAGTTATTATCATATTTCCATGTTCATGGTAATGTTTATTCTCCATGCTATAATTGTATTAACCGGAAACCTAATACATGTGTGGTTATGTAAACAACACAGAGTCCCTAGTAAGCCTCTACTAGACTAGCTCGTTGATTAATGATGGTTATGGTTTCCTAACCATGGACATGAGTTGTCAATTAATAACGAGGTCATGTCATTGGAGAATGACGCGATGGACAGACCCAACCAAGCATAGCAATATTGATCGGATCAATAAGTATATATTGCCATGTCTTGTATTGTCAAGTATCCTGTTTCTTTGACCATGAGATTATGTCTATCCCGGGTACTGAGGAATACGTCTTGGGGACTTCAAACGTCACTTCGTAACTGGGTGACTATAAAGGTGTCTTACATGTATCTCCGAAAGTACTTGTTGATTTGCATGTATCAAGACTGGGATTTGTCCCTCCGTGTGACGGAAATATATACTCTGGGCCCACTCGGTAATGCACATTCGGTATCGCTTGCAAGCACGTGACTAAAGAGTTAGCCACAAGGAATGTTGTATTATGGAACGAGTAAAGAGTACTTACTAGTAACGAGATTGAGCTAGGTATGGTGATACCGCCGATCAGATCTCGGGTAAGTAAAAATATCGTGAGACAAAGGAAATGGAATACGTTGACATTGTGGTTCACACTGATAACGATCTTCGTTGAACTTGTGGGAGTCATTATGGGCATCCAGGTCCCGCTAATGGTTATTGATCGTAGAGGAGTCTCGATCATGTCCACTTGTTCTCGAACCCGTAGGGTCACACACTTAAGGTTCGGTAACGCTAGAGTAGCTTTGGGATAATTATAATGGTGAGACCGAAGGTTGTTCGGAGTCCCGGATAGGATCCGGGATATCACAAGGAGCTCCGGAAGAGTCCGGAGATAAAGTTTCATATATAGGAATGTGGTTTTTGGGTTATGGAAAGGTTCTGGAAAGGTTCAGGAATTAACCGATATTGTATCGGGGTTTTTCCTGAAATGTTCCGGTGGGTCCCATGGTGGGGCCCACTATCCCGAACGTCCCACTTAGGATATTTGGCAGCCAAGTTCCTTACTTGAGAAGTCTTGGCAGCTAGGTTCCTTCCTGGGGAAGCCTTGGAGGTTGGTTCCTTCCTGGGAAGATTTGGAGGCTGGTTCCTTCCTGGGGAAGATTTGGAGGCTGGTTCCTTCCTGGGGAAGCTCAGGAGGCAAGCCTCACAGCTCCTCCCCACATCCTGCATAAGGAGGGTACCATTTGGGGAAAGATAAGGATTGATTCCTAAGCCGGTACACTTCCTCTTGCTCCTTTCTCTTGTGGTCTTGGCTTGGTGAAGCCCTGCCCGCGTGAGAGCTCACCAAACCACCACACCGTCGTGCTGCTGGTTTGAATCTCATCTACTTTTCCTAAGCCGCTTGCTGGATCAAGAAGAGGAGACGTTGCTGAGCCGTACGTGTGTAAATCTCGGAGGCACCGCTCGTTGTGGTGCTGATCGGAGTGAACCGCATCAAGGTCTACACCAAGCTGCGTTGTGATTAACGTCCAACGCTCGTGTTCTTCGAGGGTATGTTGATTACCCTCCCCGTTACTTGCATCTCCTTAGATAAGATCTTTGGGTGTTGCTTCCGCATGTGAGAGAAAAAATTTGATTTCCTGTCGCGCATATCCCTACAGAAACACGAGTAGTGAGGTGTGTCATATTTCCACTTCAGCCCGACGAGTTTTGCCTGTTTTTTGGGCTGAACAAACCCAATACCGGCCTGCCAAACGGCCTCTTATGTTTTCTGGTGTATTTGGGCTGGCCAGAAAATACTCAACCAAACAGCTCAAAACACTGCTGCCAAACAAGGCCTTAGGAGTGCAACAATGGAAAATGAGCGGCGGCACCAGCCAACGACAGAGCCCTCGGATGAGAGGATGAACCTTTATTGGAGCTTTACAGGACAAAGGGTTTTTGAGAAAGTTCCACACACTACTTCCTGAGAAAAAAAAGGAATGAGCCGCTACAGTGGTGTATGTCTTTTGCTCCGGAGAATGCCCCATCTCCTATGCTCCATCGTACCCAAACTTTTGCCGTGGTATATGTTTTGTACTTCACCATAATCAAAATTTTGCTTGGCATCAACACCATTCTATAGAACCTGCATTTTCCGTAATACGTGGGCCATGCCTACACATGCTACCTTGGGGAGAAATCGGGGGAACTAGCGTTGCTATTTTGAGTGAACAACAAAACCGAGAATTACTCTCTCTCTCTCTAAATAATTGGTTGATGCAGATTTATCTGAATTTAGATGTATCCGTATTTAAAACCATCACGCGGACATGAACACCCCAATTACCGCTATGTACAGAAGCCTAAGGCCTTGCTCGGTTAAGCCACTCCACAAGTGGATTGGAGTGGATTGGGGAGGACTTGGGGGGTTTTGACTTATATGGGATTTAATCCATGTCAATCCACATCAACCCACATCAATCCCTAGTGAACCGAACAAGCCCTAATGGATCACTTACGTTAAAAAGAAAACAGTACCAGCTAATTAGAGCTTAAATACCCCGCAAAAAAATAGAGCTTAAATAATATTAAAGCTGGAGTAGTACCAAAGTTGATAGATCAGCTAACTTAAGTTTGCACTATCTCCCATGGTGGATCGAAGAGGAATTTCGACCGTGCTACATTCAAAATGGTCGGGTCTCCGCATTCGGCTCGAAACATGTGCACGGAACAGATGCCAACACCAACACCAGTGCGTACAAACAAATTCATCACGTAGCTAATCTTAGACCAACAAAATCCTGAGAAAATGTGTTCCAAAACAAATTCGAACATAATTTGACGAACGTCACGGGCCTATTGTCCGTCGTCATCCGCGGCGCGGCCTGCCGCTCTTGTCGTCTTCGCTCGCCGCCTCCCCATTGCCGCCCGCCGGTCGCCGGAATCGGCCGCCCCTTTCGCTTTCGCGCCCCATTTCCTATTCGCCAACCACCCCTCTTTCCCTCCCTCGTCATGCCCTCCCCAGAGCCCCACTCGCCACTCCCACCTGCCTCTCCTCCCCACTTAGCCTCCCCGCCCCGCCACCGCTGCCGCCATGCCGCCGTCCTCTCCCACTCCCCGCCTCCTCCTGCTCGCAGCCGTCCTCGCTTGCGCCGCGTCGGCGGTCACGTCCTCGGGCCCGCGGTTCGCGCACCTTGACCGCGTCCGCGAGCTCCACCAGAGGGAGCGCCGGCCTGCCGCCGAGCAGGTGGACGCCGCGGTCGGGCTCCTCGCGCGCCTCCTCCCCTCCCACTCCGCCAGCTTCGAGTTCGGGGTCGTCTCCACGGTACGTGCGCTTTCGTTCCAGCATAATTCTAGGATTTTAGCGGTTGGTGGGAGTGCTGTCGCATAAGGAGAGAGTAGCCGAGGGATTCAGTGTTAGTGTAGTGAGCAATTCGCTACTAGGTTCAGAAGCCATTCACCAAGCGTGTCTCGTGATCATGGAGTATTTGATTTGTTTGGGGAGCTGGTTGTTTTGGACACTGGATGTGCGAACATGTCACAACTGAGGGTAGATTACGAGAAACGTAATGCCTAAACCATTTTAGGATGTTAAAATTTTGCAATTGGAATTTAGTGATTTCAAATCGTTAGAATTTAGGCTGCAGACATTATTGACTTGACCATGTATCCTTTTAGTCTTTCGCCTGGTGAATTTCTAGCTAAGTTCGTAATAGGTCTAACTTTTTTTAGACTCTTAGTATCTGTCGACAAGGAGTCACAATCTCTTTTGACCAACACTCTAACAGGAGCAATGTGGTGGAAAGGCATGTTTCATCATCAATAACCATCCATCGTTTGACGGAGAAGGAACTCCTGAAATACTGTATGTTTCTTCCTTTGTTCTAGCATTCATTGTGAGCTAGGTGAAAAATCTTTTGCAGCTGTAGAATGTCACCTTTAGCCTAATGACCCTTTTTATGTGAAGGGCACTATGCATGTATCATTATTTAAATGTTGTTTCTTGCCAAAATTACATGGTAGATAATCCACTTACAGTTGATCTAAATATGTCTCCTACTATGCAAACAACGAATTTGACACACTGTTTTCTTTTAGTCTCCTAAGAGTTACATTTACTCCCCATGAATATATGGGCGTTGCTAGTAGATACGACATTTCACTGAACAAAACCTTCCAATATTTAAACGTGTTCAGTTATCAGCACTGTTCTGATTTTTGGAACTTATATTATATATGTGTCCATAGTGATGTTGCCTTTACATTTATTTTTGGACAGAGCAAGGCCTGCTAGAATTATGTACCAGTCCTACTTGCTAGTATGAGTGGCTAGTGTACAGTTTAAAATATCAGTGTGCTATATTAAGAGTTACTTAGACATGGTACAGCATTTCTGTTTGGTCATCTTGTTGTAGGTTTATGCCTCTAATTATGTAGTAAAATCAGACAGAAGTCATCCACATTTTTTCTTGTCTTTTGGTCAGGATACTTGGAGCAACTGGGGTAGAAATTTCTGCTGGTCTTCATTGGTATTTGAAGCACTATTGTGCGGCGCATATATCATGGGCTAAAACTGGTGGTGCACAATTATCATCTGTGCCATATCCGGGCTCACTACCTCGTGTTCCTGCTGGTGGAGTTTTGATTCGAAGACCTGTTGACTGGAGCTACTACCAGAATGCAGTTACATCCAGTTGTAAGCTGATTTCTTATTTGTGCACAACTTTGATACATTCCCGTTTGCCATCCACTAAGCATGCTTTCTAGTTACAAGCATTATACTTCTGGAATTGTATTTTTGAAGCTGTGTAACTGATAGTGCTTTTTGAACCCCATTCCCCATTCTGTGGTATGACTTCCAGCTACGTTAACAGAGACATGTGATGGATATGTACAGCTTCTTTTATATGCCCTATTATGTCCCTCTCTGTTATATACCAGACGTGTTCAGGCGCTCTTTCAATATTCTGACTATGAATAGTGATGCCATTCCTTCTCCCAAGATCTCATTCTGGCTTGTATCTTTTGTTATACTTGTATGCCTGTGTTTTGCTCAAGTTCTACCAGAATTCCCCTGCAAAATAAGTACTTACCAGATTTTATTACCCTTTTTTTCTCACTTTTGAATTCTTGTTGGTACTGGCTGGCATTGTTTTTGGCTGGTCGCGATGTTGAGCTTAGGTCATTGAGTCAGTTTTGTTTTAAAAAAAGGTGGATAACTCCTGGCCTCTGCATTGGTTGATGCACACAGCCATAAGGTTGTTGAGTCTGCTATTGATGATTAGACTTTTCCCATGCTGAATTAAACCAAAAATTCTTTTTTATTGGTAGCGGTCTGTTTAATGATTACTTTCTTGCTTTTAGATTCTTTTGCTTGGTATGATTGGGAGCGTTGGGAGAAGGAGATTGACTGGATGGCTCTTCAAGGAATTAATTTGCCTCTAGCTTTCACTGGACAAGAGACTATATGGCAGAAGGTTTTTCAGGTTTGTGTGTGTTTGTTTTCAAAAAACATGTTGTTTACTGAATAATTTGAACTATGCATCTTGCTTTTTCTTAAACATAAATCTTAGCAAAGGACAACGCAGAACCATAGTATAAACATAAGCTGATGGTTGATGCAGAACAGAAAATGATGCATGAATACTACTCAAGAGGTAGACTGCTGAAACAATTCGGACAACCGAGCATGGAAGTGCCTCATCGCATTTCCAAGTATGAAACCATGTTGCAATGTTGGCATAGATGATTTTGGCAAGGTTCATGATTTTAATATTGTCCTTTTGTGAAATGTGGAAGAGCTTGGGATACCTGATAGAATAAATGCTTTTTCTTACCAGAACTGATAGAATAAATGCTCCATGTTGGACTGTTGGTACTCTGTTGTCTTAGACATATTTGAATGCTTTTTTAAAATACCAATGTGGCAATAATGTCCTGTGTCCATTATCGTAGATGGTTTGCTTGTAATTTGAATTTCGTCTTCCCTTACATACTTGCAGAGGTACAACATTAGTAAATCTGATCTGGATGATTTCTTTGGTGGGCCTGCCTTCCTTTCATGGTCTCGGATGGCCAATATGCATGGGTAAGTTAAGTGATGCTTCAAATTTGCATTAGACCCTCCATCTAATTTATTCAACATTACAAGACTCTTAGTTGATCACATATTCTTTTGCATTATAAACAAGACATGCTATTAGTTTTTGGACTTTCCATCTTCAACTTAAGTCTGATCCCAAGTCTTCTCAAGGAAGTTGCCAAGTTATGACTTTTGCTGTCTTAACTGCTAATAAGACGTTGTTTCCTCTTTAGCACTTGCCACAAATGGATAATTGACAGCTAGTTTATGCAGTTTTTTTTTAATTCAAAGAACATATCATGAATACATTATTTATTCAGGGTGGGTAGTCGACGGGTACTAGGATGGACTTCTGAAACTCCTTCCTTTGTAAGGGTAGAGATCACAAGATATTGTGTCTAATAGCATGATATACATAGATGTTCCGCACACAGTTCATCTTTTAAGCAATTATATCTTGAAGGAACACATAAATACATCGTAAAAATTATTTGTCAGATGGGGTGGGCCTCTTCCTCAGACTTGGCTTGATGATCAATTAACCCTTCAGAAGAAAATCCTTTCTAGGATGCTAAGAAGCACGGACACGGGGACGGCAAGACGGGGATACGCATACGGGGATACGGGATACGGCATTTTCCAAAAACAGCCGTTCGGGGATACGGCGAGTATATATAAAATAAAATAAAAAGATGCCATGTAATAAAAAGTTAAGACAGAAAATTAATGAGAAAGAGATCAGAAGAGAGAATACTGCCCCATTTGGTGTCTCTTTGTCAAGTGCTTGATTGATCCTCGCCCACCCTTGTCAAATTTCCACTAAGTAAGAACATGATAAATAGGAGCTAACATTTAACAATTAACAAGGCTCAGATGGCCACATAGTCGAATGGTAGGAGCTAACATTTAACAATTAACAAGGCTAAATTTTGGTTCTTCAAGGGTAAATTTTGTTACAGAAATTGCAACGAAACCTTAAGTTTCCTCCACGGCTACCAGAGGAGCCACCAGTAGCAGCAAGCTTCTGCACATAAGCCCACAAAAGGATACCTGGGATCTGCAACACCAGGACCAACACGCCCTTCTTCACTCTCACCCACGGACGATTGGCTACCGGCTGTACCGCTCCCAGATGCCATGCTACCTCCTAACTATCATGCATTCATGCCAACAGCAAGCGGCCAATCAACAAGTTGCACAAGCAAAGAGCGCTAGAGCAGCAAGAAAATCTGAATAATAAAAGAGGAAGATGTTGCGGAATGAGGAGAGGGCGAGAGGCTGCTGGAGAGCTGGTTACCTGCGGGTGCGAGGAGTCTGCTGCCGCTGGTGCGGAGGCGGTGGTCGCCGGTGAAATCCAGGCGTCGCCGGCGGCGGTGACGTCGAGAGCGGCGGCGGCGGCTTCGATCCAAGAGGTGGCGGCTGTTCTGTGCGACCTGGGAGTGAGGTGAGGGAGCTGGTCTTATACCAGAGAGCGTGCTGGAGCCTGCAAACTAGGGTTAGGTGTTGGGCCGAGCCTGTTTGTTGGGCCAGGCCGTATCCAACCGTGTCCCTTACGTATCCCCCCGTGTCCCGAATTATTTTCTTTTTTTTTAATTCAAATATCGGGGATACTCCAAAATACGCGTATCCCGCCGTGTCCGGCTGTATCCCCGTGTCCCAGCGTATCAGGACGGCAGTTCGGCATGTTCTGCCGTGTCCGTGCTTCCGAGCTAGGATGTATGCTTTTGGCATGTCCCCAGGTGACGCCAATACCACAGTTTTACTATTTCTGAGTATATATATTTTTCATTTACACCTTTTTAGTCTATCCACCTCCCTTGCAGTCCTTCCAGCCTTTTCTGGTAACATACCTGCTGCACTGAAGTCAAAATTTCCCTCAGCTAGAGTCACCCACCTTGGAGACTGGTAAGAATGATATTCTAAACAAAACCTGCTGAGCATATATTGTTGCTGTGATGAAATACTTAAATATAGCACATCGAGCCATGTTGCAGTTCTGGATACTAAATTTCCGACGACTTTTTATATTCACATGTGCTCCATGATTGTCGATATACCTTCTATTCAATTCTCTGAATGTCTTTGCACATCTGAGTGGTTTGGCCCTTAGCTGTCACGGAACCAGTCTTGAATCATTCGACGAAGCTTTTGATGCCACTAATGATTGACACTTAAGCTTTTCGACGAACCTTAAGATTCGTAGCAAGCTTCTTCTCTCATGCTCTTACGTGTTGCTCGCATTGGGTGCTTCTTCATATTAATATTGTTCAAAATCGACTGTAAAAAATATTGTTCAGAGTCAAAATTAGATACTAAATTCTTAACTGTATGCCAACTGTTTGCACCAACCTTATGTGTTTACACAGCTCAACCTAATGTCAAGTAACCTTTTTTGTGAATCAAGTAATCGACTAACATGTGAAGTAAAGTAAATTACCCGATATTCTGCAGATCTTTCTGTTGATATAATTTTTTATAGTTATATTGAAGCTATTTCACTTATTTTATTCTCTTCTGTGATATTAAGGTTTACAGTTGACAGCAACCCACAGTGGTGTTGCACATATCTTCTTGATGCATCCGATCCTTTATTTGTAGAAATCGGAAAGTCGTTTATAGAGGAACAAATCAAAGGTAGGATGTCTTATTCAAAAGTGAACTTCAATACTACTCCCTCCGTTCCATATTAATTGACTTCCACATATCCACATTTGAATGTATATGTACATGTAACATGTCTAGGTACATCCAAATGTGGATATATGAAAATAAATTAATTTGGAACGGAGGGAGTATGATGCATGGTATTTTGAGAGAAACCTATAGTCAATGTTTGTTCGAGAATTACTATCACGGATGTAAAACTGTGTGATAAACCTAAGTTCCTTAATCCCCCTCCTCCCAATGGTTATATTTACAGGTTCTAAAAAAAATGGTTATATTTGTGAGTTGGGTAAGAATACCAGCAGATCATCCACATATAAGGGACGTCTAAGTAGAGAAGACATATCGTTGGGCCTTTTACCTGGTTTATCTGCATTTTTTCGAAAGAGGCCCTAACTTATACAACTGCTAGTTTTTCCTTCTATATATAGAGTAGCATTACATCGTTTATCAGAATAAAAATCAATCCTTAACGCATCTGATGAGTTTTCTTGTTCTTTGCACAGAATATGGTAGGACAAGTCATGTATACAACTGGTATGTTCTTTTGTATCATTCACATTATTAGAAGTTCTGACTGGATGAACTCAATGCCTCATTTAGTGATATCTTCTGTTCTTCTAGTGATACTTTTGATGAGAACACCCCTCCGTTGAGTGATCCAAACTATATATCTTCCTTGGGTGCTGCAACATTCAGGGGAATGCAAAGTGGTGATGATGATGCTATTTGGTTAATGCAAGTGAGTTCTTTTGAAGTTTTATGTTGTTAACACTGCGCTGGATTGGTTTGTAAAATACAGTTGCCAGGGTCGTAGGTTATGGATGCTTTTGTTGATACACCTACTTTTTTCTTCTAGTCCCTCATTTCCTCTTCAGATGCATAGTTCTCTTTCTAGTTGGCAATTTGTCTTGCTGTATGGAAACACATTTGAATATTCAAATATGAAACTCTCGCTAACATGCATTGTCCTCTACAGGGTTGGTTGTTTACTTACGATCCTTTCTGGGAACCCCCACAAATGAAGGTGCAATCTCGCGAAAGCTTGATAATATGTTAAGTAATGTTAGTTTTGTTTACCTTTTTTCGTTGTAGTTTTCTTCAAAAATGATATGTCAACTTTGACATAGTATGAAATCTGTATCTTTTATGACATAATTATTTTACGTTGTGATTTGTGTAAGTAGAACAGACCCCCCAAACGTTAGGATTTAGGATATGATATATCGAAAATGAATACTGAAATGATGTGAGGTGATCCCGTTTGTTTTATACGGCACATCCCTTTTGTGTTCTACAAACATATTATGGCACCAATGATGGGCAATTTGGTGTGATTCTGAGTGTAAGGTTGCCGCCTTTATACTGTTCAGTTTATGTTAATTAATAAGTCAGTGTCGGTAGAAAAAGGTGTTGTGGTTAGACATAGAAGTTCAAACCTGGAAGCACAATTTATATATACTTAATTTCACAACTGGATACTCCACAACTATTGCTGAGAGCACAATATCCTTATTTACTGTCTTGTAAAGAAAAGGTGGCTACTAGGTACTCATCACCAATTAGCGTTGCGCTTTTTCTATTTAGTGTCTGCAGTTTCTATGGTATGATATTTCTCTTTGTTTTTTTTATATTGAAATCTGTGTTGGTTAGGCACTGCTGCATTCTGTTCCAGTTGGCCGAATGATTGTTCTTGATCTGTATGCTGAAGTGAAACCAGTATGGATCAAGTCTGATCAGTTCTATGGTGTCCCCTACATCTGGAAAGTCATCTTTCCATTCCTGTCAACACACCATCGTATGTCTTTTTTTCTTTTTTGATAAAGGAATTGTTGATATCCTTTGTTCAGGTGCATGCTTCATAATTTTGCTGCGGATTTTGAAATGTATGGTGTCTTGGATGTTGTTGCTTCTGGACCTATTGATGCTCGACTAAGTGACAACTCTACAATGGTATACATCATTAGCTTAATCAGTTTTTGCTGCTGCTGAACTAGCAAACATTCCATAATCTGATCTTTTACTTCAAACACCCTTTGTTTTAGGTTGGAGTTGGCATGTCTATGGAAGGTATCGAGCAAAATCCTATTGTTTATGATCTAATGTCAGAAATGGCTTTTCATCACAAGCAAGTGGATCTTCAGGTGAAGTTTTATAAACCATTCGAGAAGAGCTTTATATGCAATAAGTGTATTTGTCTTCTTTTATAACATCGCGGTTGCAGTGTAACACATCATTCAGTTTCTTAGATATATTGCATATTCTGAGTTCAGTTTTTTTATACATTTTATGTTTGATGTATGCTTTGGAATTAGCCAGTTCATCAGATTAGCCCGTGATGTGTTTACTACTTCATTTTGCAGCAAATGTGGCGTGCTATTTGTTGTGAACTTCTCTTTTTCTTTTTTCTTTTTTTGCTTTGGTAGTTGCCTTTAGATGTAGATAATGCAACCACTTTCTAGCTTCATCAGACTTCCACTGTTAGATGTAGATAATGCAACCACTTTCTAGCTCATCAGACTTCCACTGTTTTCAGTTATGGGTTGAGACATATCCAACAAGAAGATATGGTAAATCAGTTACGGGGTTGCAAGATGCCTGGCGAATTTTGCACCAAACTTTATATAACTGTACAGACGGTAAAAATGTAAGTTATTATATCTGCCATATGTAGCCATCATACCATCTATCCATTTTCATCCAGCGTAAGACGCATATACTATGAATAGATCGTGTGAAGTAACAAAACTATACATTTCCGATAGCTATACTACTGTTAACTAACTGGACCGTTTGTGTATTTTCTCAACTTCCTTTTCTACCTTTTGCTAATACTAGTAAACATCAATTTACTTTTGTGATTTTGTGAAGCTTTAGTTGCATTTTCTATTGTTATTCTGCTCAGAAATTTTATTATCGTAACAGGACAAAAACCGGGATGTGATAGTGGCATTCCCAGATGTTGAACCTTTTGTTATTCAAACACCAGGATTGTATACGAGCACTAGCAAAATTTCTTCTGCAATGTCATCAAAGAATTCTGTAGTGAAGGCTGCATCCAATGATGTATATGAACAACCACATATATGGTATGATACCATTGCCGTTATACGTGCCCTAGAGCTATTCCTTGAATATGGAGATGAGGTATCTGACAGCAGCACCTTCAGGTGAGAGCACATGTGCTCATATTGCTTAATTTATGGCATAGAATAGTACTCTTTTTGGTTGATGTTAGAGTAATACTAATATGATATTGCGGTCTAGCTTGATTTAATTATTATTATGGGAGCAATTATGTCATCTGCAAGCTCAACTAAGTTCTGTTATCTTCCATGGACTTTGTACTAAACTGCTAATGCTAACTACTCTTAATGGAGGAAGTTAAAAACCTCAATGACCTTTGTCCTGACTCTGTTTGTTTCTGGCATTTCAGTCTTTGATAGTGTAGCAGTTTTTTGTTCCTGTCAAGAATTGCCTTTACGTGAACTAGCGATATCAATCTTAATGCTTTCTATTAAGCTAAAACAATTTGAACTGACACTAGAGATCTGCTTGTGATTCTGAGATGCAATTCATCGCACCAAGTTCTTCTCTTTATAAATGATGAGTCATGCCTATACATGTTGGAGCATAAATGGTGTTGTTAGATAAGTTTACTCAATCTTACATGGATTTAACAGGTATGACCTCGTGGATTTAACTCGTCAGGCTCTGGCCAAATATGCCAACCAAATATTTCTGGAGATCATCCAAAGCTACAAATCAAACAACATAAGCCAACTGACCACCCTGTGTGAGCGCTTCCTAAACCTTGTTAATGACCTTGATATGTTGTTAGCCTCTCATGAGGGATTTCTGCTTGGGCCTTGGTTGGAAAGTGCGAAGGGCCTTGCACGAGACGAAAAACAAGAGATACAGGTAATGCCTTTTTCTTTTGACATTTTTAGTGCTGGATGGTTTCATTCTTACCTTCTTGATAGTAACCGAGACAAAACGAGTCCAAATGCTAGGTAGACGCCCTGTTCTAGATCATTATGAGCACTAGGCCACTAAGTAGTAAGCTTTGATCTCCTAAGGCTGTGCTATTTTATTCTTATATACAAGCCTTAACTTTCCAAAAGCTCGTTGCTGACACATAACTGCTTTCAAACGGGTGCAGTATGAATGGAATGCTAGGACACAAATTACAATGTGGTTTGACAACACCGAGACAAAAGCAAGCTTGCTACGTGATTACGGTGAGGCACATACCCCATACCACCCACTCACTTCGCACAGTTTCGCCGTATTTCTCTCATAACAAGCTTCGATGCAGCGAACAAGTACTGGAGCGGCCTGCTGCGGGACTACTACGGGCCAAGGGCCGCCATCTACTTCAAGTACCTGATATCGAGCATGGAGAAGAACGAACCCTTTGCGTTGGAAGAATGGAGGAGGGAGTGGATTAGCCTCACCAACAACTGGCAGAGTGACAGGAAGGTCTTCGCGACCACAGCCACTGGAGATGCCCTAAACATCTCCAGGTCACTGTATGTAAAGTACCTGCATGACACTGGTTCACTTCAGCCTGGTATGAAGAATATTTGGAAAACCAGCTCGGATGTTTGAGCTTGAGTGCCTTTACCAAAGTGCAGTAGAGGTGTACGGTTCAGTGATTTCACTCGTCTAACGATTGCATAGTAAAACATACAGTGCATGTTTTGGTTTGTCTGGTATGTAACCATAGTAATCAAATACCACCTCTGTTGTAAGACCATTAAAGCGTATTCACTATTTAATCGAGGCCAGCTTATATTTCTGAATGAAAGAATTTGTGGTAACTTGAACTGGGTTTTGTCAGAGATGAAAATGCACAACTCTGCCCCTGTTCTACAACTTGTATTACTAGTGTAACTTCAACAGAGTGGCGGGCATTACCCTTTGGGCACATTCATCAGACAATGGTGACCCTAGAATCCTAGATCATCTGACTTTTGACTTCCTGTTCCAGTGCCGTTGTAAACAGATCTAGAACGGCACAAAGATTGACCACCATTTTAAAAACACAAAAACATTCACGTTCATAAGAAAGTAAAACAGAGGTATCGACATCAAACTCATTATTAATAGCACCCTGTTCAACCAGAAGATCGATTAACAGAAATACCGACCGAAACCCAAGAGCACCACGATAAAAACACGCACGAAAAACGACACCCTTATTCCAACGACCAACTAACTGTCCTCTAGACCCCTGATCAAACAGCTAGCTACATCAAAATTGGACAACCATGTCTGCGTCTCCAAACATACATATGCGTCTAGAGCTTGAGGAAGACAAACTCCTCGATCGCCGGGATCTCGCCGATTTTGGTCAGCGTGGCCTTGCTAGGCTCCTCGTCGACACCAATCGCCATGACGGCGTGCTTGCGGGGAGCGATCCTGCCGACGCTCATGAAGCTGACATTGACGTTCTCCTCGCCCAGGACGCTTCCAACCGACCCGATCATACCGGGTTGGTCGACTTGCCTGCAGAGGATCAGGCTGCCTTCCATGCTCACGTCCACCTCGAACGCTCCCACCTTTGTCAAGTGAGGTACACCGTCCTTCACCTTACCCTCCACCGTGATCTCTCCGGACTCTGATATCGCGCTGGGGAACTTGGATTCCACGTTGGCTATCTGAACCTTAATGTAATCAAGAGGTGTGTCAGGTGAGCCATCCATCAAGATCCTCTCCTCGCTGATGCGGATGCCCCTCTGCTTTGCGGTGAAGTCGGCATTGACCAGATTGACGAAAACGTCGGAGATTGGCTCAATCACACCCTTGGTGATCATTGCACGGAGGAGTCTTGTGTCAAGATCAGCCCTTGCAGATGCGTAGGTCACCTTCACAGACTTGATACCGCCACCACCAGCAACTAGTTGGACAGCTAGGCGCCCAAGCTTTTCTGCAAGCACAACAAAAGGTGCAAGCTCTGACAGCACCTGCATGAAACAAGAGAATATAAGATAGATTCAAGTGCCACAAGGAATAAGCTTGATTCAACAGAGAACAAGAGACCGATACCTCAGCAGGAACCATTGGTGCATTGACCGCAGAAGCAGCAAGCTCCCCTTTCAAAGCTCCAGTGACAGCTTCAGCGATTTCAATGGCCACCCCTTCCTAACAAATTTGAGATGTTTAGCAATTTGGCGGCTAAGATACTAGAACCTGAATGCAATCACGACAGCCTATACAAATTCACCATACCTGTGCTTCCACTGTGCTGGCACCAAGATGTGGTGTCACAGTAACATTCTCATGAAGCACCAGCTTGTTGTCCGCTGCTGGAGGCTCTTTAGTGAACACATCAAGAGCAGCCTGGTATATAGATAAAAAAACAATATAAGTACGACCCTGGAAACCAAAACTCTCTAAAAGCATTCTTCATTTAGTAAGGCATGAATAGCAAAGGGCAGAGAACCAAACAGACCTGTGCAACTATTCCCGCATCAAGAGCTCTGACTAGAGCCTCTTCATCAATTACACCACCACGTGCAACATTTATAATCCGAACACCCTTCTTCATCTTAGCAAAGGCTTCATCGTTGAGCATCTTGTTTGTTGAAGGGGTAAGGGGCATATGCAATGAGATAAAGTCAGCAGTTGTCATAGCCTCTTCCATGCTTACTAGCTCAACTCCAATTGCACGAGCACGATCAGCAGAAGCATATGGATCGTGTGCAATCACATGCATTCCTAGACCTTTAGCACGACGTGCGACCTCTGACCCGACCTTTCCAAATCCAAGGATAGCGAGAGTTTTACCAACAAGGGATACACCAACATACTTGTTGCGTGCCCATTTACCTATACAAGAGTCAAGTCAGCAAATGAGTAGAAAAAAAACATAATTGCTAGATAAACATCAGTGAGCAATTTCATATTTGTGAACGAACCAAAATGCATTAATAAGAGTGATGAGAAGATCATCATTACAGCTACGGCGTGTTATAACTTTCACAAAGTTGGCAGTCAGATGACCGAATGCAGTATCATCTGTTTTTATTCGTGAATAATGGTCAAAGTATTGTTTGAAAGAGAGGATGTAGATTTAATCTCTACAGTTCCCCGTTTGCACAATTTCAGATCAGGATCTAACCTGAGGTATTCTTCTTAATTTGTCACAGAAAGCAGATAGTATTAATTTCGGATGCACCAATGATGGATTTACAATGGACAAGCATTAATACAATATCATTTAAAGCTTACGCATCTGAGAAAACAATACTCCTTATTAACAACCCTACCAGACAACATGACCGCACGTCTACACCAGTTCTAGGAGGTTTTCCTCAACGCGAGAGAACATAACAGAGGAAGTATATTGCCTAATAATTCAGATCGTGGCGTGTACTCACCAGCCTTGAGCGATGCGTCGGCCTGGGCGATGTTCCTGGCCATGCCGCACATGAGCGCGATCCCGTGCTCGGCGGCGGCGATGGTGTTGGCGGTGGGCGCGTTGACGACGAGGCATCCGTGCTCGGTGGCGGCGGCGAGGTCGACGTTGTCGATCCCGACCCCGCGCGCCCACGACGCGGAGGCGGCCCCCGGAGGCCTCGAAGACGTCGCGGCCGACCTTGGTCCCGGAGCGCACGATGAGCGCGTCGCAGAGCGAGATCTTGGCGCGGAGCTCCTCGGGGGAGAGGCCGTAGGAGCAGTCGACGTTGGCGAACTCCCGGAGCAGCGCGAGCCCCGCGGCGCCGAGCTTCTCGGCTACGAGGACCGTGGGCTTGCCCTCGACGGCTACGGCGGCGGTCGCGGGCGGGGACGCGGTGGACGCGGCGGGGGCGGCGGCGGCGCAGATGCGCGCGGTGCGGGCGCGGACGGGGAGGTGGAGGGAGGAGGGGGCGAGGGCGGCGCGGCGGTGGGTCGAGGCCGGGAGGAGGAGGCGGTGGTGGGTGGTGGTGGTCGGGGACGGCGCCGCCATGGTGGGGTTTGGGGTTTAGGAGGGGGAAGAGGTGGTGCTCTGCTCTCAGCTGTGTGTCGTGACGCTCGTGGTTTGGTGGGTTGGTGTGCGGCGCTCCTGCTTTATAGCGAGGCAGGTAGTGAGAGAGGGACTGGGGTTCAGTAACATTCCTACAGCAGGGCACGGCGTGCCATGACGCCTTGCATCCACCATTCACAGCCCATCCGACGGCTCACTCGACGCTAGGCAAAAAAACAACTCCACGCCCAGGATTTCCATCGAGCGCGGCAGGACCGAACCATTCTCGACCCTTTCCCGCGCGCCGCTCTTCAGGGGAGAGGAAGGCAGCTCGCGCCGCCGCCGCTGCGGCCAGCCGTCGCTGTGGCCAGCCGCCGCCGCCGTGCTCACCCGACCGCCGCCGCCGTTCGCAGCCGAGCGCGCCGCCCTCGCAGCCCCGCGTCGTCCCCGCTGCACCCGCCATCAGGAATATCTTCTCCTCCGAGTTCGCGCGTCCTAGGCTGCTCGAGGCGTCTTTGGCGTCCGCAGATTTAGTCTTGCGGTTATGAACTCCCCCGGCGCCGAACAGGGCCTCGATGGTGCCTTCATCCAAGCTGCAAACACGCCAGAGTAACTCGGTTAAAATGTTTTGGATCGATTACATACAAAGCCGAAACACCAGTTTTGTAAACACTAGTTTATATCATCGTCAATCATGTAAAGTTGCAAACAGCAATGTTTTCCAATCAGCCACACCCATGTTTTTCTGGATATGATTCTCTTAATCATTGTAAATTGGGATGGTTGCCATGGCAAGACGTCCAGCTCAAGCTGACAGAGACAGACAATTGGGTGCCATCTTGACCGAGTTCAAGGTCTTCCCAAATCCCCTCATCATTGGTTTGGCTGAAATATCCCCGTCCCCATCTAGATTTGTACACTGTTTTAATCTGCAATTTAACAATCTGGACATATATGGAATAAAATGAAGCCAAGAAAAGAATAGTGCAGCTGAACTGATATTATACAAAGAACAATTTAGCAATATGTCTGACTTAACATTGAAATTCTTCATTCAAGAGACTATCATATAGTTAGCCTCCAAAATACAAAAGTTTACCCCAAAATCCTATATAACCGATTTCTAGAAACTAGAATATACTTCCATCATAGAGACTATCATCATCACAAGTAGGACCATTCAAGAGCTGAGTAAAACTGTCAATGACATTGTATTCTTCATGCAGCACATGTGCTCCTTTCTTGTTGCCATCATTTTGCACTTCCACTTGAGGTTGTACACCATCATCCTTCTTTGGTTGCTGCCAATGAAACATCAGAATATTAGTAGATGCATGACAAGATCATATAGGAATTTCTATATTGCAACATACCTTTGCTCCTTTTGTCGTTGATGGGGCAGATTTAGTTGGCTTGCGCTTTCCCTTGCGCAGCTTCTCCATGAAAGTTTTGGTCCTCCTCGTATTTTTGGATTGAACCTCTTTTTTCTTCAATTGTGCGGCATTTAGAAAGTCGGCTGTTTGTTGCACATTCGGGTCAATATTTCTTGTTCTTTGCTTGATTCCTTGCTTGTTTCCTTGCTTGGTTCCTTGCTTGGTTCCTTGCATCTACTAGTCCTCGTATTTTTGGATTGAACCTCTTTTTTCTTCAATTGTGCGGCATTTAGAAAGTCGGCTGTTTGTTGCACATTCGGGTCAATATTTTCTTGTTCTTTGCTTGATTCCTTGCTTGTTTCCTTGCTTGGTTCCTTGCTTGGTTCATTCGTAGCACTAGTAGATGCATTCAGTTTATCCTCCAGCTTTGGACCAATGGAATCAATCGCATCTTCTAACATCAAACAACACTCTTCAGAGTTGGCTATTTTTTTGGCCAAGGTGAGAAATTTAAAAGACAGATTCGTCACTCGAAGGGAAGCTTCAAGTTGTGGATCAGCTACCACGTTTCTTCCTTGTCTGTCCAATATACTTCCTTTTTGTGCATCTCTAGTCCATCTCTTCAACACATAGTGGGCTGGCAATGTCTTTATATTCATCAAATCAAGAACCTTCAGACCATGTGCACACAATATTCCTACCCGGTTGAAGATTCCACAAGGACATGAAACTGTTTGGGTCAAAGGATCACCAGTCACTATGTGCTCCTCCTCAAAATTTCCATCCAAGCTCACAATGGAAACAACATATTTGTTATTTCCATCCAATGCTTTGGCGCATGCAGTGATTGATCTTTCATATTCACCTTGAAACACATCAAAAATAACCGTTGTGTACACTTTGCTTGCTTCCACCAACATAAGTGTGTTCATTTTGATTCTTGGTATGTTCTTCCTTGCCTTAAACTCAGATTGTAGTTCCTTACTTCTTTTCTCTCCCACCGCCCTCTCAAAATGCTTCAAAAATCGAACAATATGAAAATCTGATTTCAAATGGATCTTCAATGCATTGTTGAAGCTCTCACTTAGTTGTGTACTTCTTACTCCCAAGCTGAATACATCTCTCATGTAGCATTCGGCCCATTGTTCTCTCAACTTGTAGATACTATCTAACCAAGTTTGCTTATGCACTTTGCTTCTCATATTATCAAATGCTTCTTGAAACGCTGTCTTGTCCTCAAAGCCAAACATACAAGCACTAAAATCTGAGAGGATATGTGGTTCTTCATCTTCATCTTCATCTTCGCCCTTCACAGGAGATAAATGTTTGACGGCATTCTGCATTATGTGAAAGGTGCACAATCATACAAGCACTATGTGTTAAATTTCTCAAAAATGTTTGACGGCATTCTGCATTATGGAAATTTTGAGGAGGAGCACATAGTGACTGGTGATCCTTTGACCCAAACAGTTTCATGTCCTTGTGGAATCTTCAACCGGGTAGGAATATTGTGTGCACATGGTCTGAAGGTTCTTGATTTGATGAATATAAAGACATTGCCAGCCCACTATGTGTTGAAGAGATGGACTAGAGATGCACAAAAAGGAAGTATATTGGACAGACAAGGAAGAAACGTGGTAGCTGATCCACAACTTGAAGCTTCCCTTCGAGTGACGAATCTGTCTTTTAAATTTCTCACCTTGGCCAAAAAAATAGCCAACTCTGAAGAGTGTTGTTTGATGTTAGAAGATGCGATTGATTCCATTGGTCCAAAGCTGGAGGATAAACTGAATGCATCTACTAGTGCTACGAATGAACCAAGCAAGGAACCAAGCAAGGAAACAAGCAAGGAATCAAGCAAAGAACAAGAAAATATTGACCCGAATGTGCAACAAACAGCCGACTTTCTAAATGCCGCACAATTGAAGAAAAAAGAGGTTCAATCCAAAAATACGAGGACTAGTAGATGCAAGGAACCAAGCAAGGAAACAAGCAAGGAATCAAGCAAAGAACAAGAAAATATTGACCCGAATGTGCAACAAACAGCCGACTTTCTAAATGCCGCACAATTGAAGAAAAAAGAGGTTCAATCCAAAAATACGAGGAGGACCAAAACTTTCATGGAGAAGCTGCGCAAGGGAAAGCGCAAGCCAACTAAATCTGCCCCATCAACGACAAAAGGAGCAAAGGTATGTTGCAATATAGAAATTCCTATATGATCTTGTCATGCATCTACTAATATTCTGATGTTTCATTGGCAGCAACCAAAGAAGGATGATGGTGTACAACCTCAAGTGGAAGTGCAAAATGATGGCAACAAGAAAGGAGCACATGTGCTGCATGAAGAATACAATGTCATTGACAGTTTTACTCAGCTCTTGAATGGTCCTACTTGTGATGATGATAGTCTCTATGATGGAAGTATATTCTAGTTTCTAGAAATCGGTTATATAGGATTTTGGGGTAAACTTTTGTATTTTGGAGGCTAACTATATGATAGTCTCTTGAATGAAGAATTTCAATGTTAAGTCAGACATATTGCTAAATTGTTCTTTGTATAATATCAGTTCAGCTGCACTATTCTTTTCTTGGCTTCATTTTATTCCATATATGTCCAGATTGTTAAATTGCAGATTAAAACAGTGTACAAATCTAGATGGGGACGGGGATATTTCAGCCAAACCAATGATGAGGGGATTTGGGAAGACCTTGAACTCGGTCAAGATGGCACCCAATTGTCTGTCTCTGTCAGCTTGAGCTGGACGTCTTGCCATGGCAACCATCCCAATTTACAATGATTAAGAGAATCATATCCAGAAAAACATGGGTGTGGCTGATTGGAAAACATTGCTGTTTGCAACTTTACATGATTGACGATGATATAAACTAGTGTTTACAAAACTGGTGTTTCGGCTTTGTATGTAATCGATCCAAAACATTTTAACCGAGTTACTCTGGCGTGTTTGCAGCTTGGATGAAGGCACCATCGAGGCCCTGTTCGGCGCCGGGGGAGTTCATAACCGCAAGACTAAATCTGCGGACGCCAAAGACGCCTCGAGCAGCCTAGGACGCGCGAACTCGGAGGAGAAGATATTCCTGATGGCGGGTGCAGCGGGGACGACGCGGGGCTGCGAGGGCGGCGCGCTCGGCTGCGAACGGCGGCGGCGGTCGGGTGAGCACGGCGGCGGCGGCTGGCCACAGCGACGGCTGGCCGCAGCGGCGGCGGCGCGAGCTGCCTTCCTCTCCCCTGAAGAGCGGCGCGCGGGAAAGGGTCGAGAATGGTTCGGTCCTGCCGCGCTCGATGGAAATCCTGGGCGTGGAGTTGTTTTTTTGCCTAGCGTCGAGTGAGCCGTCGGATGGGCTGTGAATGGTGGATGCAAGGCGTCATGGCACGCCGTGCCCTGCTGTAGGAATGTTACTGAACCCCAGTCCGTGAGAGAGACCGTGAGGCGCACGAGAGAGTGGCCGGGGAATTGGTGATGATGCAGACACGGCCCACCTACCTACCTACCTAGGTTGAAGAGGCGAAGTGGCAAACTGCATCTGGTTCCCGGTTTGAACCGTTGCCAATGGAGTGGTTTCATTTTCGAAAACTGTTTTTTCAAATATCCAAAATTTATCAGATTTTTTGATCTGATACACAAAAAATAAAAGGTATTCAGATAAACAAAAATGATAAAAGTGTGGATTTGAATATGCATATTTTCAAATCTTCAAAATTTATCAGATTTTGTCATTTTTGTATATAGAAGAATATAAAGTATTTGAATATGATATTTTGCGGCTAAATCCTTGATTGTTTTTTCGGAATTTTTGAAAGTCATAAGTATTTGTTTTCGAATTTTTTAAAACGGCAGAATTACTATTGCTCGGGAGCAAACAATATTTTCCGAAATTCTATCCATTTTAAAGCTCATGACGCATGTCTTTAGTAAGTGCTTTGTGAGTGTATGAGTGCGGTGGTGGTGGTGGTGTGTGTGTGTGCGCGCGCGCCCGTGCATCTATTTTATGTTGTACTGGTTGTTCTACGGACATCGGTCGGTCTATGTTGTACAAGTTCTCTCTAAAAAAAACTCGTAAAGTTTTTTTTTTTTGCGAAACACAGTACATCGCAGGCGCTCATATACACGCCCATACACTCATCCCAATACCGATATGCGTGATTTTTTTTTTACACACGGCAAATGGTTATAAGTTCTTTACATAAATGTAAGTATCCCAATACCGATATGCGTGTTTTTTTTTTCCAAACCTAATAAATACAATCTCGCTAATTGAAAGAACTTAAAAAGCACATCTGATGCAAGCACCTAATAAATACCCCCTCCGTTCCTAAATGTAAAATGTTTTAGGTGTTACATATGTTGTTTACATGCATATTAGAATGAGTGAACATACATATGTAATATGTCTAGATACATTTGTGTATATATGAATGTGGAAAAAAACTAAAGCATCTTATATTTGGGAACGGAGGGAGTACATGCTCTAAACATTCGCTCCACACACAACAACCTACACATGAGCGCCGAGAAACACTCACAAGAAGGATAAAAAGTCCTATGTGGATTGATCGTCATGCGCGATGTGTGACTGACGATGACCCATCACTTCTCGCTCCTGTGTCCGTTTTCGTGAAGCGCTGCCGCAGTGGTGTGTAGCAAAGCAATAAACCTCAAGTATGAATACAAAATATTGGCGCAGCCGCGTAGGGATCGTATAGCTGCATCCCAAGACCTTTAGCATGCCGTGCAACCTCTGAGCCAACCTTTCCAAATCCTAGGATAGCGAGAGTTTTGCCCACAAGGGATACACCAACGTACTTGTTTCGTGCCCATTTACCTATACAAGATTCAAAACTCAGCAAAATGAGTAGAAAGAACACAACTGCTAGATAAACATCCGTGAGCAATTTCATACAAAATGTATCCCAAAACAAAATACATTATTAAGAGGACCCATCATTATTGGTACAACATGTTACAACTTTTCACAAAGATGGCATTCCGAAGACGAATTTAGTATCCGCTGTTTCTATTTGTGAGTAATGGTCAAACTATTGTTTTAAAGGGAGGATGTGGATTTTATCTCAACAGTTCACATTTTGCACAATTTCAGATCAGGTTCTAGCCTTAGGTATTCTTCTTAATTTGTCACGAAAAGTAAAGATTAATTTCAGATGCACCACTGATAGACTTATAATGGACAACCAATAGCATAATATCATTTAAAGCTTCAGTATCTAAGAAAACTATATAAATAGACTTATTAACAACTCTAGGAGACAAGACATGACTGAACGTCTGCACGATACAGAGCCAGGAGCTTTTGCCTGATGCCGCAAGAGAACATAGAAAGTATTGCCTAATAATTCAGATTGTAGTGTGTGACTCACCAGTTTTGAGCGAATGGTTACAATTTCTTATGTACATGCAAGTCTCTCTCGATATCGGTGAGAGTATAGTCAGAGTTTATTGTAGGCCCCCCTCCCTCTCCAAGGTTTGGGCAAATTTGTGAAGGGTTCAGATGGGAAAACTACTCTTTTGCCCTGAAACATTGATAGCATACGCTGTAAACGCCGGTCCGTAGACGGCGACAAAGACACCGACCACTGAGGCAAACAAGGTGACTATACCTGCCGCAAGGTACCAATTGCAGCTTCCTAGAGACAGTAGGTCGCATCGCCAAAGGCTGCGTTTCACGAAGTCAACGATTGTGATGGAGCACAGCTCCTGTGGAGAGCAGGAACAACATAACCTGCAGGACGAATTAAAATCAGTTTGCAAGCTCAGTTTCCAGCGAGATCAATATAGACTGATTTCGATCGACACTCACCCAGTCGGTCACATATATTACGTGGCTCACTCGGGGAGTTGGTGGAGGGAAGTTCCCGTTAAGCAGCGTGATGTCATAGACCAGACGTAGGATCGTCCCTACCACACAGTGTCAGCACGGATCGCAGTAGCCAGAAAACAAAAGAGCGGTTATTTCAGTTCATATTGAAATTGTGAACAGGGGGGCAATGGCCCCCCTCCCTCATCCACCCCCTCTTAAGGTTTGGACAAATTTATGAAGGGTTTAGATGGGAAAATTACTATTTTGTTCCGAAATATTGATAATTTATTTTTCGTCCACAACAAATTCTGGCAGGATCCGCCACTGCATGTTTTCTGAAATTTATAAATGCGATCTCGCAAATCGCAAAAAAGATAAAAAGTATGTTCGATGCCAACATTCTCCAAAAATCCCCTCCACAAACACCAGAAGCCATTCAGGTCGGAACCGAAAAACACACACGAAAAATGACGAGAAGTCCTAGATTTGTTCTGAAGGAGGAGACATGTTCTATGATGATTTATCTGGTTGTTCAAAAAACAAAGGTTAATCGAAGTTGTGCAATGCGTGAGTTTGACTGAATATTACTCATCGCTAGCTCTCACTCACGTTCATGTACGTTAACGTAGTACGTGAAGCACTGTCGTCGTAGCACCGCACGCATGCTGACGCTGCCGGTCCGGATGAGTCCAGTTAACAACTTACTCAAGTTGCACTAGTAGTACAAATAATAGTGTGGGAAACATCGCCTTGAGAGGATCTTGTTGTCTTGCGAAGAGAAGCTTCAATTGCATCTACGTATCTAGTCCAGCTATTTTAAAGTTGGCATCATTTCCCCAAGCTGCCAACATGCAGTGCTCGGCCCTGAACTCAACTGGACAGTTCATTCGAGTGAAGCGGCTCGTTGATGAAACGAATGGTCATCTTTCCGGACCGGTGTCCGGCTCTGGCATCTGCTCTGTATTCACAATCTGATATTCCTTTTTTTCTGTTGCGTCAACAGTCAATACACGATGATCGGTTGCGACAATTTGGGACTGGAGAGTGAGGTTCTTGCCTTGAAAAGTTGCATCGGTCCCTTTTCCAAGCTGTCGCCGAAAACAAAGTGTCAAGGCTCAACTCTGAAACTGTCAAACATTTCCCTTTTTCAGCAAATGCAGAAGCTTTCAAACGGAGTTAGACACTTCACACTTGGGCCATCTACTCCATCCGTCCCGAAAATGTGAGACGCGATTTGTTTTACTAGGTCTTTTATTCGAACATTCAAACCTAATATACGCGCTAATATCCACACATTCGTCTTATTTTCATTTTCATATGTCTTTACACTAATTTTGTGGACATACTATAAAAATACAAATTTTAGCCAAATAGGTATGTTCTTGACGAGTGAAAATCAAGGGTTAAATAAAATGCCTACATAAGTGTTCAAAACACAAACTTTGCACTTATCACTTACCTCCGCATTAGTCAATCAGAGCCACTAAATAAACCGGCTTGCATTTTACAAAGCACTACCCGAGATAAACGAGTGTAATAACCCATTGATTTCCTCAAAATATATTTCCATTATCCAATCTCCTCTCCTCTCTCGGGTGCTTCACATCACAACAAGCCACGTTTCAAAACTCTCGTCTCCGACGATGTACCGTGTACCGGTGATGTTTAAATTCTTTTTTTTCATTCATTTGCCGAAATTACGCTTATTTAGCTTATTTGGATGGATTCTGACGCTTCGAACCCCCTTCTCCGACGAAACCCTGTCCCGCGGGCCCCGGATCGACACCCCTTCAAATCGCATCGAACGATCGAGGGTCCACCTATGGACTTTCCTTTTGGTTTGTGTTTTCATGGGTCAAAGGAACATAAAGAAGCAAACTTTGGGTAACTAGGACACATAATTCACTCCGGTGGTGCAAATTACCTGTGGACAAATACCTGTGGCGCACCAGACCCAGTGCGCCACTGGTAAAAAACTTACCTGTGGCGCACCAGGCAGTGGTGCGCCACAGGTACAAAATTTACCAGTGGCGCACAAGTGGCTGGTGCGCCACTGGTACTCTCTCTCCTCCACCTCGAAATTTTTCAAGTTTATCTGGAACTTACCTGTGGCGCACCACGTTTACGGTGCGCCACTGCTAAAAACATACCAGTGGCGCACTGCAATCTGGTGCGCCACTGGTATGTTTTTTCAAAATCTAGGAAACCTGGTGAGAGACTATCAGTGGCGCACAGGGAACTGGTGCGCCACTGATAACATCTCACCTTTAAGCTTTTCCCTACTAGTGAAACCAATGGGGACACGAGATTTTAACGTGGAAAACCCCTCCAACAATGGAGGAGAAAAAACCACGGGCGCTAGCCAGCAAAACTTCACTATAATCGGGTGAGGTTACAAATGCCATGGGTTTACAATGTATGGCTTACCCCAACCGGCGGCTTACAAGATGAATATATGGTGGCATAAAACCCTAGGTCGGCTGCAGTCCGACCCGGAAACGATCCGTACCGTACTTGGCATCTGCTCTCCGGGGCGCTCCGCTCTCCTTCGTCACAAGTTGGCCTTCATCAGTATAGAATTTGGATCATCATAAAACAACACCTGACGCTGAGGTGTCCGGCCTTGGCATCTGCTCTGTATTCACACCTTTATTTGTTGCGCCAACACACAATGATCGATCGGTTGCCACAATTTGGGACTGGAGAGTGAGAGGTTCCTGCCTTGAAAAGTTGCATCGGTCCCTTTTCCAATCCGTCACCGAAAACAAAGTGTCAAGTCTCAACTCTGAAACTGTCATGTATTCGCCCTTTCTCGGCAAATCCAGAAGCTTTTAAACGGAGTTAGACACTTCACACTTGGGCCATCTACTCCATCCGTCCCGAAAATGTGAGGCGCGGTTTGTTTTACTAGGTCTTTTATTCGAACATTCGAACCTAATATACACGCTAATATCCACACATTCGTCTTATTTTCATTTTCATTTTCATATGTCTTTACACTAATTTTGTGGACATACTATAAAAATACAAATTTTAGCCAAACAGGTATGTTCTTGACGAGTGAAAATCAAGGGTTAAATAAAATGCCTACATAAGTGTTCAAAACACAAACTTTGCACTTATCACTTACCTCCGCATTAGTCAATCAGAGCCACTAAATAAATCAGCTTGCATTTTACAAAGCACTACCCGAGATAAACGAGTGTAATAACCCATTGATTTCCTCAAAATATATTTCCATTATCCAATCTCCTCTCCTCTCTCGGGTGCTTCACATCACAACAAGCCACGTTTCAAAACTCTCGTCTCTATCACACATAGTCCTGGAGTAAAAACCAAGTAAAAAAAAACTTTACTACTTAAAAAAATCAAGTAATATATCATCAAAAGGAAAATTTGCCTATTAGTTTAGATATAATTCAGGAACTCTGCTAGTTCATAATAACAAGTTAAACGAACGAATTCGCTAATCATGAGGTACAGGAGACTAAATAATGTACGAGAACGGTATCCTAATGTTAACTTGGCGAGCCGAGCTACTCTTGAATCCTAGTAGCTCTAGGTACGTACACTTACTGGGACGTGGAGCACCGCCGCCGTAGGTGGTCAACTCACACTGGCAAGTGGTGGGTATCAAAGTAAACACAAACGAATGAATAGAAAATGTCGGTGCAGCCGCGTCTACTTGTGAGGTGTTCAATTCGATTTTTTTGTTTAAAAAAGCCTCTACACAACGAGGTGATGTCGTGATGGCTTGGCAGGCGGTCCATCTGGGCAGTGTGGTCGCGCGTGGACTTCTATCAAATGCTTCTTTTGAAATGCATCCGTGACGCTCAAATTGCGAGTGTGTGTGTCTGATTTTTTTTGTTTGCAAGCAAAGCCAGTATGTGTAGTTCTTGGCTGGACTGACGACAGTGACGACTGACACTTCACGCGGCGTAGAGAAGCAAATTGCCAATGTGCATCCACAGTAGTACTCCGTATTTGTTTACGCTTGGATGGGCTCTTCGCGGGCTCCAGCAGCCGATTCCGCCAAGAAAAATGTTGCATCATCCAATTGGATTCGGATGCAGTACTTGCGCCGCACGTTGCGAAGGTTTGAATATATGGAATCAGCAAGGCTCATTTTGCATTAATTGATCTACGGCTCAAGTTGCACAAGAATAAGAAGAATAGTATGTAATGTCAGAATCTAACCTTCCGTTGCAACCACTATCTAGGCATCTAGCTATTCTATAAGTTGGCACTTCGCAGAAGTCCTGGCAGCTTGACCAAGTAACTACAGTAGCTACTAGGGTTGTGCATGCACGGCAAGACGGCGACAACATGGTCATCAAGAGATCAGTACGGCCAACGGGCCAAGCCCCCAACGTGCGGTGGCTGTGTACAGAGACTCCAGTCCATTGCTTGCTTCGTCACCATCGGAACGGGGGTTTCGGTCGAACAAATCGTGACTTGCTCTGAGTTTCAGGGTACATTTCTTACGAAATGGAGGTTAAGACACCCGACATCTGCATCAAAATAATGCATACTGTTTTTTATTATATCATTCAACAAAAACTTTATAAATAAGCAAAGCCAAATTTCTGGCAACAACTGTTGTAACCCCAACAAGATTTGATTAAGGGGTGGTCATGATTGGGCCCGTGTGCTTTGATCTTACACATAAGCATATCATTTAAATTCGGGAGCTCTTTTCTGGTGATTGGCATGGAACTCGTGGTTCCGTCGGAATCGTGGGCTCTGAATTTTGTTAGCCATTAATTAAGAGATAAATTTTATTAACCGTTGATTAAAACAGACGTAGTCTTAGGAAAAAAATAACCAGCCCAATGCCAACCCGGTTCTATTCAGACGTGAGCAGCATCGTGAGCAGCCGACTAGGGCAGCCGCCGCCTCCCTTGTACAGTCGCGGCGAGGATTCCCCATGCATCAAGCCCGCGGCGAGGTGGCGGCGCGCAGCGAGGGGATCGGTGATGACGGCGGCACGGTCGGTGACGACGGCGGCGCGGACGCAAATTTCCCCCAATCCCCAATCCCGTGGCTAGGTGGCTGCGCGTGGTGAGGAGTTGGGCGAGCCGACACCAGGCGACTAGGGACGCCGCCGCCGCCTACCTTCTTCTGTCGCGGCAAGGACGACCTCCCAAGGTCGGCGACTACGGAGGCGCGGAAGGAGCGGGGGCGAGGCCACGGATTGGCCTTGATTTCTGCGGCTGGTGGCTTGGCGAGCAGCGTGGTCGACGGAGGCATGGTCGCCCGGTGGCTGCTGGCGGTAGTGGGCGACGACGGCATCGCGGACGGATCAGGCGGAGGCCATGGATTGTGGCGGCACGCGATGAGCAGGTCGGCGACCACGGTTGCGTGGAGGGAGCGGGGTCAGGCGACGGTACTGCCACACGCTGATCCCCACTCCTCAAAGTCTGCGGCGAGGAGGTCGGCGACGACTGCGGCGTTGAGCTGAGTGCTGTACCGTTCGACCTGTTAAACTGAAGTTGGAGGCTGCTGACAGTTGGTGTCTTCAGGTGTACTCTACTTTATGTCTTTGTTGCGATGTTGTTCAGATTGCGAATTATATTGCCATGTGAGTGGACTGAACATGTCATGTGCTCTTCAGTTCAATGCAGTTCAAATTTCCTGCTGGCAGTACCACTGACATGGTATTTTCAGGTGTGCTCACATGGAATGAACGAGATGATCTGATCAAGCTAGTGCTTGCTGCAGTAGGAAGCAAGAAAGGGAGCTAGTGCTTGCTGCAGTAGGAAGCACATTATCTAGTGATTATAGTCTGAATGTGTTTCCATGGTGTCATACATCCAGGAATCAAGATAAATTAGCTTATGTTGTGTACTGTCATTTACAGATAAATTAGCTTATGTTGTATGTACTGCCATTGTAAACGCATTCTTTCTATTCATGAATAGAGTTCTATTTTCTGAATTATATTGTTCAGTTTGGGTTTGAAGCATGCATTTCTCCAAGAACTCCAAGAAAACTTTCAATTTTGAAACAATTCCAGTAATTCAAGTACATGTACGTAATCAATATGTGAAAGTTCCATTCCATTTTGTTGAGTAGTTTGAGAGAACGATCCATTGGAATATTCACTTCAAAAATTTGATTGAAAATTCAAAGTTTTTGGAAAGTTTTGAAACAAAATCAGTAATTCAAGTACATATATTCAAGCTATCTAGAAAGTTTCGCTCTATTTTGGGAAGTCGTTTGAGAGAACGGTGCTTCTTAAGCCATCCGGGAAGTTTCACATTCGTAACACATTGCACATTAATCTTTTTCACAGAACATTACAAACTGTCACATTGAAAAAACTGAAGGCCATTACACACTGTTCTTCATTAATCCTTCGTACATCAGAGAGCGTCTCATTCTGTAGGGCAGTAAAATTTCAAAAGAAAATTGAACAAAGCATCACTATCCTCATCTACGCGAGTCTGTTCCTGCACTACATCTTCTTGCTGACTGAAACACCATCAGCTCCTAGCGAACAGAGCATCAGAGGCAGTCCCGTCCACATGTGCAACAACACGGGTAGCTTGGTCACGACAGGCCGGGGCAATCATGTGGGGCAGGTCGCCGGCGGCGCCGGAGCGGCGGCGTCCAGGAGGGTTGCCATGGTGAAGCGCCGGTGGTGCCACGAGCGACGGCGTCGTGGTGGGTGGCCGTGGCAGGGGCGACGCGGCGAGCAAGGGAATTCCGGCGGAGGTGCAATGGCCTGCGGAGAGGAGCAGCGGTTCGGCCAAGGTACAGCGGCAAGCCGGCGCGCCGGCGCGCAGGGGCCAGCTAGGGTTCTTCGTCTCTGTTCTAAACGGGGGAGAAAAGGGGTTGGCTGATTTGATTTCATTCGGTTTGCAGCCAGGGCATTTGTGTCTTCAACTTTATTGCTAAATCCTGAAAACAAACAAAAATAACTCAAAAGGGAAAATAATAAACTTCCAAAGAAAAGAGTGGCAAATCAGAGAGGTACCCGTACCAAGCAAAGAGGGGCAAAAAAATAAAATTGTCCTGGTCCCACATAATTGCGGTACCGGTCCCACACAATTTTCGGTACCGCGAAACCGTTCGGTTCCGTCAGTTTGGTACCGACTATTTTAACACCGTTAGATTGCGGTGGATGAACGGTTATTAAAAATGCCAACCACCATAAAACTTGTATAAATTAGGAGGTCTCACCAAACCTCCCAACAGCGAGCCGGGAGCACTAACCGGTTTAGCAAAACCTCAGCGTGCACTATATGCCGTCGCTGACTTCCGTAAACCCATATGCAGTAAGGATCGACACAATTACCTTGTCAGGCCAGCCATCGATGCCAGAGACGAAGCAAGGAATTTGACACAAGGGGGGCCAAGTGATCACTGTGATACTTGGAAGGGGGCGTGTAGGTAAATGTTGTCTAGACTTGGGGTCAAATCCACAGATTATAGGGGGCATTTCAGAATTTTTTCCAACATGGGGGGAGCCGGCCCAAGCCTGCACACCTAGCTCCGTCCGTGATCGACGCCACCAGGATGGCAAACAAAGCCATAGTGTAGTATGTGTCATCATCCCGCGTTTGCCACCGGCATTCGGCGTTGCCAATGCAGTAGATGCTCTGCTGCTCCACCTTGTCCTTCCAGCCAACGTATGACTCAAAATATGATGCCCCCAAGGGAGAAACAACGTAAGACCGTCAGAATCATCTGATCTGGAAAACCCAAATCTAGGTTTCCACTAGAGCACAGATAGAACGAGAACATCCCCACAGTGGCTCCAACGAGGTAAACAACGCCGACTCGGCCCAGGCCAAAACAAGCTTTGATGTGCATCCTCGTACCCGTCACCGGCTGGACCATCGTACCCTCCTTGTTGTTGACTGCCAGGCCCCACCGGCGCGTCTGATCCCCTGGCGGGAAGCGGTCGTGACAGGCCAGAGCCAGTGCGGCACCACCACTGACCAGATCAAGGCGCGCTATCATTCGTTGGGCTGCCAGGTGTGTCTTCGGCTGTGCCGCATTGGGTACGCCAACGGTGGGGTGCCCGGAGGGTATGCCCCGTCAGCGACGAACACACCGACCACCGAGGCGAAGAAGGTGACTGTACCTGCCGCCATGTACCAACTGCAGCTGCTCGGAGACATTAGGTCGCGCTGCCCAAGGCTGCGTTTCATGAAATCAACGATTGTGATTGAGCACAGTGCTCCTATGGAGAGCAGGAAGAGCAAAACCCGCAGGACGAATTAAAATCGGTTTGCAAGATCCGTTTGCAGCAAGATCAATACTTAACCCATTCGATCACCTAGATCACCTAGAGTACGTGGCTCACTCGGGGAGTTGGTGCAGTGAAGTGCACGTTGACAAGCGTGATGTTATAGACTAGAGGGAGGACCGTCCCTACCACGTAGAGTGGCAACACGAATCTGAGTAGGGTGAAAAAGAAGAGGGTTATTTTAAATCATATTGAAATTCTGAACAGGGGGGCAATGGCCCCCTCCCACCCACCCCCTCCAAGGTTTGGACAAATTTGTGAAGGGTTTAGATGGGAAAATTACTATTTTGCTCCGAAACATTGATAATTTATTTTTCGCCCACAACAAATTCTGGAAGGATCCTGCACTGTTTTTTTTAATTTATAAATAAAATCCCGCAAATCTCAAAAAATATAAAAAAGCATGTTCGATGCCCACATGCTCCAAAAATCCCCTCCACAAACACCATGAGTCATTCAGGTCGGAGGCGAAAAACACACACAAAAATGACGAGAAGTCCTAGATTTGTTTTAGAAGGAGGAGAGATGTTCTATGTTTATTGATCTGGTTGTTCGAAAAAGAAAGGTTAATTGATCATGTGCAATGCGTGGGTTTGAGTGACTATGACCGGTCACACTGGCACTGATAGGCAGCAAAGTAAACCTTCAAGAACGAATAAAAAATATTGGAGAGCGGAGCAGGGGTGTTGGGCTCTGTTTGCTTAAGAAAAAATGCCTTAATGGCGCGCTGATGGCACGGCAGGAGGTCCCTCTGGGCACTGCGGTCCCGCTTGTCAGCGTGTGGGCGTGCCTAGATCCAGAGTAAAGCCGGCAGTGAACAGGACGCTGTGATCAAATTCTCTCTATTTTGAAGATCACCGGTGATTAAGCAAGTTGCCAAGTTGCGTCCAGCGCATTTGTTTAGGCCAGCGGCCGTCAGAAAGCCCTGGCCCTTGGATCCGTTGCCACTTGCCAGGGTTAGGGATCCTACGGTGGAGCATACATGTCTGATGCATGTCTTATAACGCACGCATTCTGACGCTGTGCCAAGATTTGTTTGAATGGAATCAGCCGGTCCGGAAGGGTCCAGTTAACAACTTACTCAACTTGCACTAGTGTACGAATAGTGTCGGAAACATCACCTCGATCTTGTTGCCTTGCGAAAAGAAGCGTCAGTTGATCTACGTATCTAGTCTAGCGCCTCATTCGAATAGAGAATAGGAGCCTTCGGGTGAAGCGGCTCGTTGATGAAACAATGGTCATCTTCCTGACGCTGAGGTGTCCCGCTCTGGCATCTGCTCCGTATTCACACTTTGATCTTCCTTTTTTCTGTTGCGCCAACAGTCAACGCACAATGATCGATCGGCTGCCACAATTTTGGACTCGAGAGTTCCCGCCTTGAAAAGTTGCATCGGCCCATTTCCAAGCTGTCACCGAAAACAAAGTGTCAAGGCTCAATTCTGAAACTCTCATATAGATTCCCATTCTCAGCAAATGTAGAAGCTTTTAAACGGAGTAAGACACTTCACACTTGGGCCATCTACTCCATCCCTCCCAAAAATGTAAGGCACGGTTTATTTTACTAGGTCTTTGATTCACACATCCAAACCTAATATACACGCTAATATTCACACATTTGTCTTTTTTCATATGTCTTTACACTAACTTTGTGGACATACTATAAATACAAATTTTAGCCAAACACGTAAGTTCTTGACCAGTGAAAATCAAGGGTTAAATAAAATGCCTATGGAAGTGTTTAAAACACAGACTTTGCACTTATCACTTACCTCCGAATTAGTTAATCAGAGCCACTAAATATATCAGCTCATGCAAGTAGATATATACTGCGAATTTGTTCTCTAGTTCTCAATGTATTATACAAAGCAACTACCCGAGATCAACGAGTGTAATAACCCAATGATTCCTTGAGAAAAAACAGTTATCCGATCTTTTATCCTCTCTTTTGTGCTTGACATCCCAACAAACCACGTTTTAAGACTCTCATGTCTGTCACGCAAAGTAAAAATAAAGTCAAGAAAATTGAGTACTTAAAAAAAATCAGACAATACAACAAAATCGTCATAGGCAAATTCTATTGGCCAGCGAAAATAAATTACTACTCAAAAAATCTAAATAAAAAATAGTTCAGAGATAATCTAGCCGCCCAAATGCACGGAATACTCAGCTAGTTTATAAGAAGTTAAACGAACTAATTTGGAGTTACACGAGACAACATAAATAACGATTATGGTCTCCTATGTTAACGAGCGAACTCTTGGATCCTAGCTCTAGGCATACGCATGTTCATGTACGCTTATTGGGACACTCACACTGGCAGTGGTGCGTACGTCCAGAGGAAAGCGCCATCGCGGCAGTGGATTTGCTTTTAAATTTTAAAATGCATCCGTGATGCACAAATTTCGCGAGTGTGTGTGGTTTTTTTGTTTGCAAGTCAGGATGTGTGGTTGGTGGCTGGACTGACGAGTGACGACTCACGACGGTGATGACAACACTCCAGGCGGCATAGCGAAGCGAATTGCCAATGTGCATCCACTGTAGTGGAGTATAATTGTTTACGCTTGGATGGGCTCTCCGCAGGCTCCAGCAGCCGATTCCGTCAAGAAAAATATTGCATCATCCAATTGGATTCGGGGGCAGTACTTGCGCCGCATGTTGCGAAGTTTGAATGGAATCAGCAAAGGCTCATTTTGCATTGATCTACTACTCAAGTTGCATAAGAATAAGAAAAATAATGTAATGTCAGAATCTAAGTTTCGCGGCGATTGTGCTGGGTTGGGAAGACAAGCTTCAGTTGCAATAACTATCTAGCTATTCTATAGTATAATTTGTCCCAAATAGTTCTTTTTTCGATACTTTTCACTGATGACCGTCTCAAAACTTTCAACCAATCTGTCCTCTCCCAAAAATACCATTCACAGTTGCTTATCTGCATAGGTATAGATATGTCATTCATGTTGGCTTATTTTGGGACTGCGATGTGCAAAAAGGACCAAGTCGTTTGAAATACTCCATTTGCAATATGGTGTATCTCCAATCTTAGAGGATGCCAAAACAATTAGATTTAGCATGTATCCATTGTGAATGGAATATTTGAAATGGCCTAGCCGTTTTGCATCCTGCATGCGGTGCCTTTTTCACTATAGTTGCATGCAAAATCTGCATTATAAGCACCATTTTACACATAGAAATCTAATCAATTAATCCTGGGATGAGATATTGACAAAATGTAGCTGCAAAGTGATCTTGTAATCTAAAATGGAGGGTGTAGAGCGGTAATAAATTCTTCGTAATTTCTGGCTTATCCATATAATTGCAGTCTTATTTGGCACAATAAAATCGTTGGGTAAAAATGATATAAAATTAATAGTTGCTTAGTAATTTCTGGAACAATGTACTCTTCCATCCAGCCACGTCATCATAAAATATTATATATAGGCAACTAATTTTAGTAGCATTTATGAGCTAGTCATCTATCCAACTAAAGATAAGAATGCGGTGTAATTTGTTGTTCTAGAATATTAGGGTCAAAAATGGTAGAGTGGTAAAACAATTCTTCATAATTTCTGGCATGAAGGACGCCTGAGATGACACACATACCCAATTATTTATTAGTTCATAAACCAAATATTTATTAGTTCAAAAACACCATCCGACTGGAAACACCTCACCCCGTCTATAAATACAGTGACGCGATTCACTTCCCTTGCCACATCAAACTGAGGACGTAGTGTTTATTGATAAGCCAAAGACAACCTAGATCATGGCCAAGACGACGACGGTGGCAATGTGCATGGCCTTGGTAGTGGTGGTGGTGGCGATGGGCGCATTGGCGGGATTTTTTGACAAAAGAGACCACCTAACCGAGTGATTTGTCAAAAATGACCACCTCCAAAAATTATTGTAAAAAAGGACCACTTACACCGTGGCGACAGGCGTGCCAGGCGACACGTGTCGCATGCCGCCACGGGCAGAGGCGGCAGGGAGGCCGCCGGCGGTGATGGCGGCACGTTGCGTGCAACGGATTTTCACAGCGCCAGCCGCCATGGGCCGTGGCGGCATGTGTGCGTGGTGGCAGGCACCTTCACTGCTCGACTACAGGATCAATCTCACGCGCGTGGCAACGTCCTGATTGGCTGATTGCGATGCCTTGCGTGCGGTGCTTGTTTCCATGCGCGGAAGACAAAAACCAATACAAGAATCTTTTTTTAATCACCTTTACTAATAAGAGCATCTGCTAGGGATGGAGGCGTAATTTACTAATCAGAGCATCTACTAGTCAGATTCCCATGCGCGCGTGGGAAAAATCTGTTGCAGGTAACGTGCCGCCACCGCTGCCGGCGGCCTCCCCAGCCGCCTCCGCCCGTGGCGGCCAGGGACACGTGTCGTTTGGCACGCCTGCCGCCATAGTTCAGGTGATCCTTTTTGACAATACATTTCGAAGGTGGTCTTTTTGACAAATCACTCGGCTAAGTGGTCTCTTTTGTCAAAATCACCATTGGCGGTACCAACTGAGGTGAAGTGTGATTCAGAGATGCCTTCAGTTTGTGATCAAGCAATTTACAATAGGGCCATGCCGTCGAAGTCATGCTGCTCGAGCCTCCGGGGGCAGCAGGAGTGCTTATGCATATACTTGAACCGTCTGGGCCACGGCAATATCCCCCAAGGACGCAAAACCATCACCTCATGCGGCATCCCCCTTCCATTTTGTTTGGAGGTTTAGTGTGTTGATGTAATCTCCCTTGGAATAAAAGGAAATTATAACTCGGGTGGATGCGTGTCTTAGTTTGTTGTCTTTCCAATCTTGATGATGTCGATCTGCACTAAATATGAAATCCACAAATTTAAAATCCATCTTCCAAGATGCTTATGTAATTCGATGAGGGCTGAATTATACTACCTGTTTATCTTGTATTAGCCTTAATACTCCGGCGATTAGCGATGTGTAATTATATCCTAAAAGTAGACCAGCTCGTGCCGAATCAATCCATTTATCGCATATACTGGGGAGTAGTTCGACTAGTTATCGCATCTCATCTAGTACTCCCTCCGTTCACAAATATTTGACATCTATCTAAGTGTATCTAGACAAGAAACACATCTAGATACACTCATTTTAGAACGGAGGGAGTACAAGATTGTATTCTCCTCGAAAAAAGTGCACATAGCCCTCATATTCAGGTTTGGGACGCAGAACCTCAACTACAAATCGGCATTTTTTTTTTTTACAAATCGGCATATTTAATCCCCTCAAGTTACCAAAACCATGCAATTGACCCCGTGCTAAGCAGGACATGGACGTGGTTTTGTGTCAGGTTGGAGTCTAGCGGTTAGAATCGATGCTCCAAATAAATCCCCTTGCGCCTCCGCCTTGGACGTCGCGCTGGGCGAGGTCGCGCGTCGCGTGGAGTCTGGCCTGTCCTGCGACTGCGCCATCAGGGACGGCGTCGCCAAGAAGCAGGCGATCGACAACGCGGCGTCCGGAGGGCGCCCACGGAGCGGTTGTGGACGCCGCCTTTAGGAGAGACACTCTCCGCGGCGAGGCATTCGTCGGGTACCTCTCCGCGCTGGCGGTGGCGCCGCCGGTCGGAGCCAACGGTGTCAACCTCTCCATCAACATGGTACAGATGAGCTGGAGCAGAGGCGCGTCGCCGCGGAATCTGTGCCTGAGCAGAGGCGTTTCGCCGCCTGAACCTGTGCCGGAGCAGAGGCGCTTCGCCGCCAGATTCTGGCCGGAGCAGAGGAGCGTCGTCGCCCGAACCTGAACAACAGCTTGTTGCTGCTGGAATCTGGGCCGGAGCAGACGCACGTTGGCGCCGAGCCGGACGCCGGAGCAGAGGCGCGTCTGTGTGTACTGAATATGTGTGTAAAAGTGCTGGAATGTAACTGAATTCAATGAATATTAGCAGTCTATTTGCTGGTTACTGTCAGAAGTGATGTGCCATTGTCTGAACTGAATATTTCAGTGAATTTAACAGCATTTTGACACTGAAAACAACAAACATAGTTCCCAGTCTTGTATGTATCAATGTGCTGCATTTTGGCTGAATTTTGACAGCATTTTGGCTGCAATTTGACACTGTTTTACTGAATTTTGGTAGCATTTTGGTGCTGGTTTGAATTTTGCAGGGAATATTGGTTTGAATTTGAGTGATTTTGTTAACTGAATTTACAGAAATGTTGTTCCAGTTTTTGCCAGCTTGTTAACTGAATTTTTGGCAACTGTTGGGCACCACAGTGTTGCATTTTGGTAGCATTTTGACTCAAATTTGACATAATTTCAAACAGTGGCGTATAACACAAGACCTGAAACAGTACATATAACATTTTTCACATAAATTTGAGTGCATTTCACACAAAGGCACAAACTTGAGTGCATTGGACACAAACGGGAGTGCATTTCAGTACATGTCACACAAAACACAAACTTGAGTGCATTGTTCACAGGAATACAAACAAAGGTAGTAACTGGCACAATTTCATCAACATGAGAACATTTTGTACTATTTTTCTCACGCTCCACCTTATCCATCTTGTTCAGCATTGTTCCTTTCATTGCCAAATAGCCACCACTTCATTCTATTATGAGCTGGCACTGCCTCTGGCTGGGAATTTGACACCTGATGACCTGGTGCTGGTTGTGACCTTGCCACAAGATAATCAGCACCTGATTGTGAGCTTGACATAGGATAATCAACACCTACTTGTTTCTTTTGCTTTTTCTTTGGCGGCTCAGGGCCTGTAGGAGCAGCTTGCTGGGAGCTTCACCCCTTAGTAGCAGAAACTTGACTTTGTTTTCTTATTTGGTGGCACTTGTCTGGCATTTTTGTTTTGATAGGTACGTGGAAGGCCAAGGATTAGAAGAAATTGGTCAGCTCTCTTTCCTCTCCGCTGGTTGCAAGACATTGCTATAAATCTGGTCATACACATCAATCCTATAGAAGGGAGAAATAAATTCATCAAGATCTTTGCCCTAGTGTATATAGCACTAATAGCATGACAACATGGCAATCCCGAAAGTTCCCTGTATCATCAGCTGTATTTTAAATTATCCAAGCTGACAGTGAATCTTCTATGTTGCCCTTTCATATATAACTTCAAATCCTTCAACTACATTGTACAGTACCTGGCAAAAGATTCGATCTTTTGATATTGAGCTTTAGTTTCTTGAAAATGTGGGATATTTGTAACAGTCCACCTTTCTACTTCGCTTTGTTCTCTGCTTTTCTTGCTGTCACGTTTCTCCTGATTATTTCCATCTTTGTAATAACTGGATAAAATCTTGCTCTCATAATGACATTATTAAAAGACTCACACAAATTATTTTCCACAGAATCACAATGGGAACCTAGCTTGGAAAAGGCTCTCCACCAATGTTCGGGAGCAGTTTTCATCATATCTCTTACACCTTCTGGTGATTTCTATGCTAACTTGGCCCTATTGTGGTTGAACTGAATTTTATCGGATGATTTAGCACAAGCCAAGAACATTTTATGATATAACTTATCTCTGTGCTGCTCTCTCCAATTTGCATATATATGCCTTGCACACATTCTATGTTCAGCTTCTGGAATTATCTCATTGACTGCTTTTATTAGGCCCTTTTGCTCATCCGACATAATTACCTATCCACCATGCTCATTTATTTGTATGTCCTTCTGCAATAGTGATAAAAACCACTGCCACATGTCATAATTTTCTCCCTCAACTGTTGCCTGTGCAATGGGATACATCTGGTTGTTTGGGTCTCTGCCAATTGCACAAAGGAGCTGTCCACTCACTGCACCTTTCAGAAAAGAGCGCTGCTATGCGTACGACACTACGTGTCCAATTTATATACGACTCTGCAAATCAACCCGTCGCTAAGCAGCTGGCCACGGGCAGTCCGTCAGATTAAGCGTCGTACAAGGATCATACTCAAAAACGTCGTACGTGAAGTAGTTTCGTTCAGAAAACACCCATCTAAACCAACAACCCTCTTGCAGCCTCCTAGAAAACTCTTTTGCATCCTTCTAGGCAGACATACAGTCTCTCGTATATATGTTTGTCGGTTACATCAGTATTTAAAGTCACTGCCACTGTGCTACCTGGGTTGCTCCTAACCAGTTCTAGGTGATAACCAAATACCCTAGAAAATTCCCCATTTGTGGAATAATAATCTTGACCCTCTTGCATTTAGATTCACTGACATCAGCACACAAATCCTTAAGCACCGCCTCTTGCATCTTCTCTATCCTCCAACCTGGATTACCCCTTATCTCACTGAAGTATTTTTCTGCAATTACTGTACTGGTAACAAACTTATTGTCCCTCCTAGGTACGCAATTGTGCACATTATTGTACCTTGTCACAATAAGCCATGTTGACCGACAGTTATTGAGCCATATATGCTCCATTTGCAGGTAGCCGAACTGCATTTTGCACTCACTCTATTCTTCTCCTCCTTGGGAAACAATAAATGGTGTACATTTTTTAGCTCATAATTTACTAGTGCTTGCTTGAATTGCCTGCTGTCAGTGAAAGCCTGACCCAGATCAAACTCCTGCACTTCAGCTGATTCATCATACACTCTATGCTTTGAACTGCATTTTGCACTCACTTTGCATGATCTTGTAGAGCTCTTAGTTGTGATTCCCACGAGCCAAAGATCATCGATTACGGAGTTCATATACTCAAGATATTGCCATTTTCGTCTTAGTGTTCCTGTAGTCTTTAGAAGGGCGGAAGTTCTGGACTTTAGGCCTAAAATTCCGGCCCCTGGAAATTTCCGGTAATAGTTCCGGTCAAAGTTCCGGTCAGAGTGCAGGAACGAATCTTTAAGGGACTTAGCCGTTTTTCTGAGGTCCGGAAGTTTTGGGGTAAGTAACAGAACTTCCGGCCCTCGCAGGAAACATCTCCCCCAACGGTTAGATTTGGTGGGGGCCTATTTAAGGGGTCATCTTCCCCAATGGTTCTAAAGTTTTGGTGCTCTCTCTCCTTCTCTATTGTTTACCTCTTTCTCCTTTTTGAGGGAAAAGAGAGAGGGGATCTTCATTTCCATCAATGAATCTCTCCTCTAAGTGAGGAGAACTTATTGGATCTAGATCATGGGATTCATTTGTTGTTTTCCTTGTTTTTTCTCTCATCTTTCTCCTTAGCATTAGTTGCTTTGGTGAGATTTGAGTGAGAAGTACTTTGACCACTTTGTGCTCCTTCCATTGCATTAAGTGCATCGGTTTGAATTCTCCACGGTGATACATGGAAGTGAAGTTTGAGAAGCTAATTGTTCTTTGTGGTTCTTGTATCCTCTTGGGGTGTTTGTAACCTAGGAGGTTTTGTGGGTCTTGAAGATTCAGCTTGGTGTAAGGAGGTTCGGGACATTGTTGTGAGCCTCCAACTCATTGTGGAGGACCTTAACTTTGGTGTAAAGGTTTAGTCAACGCCTTCAAGACAACCTCATAGTGGAGCAAGCCAATCCCTCACGGTTGAAGCTCACGGAGAATAGGGTGAGCACATCCAAACTATTGGAGTGCCTTGGTGGCTCCACACCCCGCCATCGTAAACGTACTTTCATTGGGAAGGAACTACAGGAAACATCTACTCGTGTCCACTCTGCGGTTGTTTCTACACCCGAACCCTTTACTTATGCATTTACCTTTGTGATACCCATCGAGATTGAAGTTATCTATATTACTATCACATAGTTGTTGATCTTGTTTTAGCATAAGTTGTTGGTGTACATAATTGAACCTAGCTTGTTTAGGTTTTGTGCTTGATAAATTAAACGCTAGTTTTATTCCGCATTTATTCAAGCCTAAACCGTAATTTTTTTTAATCGCCTACTCACCCCCCCCCCCCCCCCCTCCTCCCTATCTTGGCGACATTCTTGATCTTTCACCAGTCCAATCCAACTTTTAGTAAAATCCAAACTAAAGCGGGTTGTTTTTCTATGTGAGTCCATCCTGGATTTAGTCCTCGATTTCGTATCTTCGCTATCTCTATTTTTTCTGAAAATCTTGTAGGAGGGTGTCGTGGACGCTTACTCGGGTGGTGCTCGTGTGCACGTCTACCCCACCCGGTTTAGCCTTCACTTCTATCCTGTAGGTAGAATTCTAATTTTATTAGCAATTCCATTAAACCACGCAATCAGCGCTATTGTCTCAGGCCATTAAACCACTTAATGAAAAGTCTATTAGACTCCCTCACGCCAGTACAGGCCATGAGGAGAGGCAATGGCAGTCTCCATTAGGGTCATTTGGGGGGGGCAAGTGCCCCCACCCACACACGCACACACACATAGTAAGGATGTAGTTACCCAACTATGCATTGAAGTTTATGAGCAATTTAAAAATTGCATAAATTACTAGCACAAAAGGTGGCGATAACTTTATGAAACCGACATAAATGCAATCCTTTAATTCAGATAAACATAGGATTTAAATCATTTGATCATGAAAAATAAGACAACTCAGGTCCCATTAGGTACCGATAAGTATGTGACGAATGCACGTGACGACCACACATTTGGTGTGTGCAACAATGTGGCATGGTAGACAGTACTAGGAGAGACAGAATGTTGCATGAGTGTATGCCTGTAAAGGTAATCATTGCCATGACCAATGGCTGAGCATATCAAGTTTTAATTTAGACCCACCATTTAGCGGCAAGATGATGATGATGATGATAATAATAATATTCACATGACGAATTCAACATATGGGAATAAAAAATCATGTATGTGCGATCATATGTTCATGTGATACTTCCACTATAGCTAGTCGAATGAAAAGTAGGGATGCAGTCAAGGGCCATGCTCCGTCTTCATGACGGTGTGGGCAGTTTGGTCCCGCGTCCGCGTGTCGGCATGTGAAGGTGCAAGGTAAAAGGGAGCAATCCATAGGATATGTGACCAAATCACAAGTGATACTGTGATAGAAGAGGTCGAGCCTGGTTGGTGGGGGGACTGGCACTTTGTCGTAGTGAAGCTCCGGTGATTCACCTCTTCAGTTTTTGCTATACCGCCGGAACCGATGTAAGAAGAGAGTTGATTGTCCAACCTTTTTTCGCTAGCCGACTAATACTTTGTTTTGTTGATGAGTTGAGTAGATAGCTAATGAGGCAAGGAGACTCTCCATATGAGGAACATGGCAGTCGTTTTGCTCCATATGTGTATTCCAGAGCATCACTAGAGAGTAAGTGGTATGCGGCTGCTCCATTTTTCTTTCTTGGGACGTCCTTTATTGCTCATAGAACCATGTCAGTTTCGTATATTGTTGTTGCATCAACTAGCTAAATCAATCTGAAGTAATATTTGTTTATTCTTCCGCTTCATGTTATTTAGATGTTTAGTTCTCTACTCTATTGTTATTTATGATTAAATGAAAATTTCAGGAATTTTGTAGCATCTCTCTTCTAGCCATTTTGAATGTGTAAATTGTGTTGTAACTCAATTTTCATTTTAATTTCAGAAAGAAAACCCATGTCAAAGCTAAGTGAATCAATTAATTTCCTTTGAGTTTGTTGTGGAAGTGAGTGTAGGGTTGCGTGCATGGAAAACAAAATTTCGCCAACTACGCAACAGCCAAGATCTACTATGAAGATACAAGTGCAAGACATGCATATTTGATCCAACTGTAAATCGTTACCGACACCGTTGAAGCGGAAAATATGTCGATGACGACGTTGATGAAGCTTGTGGAAGAACTCCCTCGGCTAAGCCTAGCTGAGAGAACATCGTAGACTCCTCGCGTCTCGCCTTGATCAACCATAGTGAGATAGAGTCAACCGTTTCTCAACGGATCACCCCTCTGTGTTTCGCACGCATACATCTGCTCTAGTCCAGCAGGGCTTCGCCGTCCACACTTGAAGCACTCACCGCTGTTGTATATGAAGGTGGAGATCTCAACATATAAGAAGGAGGGAGAGAGAGATTAGAGATCTAGATCTAATCTAATCGGAGAGGTCCCTCTAAATATTTAGAGGTTCCCTCTAAACCAACTAGAAGAGATCTAAACTTGTGTGTTTCCAAACAGGAGGGGGTGGAGGTTTATATAGATGGTCAAGGGGTGGAGGAAGGGGAAAGCTTTCCCCTAGTCCAAGTCGACTTGGGCAAGGGAAAAGTCCCCAAGCCCAATTCGGTTTGGGAAGGAGGAGTTGGAGTGGGACTCCAACTCCCCTCCCCCACCGCCTCATCCTCCACCGCCACTGGGTGGGGCCCACCCTGGGCCACACCGACCTAGGGCTGAAGCCCGCCCTAGGCCGGCCGCCCCTGGCCACCACCGCCGTCCCATGGCGCCTTGGCCCACCCACCCCATGTGGGGTGCGGCTGCCTTGTGGGCCCCATGGGCCCACTTGGCAGCCTCCTTCGGTGGCACCAATTTATTTATATATTTTTCCAATAATTATATATTAATTAAATAAATTAATATTTAATTAAATACTATTTTGTCTAATTAATTCTTATTTGAATATTTCCTTTTACAAAATTTCCCCAAATTAATTACTTATCATATAAAACACTTTTACATGATCCGGGACACCCAGTGTCCACTGACAAAATACTCCGGATAAATATTTCCCTCTTATATAAACCCTCGGAATAAATCCGACTAGTGATAGAAACTATTTCTATTACTCTGAGACACCTAGTGTCTGCATAATCCAATCTCTCTGATAAAGATATTATCTACCACGCAGAAACCATTCCGGTGATACTCTCTCGGTATCCAGACCAACCATATACACAACAAACTAGAACTGACTTAAGCGTGTTACCCTACAGGTTCGATAACGTGTATCTATAATTAGATGTTTCCATCTAATCACCGGCCAGGGTCAGGTACATGGGCTAACTGAATAACTGCTACCGTTATACGAAGGACACTCTGTTGAACCTGTTGATTATTAATTCGTCATTCCCATTACTCGCGATACTGAATTTACCCGAGATAAAGTATTCCTGATATTTCCATGAATCAATCCCTGATTCACTATATCTCCGTCTACCTCGTTACCGATAAATTTCCTTTTCTCGTTCCCGTAATCCGATATCCCACATGATGTAACTTCATCATGCATTGTCTGCAGAACATATTGGATATCATACATACCGAGTGGGCCCTAGAAGTATCTCTCTTTTGACAGTGGTGTAATTTCCCATCTTGGAACATTAGGTATTATGCATACCTTGGAGTTACCCAGTGATTGCCGTTTTGACACCTAGTTACGGCCGTGCCGTTGACAGAGCCAAAGTAACTCTTCTAGTATACACAACCCTAATAACCTCATGGTCAATGGACATGTCATATAATAAACATCTGCGATATTGCACTAAAGACAAAAAGACACTTTGGAATCTTTCTTAGCATATCAACGGTTTGGGTCTACCCAGCCATATTGTTTCCACCAACAATATGCCACTCATTGATGCTGACATAAACATTGTCCCAGACCAGGAAAACGTGGTCTCTAGCAATCAACGAATTAGTCTAAAAGGCAAGACTAGGGTATACTTTATTCTGTTCATGTCTCTACACGTGCGAGTGAGTTTTCCTCTGAATCACACATTCAGGAGTCACCACAGTTATAGCATAGAATCATGAAGCATAATTATGAATCAGATGTCAAACTTTATTGCCTTTTAGGCATACATGCAACAGTCTCCCACTTGCACAATAGGCAATTTACTATTTGCACAAGACTCAACATCTGGGTGAAACAGATGGTTTCTCACGCTTCCTTTCCTGTGGTAGACATTTGTCATCAGACCCTTTCGGGGCTGTGTGAACTTTACGCATTATGCAGAAAACTCTTTTCTATCATAATCTCCTTGATCATACGATCAATTGCAGTCTGGGCTATTCAAGGTGAAACCTCGGTACTCTAACTAAGAAAACAGTTCTGCCGTTCTCACAACATTGTTGCTTATTTTGTAAAGAACCACACCTAGTTCATTCAATGAACCTATAACCCCTTTTGGAATCATTTAAACTCGCACTGTCACTGCGACTTGTTGTGATGTATGTAACTCTATGCTCAAAAAAAAAATCAAGCATCCTAACCCTTGCTATTTCACAAAATCATAAGATCATGTTTTATCCTTGATTTTTCGTTTATGCTTATCTCATAAGTCTTTGTTCAATGTAATTCTTACATTTCAATATTCTCTTTTGAATTTCTTCAAAACACCATTTAGAGAATACTTTATAAAATTGGAGTCAATTGAACTTTTGTTACAAAGTCAACTTGCCAATAATTTCCATCATCACTTGATATTCGAATCCAAGAATGCATTATTCAGGAAATTCCCATGATGATAAAATGATAGAATCATTTGATCATGCTCACCACTGATATGGTATCATGGTTCTTGCATATGAATTTTCTTATCCTTTATAAGAACCTAGTTCTCTCATGTTTCGAATTTTACTTCAAAACACTTTGTTTGCATTCTTGCAGCAAGATATTAAATCATTATCAGGATACATCCTGTCATGAAACTAATTCCTTGCTCCATACGTATCATTGAACAAGTTTCCCCTTTTAAAATATATTAATAATACCCCTTTTAAATATTTAAACAAAATTCCTTTTTCATATATTTAAAATATTTGAAAAAACTTTTCCCTTTTATTTATTTGAACAAAATATTCCTTTTTAAACATTTGAACAAACTTTTCCTTTTTAAATTCTTGACAAAGTTACATCGTGTGCTGTTATTTTACCCCAATACATTAAGAAATTTTCCTCACAAAATTATAATATAAATATTTAAACAGACTTTTCCTTTTAAAATATATATTATCAAGGTATTCTCATACTTTTAACAATAGTGATCATATCACCAAAACCATATCTAATCCTCGAAGCAAACATAATTATGGCTACCATTAACCACTTTTTGTCCATCTATTATATAAGTTTTTCGAGACACCGCGTCAATCCACATAGGTTAGAAATATATAATCCGTTTATTTTAATTGTGACGGTTGAGATTAAAAGATGGAAAAGTTATGTACAACATTGGTACAAACAATTTGTTGCCAACACGTATAGCCTAAATGACGTCCCGCTTCCTCAAAAAAAAAATATGTCCCCACATGTACGCACCACGTAAATATAAATATATTAAGAAAGGTTTGCACCTACATGCCCGCTTCTTCTCCTAGGCGGCAGCCAATGGTGCCAACGATTAATAGCTGAGACAGTACCGATCTGATCCTTGCATGCACTTGAATTAATTTATTTTACATAATCATGGCCTCATGGGTGCCATTATGTGAAAAAGTTTCTCACGTCGTGTAAACCTAATTACATGCCAGTTGTCCCAATCAGCAATACAGAGCAGTTCTTCGCTTTTCATTGGCAGGCGCATCATCACCATTACCTGGACGCCGTGACAAGCTACCAGCATCGTGCTAGCTGATTATGATGTATCTCCATCTTCATAGGCATGTACCAATATTTATCCAAGATAGAATTTCAATCTATCTAGGTGTTTTTGTTGTTCAGCTGGTGTTTCGTAAAATTTAATTGGAGACATCATTCGAATTTGAAAACATGTACAAAAAATTATGACCGATCAAGATGCCAAAACAATAGTGTCCATAGCAGCGTAGTCATGTGTTTCATGACACGATATATACAAGTTATTGGGTTGAAGAATGGGTTTAGTAGGGAGTGAGTTAAATCATGCGAGTAAAATAATCGACCTAAAATATTGGGTAGCATGAGGATGGTGCGAGGAGAAATAAGGCTCTGATGGGTTTAGTAGGGAGAGAGTTTTATCATACATGTATTTTTTTAACATTAGTATGTCACATGAAACTATGTGCTGTCAAAATCCATGTATTTATTGTTACATGGTAAAAAAATATGGTTCCGCAAGGGAGTACGATGAAGAATATGGAATGTCGTGGGGAGAGTAAAATATAAATTAAAATAGCACTACGTACTGTTAAAAGTAAACATCCATCTAGAATATGTGACATTGTGTCACATTGTCCCAAAAATTAAAAGGTTCAAATTTTGTGTTATATTGTGTCTACCATAATATCCACGACAACTATATAGAATGATATGATTTATATATTTGTCTTTCCGGTATCTTCGAAGCACAAATTTAGTTTCATAAACGTATTAAGTACGCTAAAAATGATGCCCTCGCATTTGCGAGGGCCACCTTGCTAGTTCAACCAAACAAAAACTTGGCTCAACCAACCCACACAACCAAATATAAAAAATGGCTATCACCAACCACATGGTTGGAGGTGTCCCCAACCAGTTTTTCATAGCCACTCAACCAAACGCACCCTAAGTTCGCGACGAGAGCCATACCATGTTTTGTTTAGATTGGTGGTATGGAGATGGCCAGCTTAAGCTTCGCTTCCGACTTTTTTTAAACAAACGTGAAGACCAACTTCTTTCGGTTGCTCATGCCGTTAAGGGTGGGTGTATCTTCAGACGTTCCTTTGACCAGGCTAGGAGCGAACAACGGAAGGAGCTTGCAGTTATCATCAATGCCACTATACTCTCAGATTGTCACAACTTGATCTCCTGGCCCTGGATCCCTCGGGTCAATACACGGATAGTTTGATGTACAAAAACTATTGCAAGTGGCGACTGTTGCTCATTTTAAGGAGATTTGGGCGGCTAAGCTCCCGCTCAAAAATCAAAATCGTTTTCTAGCAGCTGGTCCTTACCGATCCATAAATTTGTTGGAATTTTCTTTTCTTTCTGAGCAAAAAATACGACGTATTTGACATTGAAAATTTGCATGCTCTTCGTGCATAGAATTGGCTACATCCAGGTATTTTGTTTTGATTTTTTTTAAAACACAGCGCATACAGGGTCCATTCGCCTATCTAGATGCCACCTGGAGCACTTGTGTTGGTACGTCATCAGAACACCGTACAGAGTAAATACAGCGACAGCAGGTAATTTAATGTAACAGCCCAAAGCTGAGACCCTAAAAACCTGTGTATTTTTTTTCCACTTTTTGTGCTCCATTGCATCATGGCATCCATATTGCATTTGCTAAACAACACTAACTTGGTTTGGCAACATTTGGAAAACAAAATGTCCAACTTGTTCCAACAAATTTCACAACAATGTGAGACACTTAAACTTGCAAAACAAAAATACCTTGACTTCGTATATTTGTCGAGGAAGTTCCAAGTGCTCAAATTAATATTTTTGACTTGCTTCAAATTCTAAAAGAATATCAATTTGGAATTTGTGCAAAATGCTCTATTTGAAAACTATGAACAATTGTTGTCAAAAACATTTTAATTGGAGACACCAAAAATTCATGGGGCTTCTAAAGGTTAAGGGGAGCCTCCCCAATTTTTTGTTATAATTTTTGGAATGAGTAAAGTGCCTCAAATAATTCAAATACAGCTGCTGGTTTTAAAAGGTTAAAAGAAAACCCCTGGAAAGGACCTGTCTGTGATGATTTAAAAAGTTACAGGGGGGTTTTTGGAAATCCTTCTTCTCCCTCCCTGTAGCGACCGAGACGAAACCGCACCGCACCGCGAGCTCGCCATGGCCGCGCCGCACCCGCACCTCGCCCGGGCCCCCTTCCTCCTCTGCCTGCACCGCACTGGAACAAGGTCCACGAGGCCACACTGCTCCCATACCTCCCCTGCCTGCTCCCCGTTTCCTCTCCCCCTCGATCCTCTCCATGGCCGCCGGCTAGCTCGAGCCCCCGTGCTCGTCGCCGCCGATTGGGGCCACCCCGGACAAATCCACGACCACCGAAAGCTCCGCCTCGCCGTGCTGCTCATCCCCGCCAAAGGAATCGCTCGGGGACGCCTTGAATCGCCGCCGCCGTCCGGTTCCTCTCCCACCACCGCAGCCGCCGCGCCGGACGTTTTCGTCGCCGTTGAGCCGCCCCTTGACCCGCCGTCTGCACCAACGTACTCGGGGTGAGCTTCCCGTGCCAGTGCGCCTTTTCCCCTTTCCCCTCTCGCGCTGATTTGCGTGCTCGCCGTAGCCAGTCGCCGGCGTTCGACGCCGTTGTTTTTCTCGCGTGCGTCCGGTCGTGAGAACGGCCTCGACCGGCCAGGAGGCCGTATCGCTCGGGCCACTAACCGGCCTTGGGCCCGGTTTTAACCGGGCCACGAGCCGGAGGCCCCTGTCGCCCACCCGGCCTTTCAACCGGCCAAACCGGCCAGAGGGCCGGACCCCTCTGGTAGCAGGCCGGCCTGCCAGCCGGCCCAACCGGGCTGGAGGCCGGTTCCACTGTTTTTTCTTCCTGCTGTCGTTTTCTATTTCTCCCTCGTAGCGTGTGTTCCCCGCTACTCTCTCCCGCACTTACGGACATCGATCCTCGATGATTCCTCCATGTTTCATCGCTCTCTCGCGAAGGCGAGTAATTAAAATATTAATCGTCGGAATTAAAATATTTAAAAGTAATTAATTAAAAGAGGAATTTATAAAATTCATAACTTCTTCTCCGGACCTCAGAAAATTGTGTTTCTTATACCAAAATGTTCAGAAAAAGGCGAGCTACCCAAAATCATCATCATCATCATGCATACTTGCCACAATTAAATTGATTGCACCTCTAGTAGTAGTAAAATCATTAAGTGAAATATGGGGTTGCTTCCAAATAATTGCCTAATTATTTGGCTCTCCATTTAATTTTGCTAGATGAACTAAATGATGCTACCTTACATAAACTTGTCATGTCATCATGTGATTGTGCATTGCATGGTACACATGTGTGGTGATTGATTTGTTTTCCCGTGTGTGCTTCGTTAGATCAAGCAGACGGGGTTCCACCTCAATACCCCGAAGAGCCGTACTACCAGCACCTTGACCAAGGCAAGCGTAATTCCCCCCCTCTGAGCATATCTATCCTATTTTCCGCAAGTATTTTCTCCACTATAATATTGCATGCGGTTCCAAATGTCAATTTTACTTGGAGTAGAGTATCCTATAGTTGCATTAAGTTCCCTATGCTATACACCTGTTTCCCTCCTATTTAACCATAGGATTGTATTGTTGGCCGAGATAATTACTATGCTATGTTGATGCTTAGCCATGCTTAGTTAAGTGCATAGCAGTACTATGGTTACTTCATGTTGGTAACAGGTGCTGAGATGATAAGGACGGTGGAGAATTGTGGTGACGGATAATAAAATGCTTAAAGGTGGGGATGAGAGGCCACATGGGATGTGGTGGGTTGTCTCGTTCTCGCCGCCTAGATGCGAGTTCTATACCTCTTGAACCAAGACTGAGCGTGCAACCATGCGTGAGGCCTATGCATTTGCAGGAACCCTCATAGACTAAATAACTCGAGCGGGGCTAGCCAGGGTCCTCTAGTTCGGGCTTCCATTTGCGCGTGCGTGAGTTGGTGGCTGAGAATGGTATGAGGATGGTTGTGTTAGGAAAATGAGTGGCCACGGGATAGGGGGTTGGAGGAGACACCAAACCTGTTCCGTCCTCACTGATGATCCTGGAAAGTCCTTAACGAGGGAGAAGTCGACACCGCTCCCACCCAGCCGGCTTTCCAAGGAAGAGAGCTAATGATCAGGTAATGGGCCGGACGGTACGCGTGGCGAAGGAGCTGGGGCCCTCGGGACTCCGGGGACTTCCACTTTGTACACCCCTGCAGGGTAAATCTTTTCGAAAAGCCGTGTCCGCGGTTATGGACGAACTTGGGAAGTGAAGGTAAGATCATAGAATAACTTTAACGGAATGATTAAAAACTGGGTACTAGAGGTACCACTCACAATGCAAGGTGAGCTTCCTCGAGGGTGATTCGGGGAGGTGCCTTTGATGAACAGGTACAGTGGTTGATGTGGTTGATGTGAGAAAGGTGATCAAGAAAAGAGTTACTTCTTACCTCTTTTAAAATATTCTGATTAGTCGATGCCATGAGTTGTGTTTTATAAATAAAATCAGCTTTATGCAAAACAGCCATAAAACCTTGAAAGCCAATCATCGAGCATATATTAGCTCTTAATCTTGCGAGTTCGTCGAACTCAACGTCGTTTGTTTTTTTCAGAGAGGACTTCACCGACCTCGAAGGTGGGTTCTTTGTGGACGTCGACGAGTAGTCTGGGGTTCCCAGGTGGCAGCTTGGGACATCTCGGAACAGCTGGCGCTGTGATGTTTATCTGTAGGCCTCTTAGGCCATATATTTGGATCTTGTTGTTTAGAACAACCTTTTCGCTTCCGCTTGATGTAATGTTGGGTCTGTGACCTCTGGTTGTCATTTGCTATCTTTCTCTATTATAAGAGTTGAACTATATGATTTTGTGTCGTAGAGTCTGTGATGTGCCAGTTGTTCCACAAGTCTTGATCTCTCTATTATGCATTGAGGGTTGTGCCTGTGTTAAGGCATCAATCGGGGTGTTGTGTTGCCGATGATCCATTCCGAGCAACGCCTGCCAAAGGTTTTGGCCGGGGATTGGTAAACCCGTAACCTCCGGTTGTATCGCTTAACCGGTGACACACAGCATCACTGTATAACAGTCGGGTCGGGCGCCACAAGTTGGTATCAGAGCAGTACTGCCTGTAGGAAACCCTTCTACTGGTCGATGTTGAGTCTAGTGTTTGTGAAAATATTTTTAACCTAAAAATGAGTTGTGAAAACCATCTTAGGATTCTTTTTACTCCTTATCTGGTTACCCTCTAATCTCGGAGCAATCTTACCTCGATTTGAGTTTAAAGGTTTTACTTCTCACCTGTTACTTCAAAATTAGAAACGGGGTGGGTTCGACCTTTAGTGTTATGTGTCCGTTGCTCCCGCTGCGTTGCAATCCCAAATCAACTCAGATGTTTCTACCGAATCAATCTTTGATCCTTTCTTTGGGTTTTAACCCACGGACTTGAACATAAGGTCCCGGATTGTGTCAACTAGAGTGTGTTAAGTTGTGATTTCTTAACTCTCACTAGTAGCACATGATGCTGATCTTTGACCCAAGTTCTATCTTGTTGTTTTCCTTCTCGCAAAGTATTATCGTCCCTAGTCTGTGTACTTGTGTAGACGCTAATGCTATTGTTCGACCATTCGGAGAAAGATACTAACTGTCATTGTCAAATCTCCAGAATGGCTCGAGGAGGTCGTGGAGGCCGTGGTGGTCGCGGTAACCACAATGATGATGAGGATGATCTGCCGCCACCACCCTCGATGGCTCAGTCTTGATGGCCATTGAGGAGAACCGTGGGCGCAATGAGCGCTTGCTGGCAGTTGGTGCAGCAGAATGCACGGAGGAACGAGTGCAACACTCTCACCGAGTTCCGCTCCAGCCACCCACTTTGCTGATGCTAAGGAGCCACTGGAAGCTGATGATTGGCTTCGTGCTTTGGAGCGCAAGTTCTCCGCGCTTCATGTCCATTGGCGGAGCAAGTCAACTTTGCCACCTATCTCTTGGTTGGTGCTGCTGGCTGTTGGTGGGAAAGCCATGTGGCTTTGTTTCCAGCCAACCATGTCTTCACTGGGGATTTCCGCACTGCCTTCCGTGCGGAGTACATTCCCCAGCCATCATGGACTTGAAGAGGAGGGAGTTCCTGGATTTGCAACAGGGACGGATGGACCTCCGCACTTATGGTCGTGAGTTCAACCATCTTCTCGTTACGCCCCAAGGGACGTGACCAATGATGCTGACAAGCAAGAGCTGTTCCGCAAGGGTCTGAATCCGCAGCTCCGCTATGAGCTATTGCCCTTCAGGTTCCAGACCTATCAGGAGCTGTTCAACCAGGCTTTCACTCTTGAGCAAGGAAGAAAGGAACTTGAAGCTTCCAAGAGGCCCGCACATGGGGACACCAGAGTTCCTCGGGTTCTGAGAGCAAGAAGCGCAGGGTGTTTGTTCCCTACAGCGCCGTACCTCGTGCTCCCTTCATGCCGAGGGCAGCAGGATATAGGCCACCTCCTCCGCGCCCCACTACTTCGACACTTGGGATAGGCGGAAGTGGGTACCGTCCTATGCTACCTGCTCCACCTGGAGTCACTTGCTACACCTGTGGCCAGGCTGGTCACTACTCCAGGGAGTGCCCCCAGAAGGCACCTCTCGCGATAACTCCTGCACGAGCCCCTGCCACTCCAACTGGCAAGGCTGGACCTATTGTGCGTGGTCGCCTGAACCACATCTCTGCTGAAGAAGCTGAAGAGGACCCCGGCGTTCTTATGGGTGAGTTACGAATCAACGGCAATACAGCTACAGTTTTGTTTGACTCTGGAGCATCGCATTCATTCATATCCATAGCTTTGCAAAAGACCACAAATACCGTTCGAGAAAATGAGCCGTCCTTGGTGATCTCTACTCCTGGTTCCAAATGGCAAACCGATGGGTTACTCCTGAGGTCCAGATTAATATAGGTTCCTTGTCTTTTCCTTATGCCTTGGTAGCTCTGAAGTCCAAAGGCATTGATGTCATACTGGGCATGAACTGGCTACCAAATACCAGGCTAATCTCGACTGTGCCGCCAAGACCATTACTGTGACCGCTCCTTCCGGTGACATTGTGAAGTATTGGCCTGCAACATCAATACCTCCGTCCGCCATCGTACCCCGCTCACCTGAGATTCTCCTTTGCTTTATGGAAGGCGAATCCCCTCCTGAAATCCAGGACATACACGTGGTGTGTGACTTCCCGGATGTGTTCCCGGAAGAGTTGCCTGGCATGCCTCCTGACCGAAGTGTGGAGTTTGTCATAGAGCTACTTCCCGGTACCGCTCCAATTTCCAAGAAGCCCTACCGTATGCCGGTGGAAGAGTTGGCTCTGTTGAAAGAGCAAATTGATCAGCTGTTAGCTAAGGAGTTCATCCAGCCTAGCAGTTCACCTTGGGGTTGTCCGGTACTCTTTGTCAAGAAGAGGGATTCTACCGTGCCTCGTCTAGTCTCTGACTATCGACCGTTGAATGCGGTGACAATCAAGAACAAGTATCCTATTCCTCGCATCAATGATCTGTTGGATCAGTTAGCTGGTGCAACGGTATTCTCCAAGATGGATCTGAGGTCAGGCTACCATCAGATAAAAATCAGAAAGGAGGATATTCCAAAGACGGCATTTGTTACTCGTTATGGCTCATATGAGTATACCGTCATGTCCTTTGGTCTCACAAATGCCCCGCTACTTTCATGAGGCTCATGAACTCCATCTTCATGGATTATCTTGACAAGTTTGTCGTCATTTACATTGATGACATCTCATCTATTCCAAAACCAATGAAGAGCATGAGGAACATCTTCGTTTGGTTCTGACACGACTTCGAGAACACCGCCTCTATGCCAAGTTCTCCAAGTGTGAGTTTTGGTTGGATAATCTTGTCTTCCTTGGTCATGTGATATCCGCAATGGTGTGGCTGTCATTCCTGACAAGATTCAGTCCATTCTGGATTGGAAAACTCCAATGTCAGTCAAGGACATTCGAGCTTTCTCGGATTGGCGGGTTACTACCGCCGATTCATCGAAGGTTTCTCCAAGATAGCCAAGGCCTGACTGACCTTCTCAAGAAGGATAAAAAGTTTGTATGGTCGGCCGAAGCTGAAGAGAGTTTCCAAACACTGAAAGCCAAGCTCACGTCCGCTCCTGTGCTTGTCCTGCCGGACACAAGCAAGGATTTCGTCGTCTTCTGTGACGCCTCTCTACAAGGTTTGGGCTGTGTGCTAATGCAAGATGGCCATGTGGTGGCATATGCTTCTCGCCAATTAAGCCGCATGAGCACAATACCCAACTCATGATCTAGAACTTGCCGCGTGGTCTATGCTTTGAAGCAATGGAGACCATACTGTTTGGTAACCGTTGCGAGATCTTCTCGGATCACAAGAGTCTGAAGTACCTCTTCACCCAGCCGGATTTAAATCTCAGGCAAAGGCGTTGGTTGGAGTTAATCACGGACTACAATGTGAGTCTGAACTATCAACCCGGCAAAGCAAACGTCGTGGCTGACGCGCTAAGTCGGAAGTCCTATTGCAACAATCTGATGATTGAGAGGCCCAACCTGCCCTCTATGAAGAGTTTGCCCGTTTGAACCTGGAAATTGTTCCTTCCGGCTACCTTGCAAATCTGGAGATCAAATCTACTCTTGTGGACCAGATTAAGGATGCTCAAAGCGTGACAAGGGTATTCTGAAAATCAAGGAGAACATTGCTAGCGGGAAGGCCAAATGTTTTTCTGTCAATGAATCTGGAGTTGTTTATTTTGGTGACCGCTTGGTGTGCCAAAGAAACGAAAATTGAGGGAGTTGATCCTCCAAGAAGCTCATGAATCTCCTCTCTCTATTCATCCCGGTAGTACCAAAATGTACCAAGACCTTCGACCACAATTCTGGTGGACTCGTATGAAACGAGAAATTGCCAAGTATGTTGCTGAATGCGACACCTGTCGACGGGTAAAGGCTGAACATCAAAGGCCTGCCGGCACTCTTCACCCTATTGCTATTCCCGAGTGGAAATGGGATGAAATTGGTATGGACTTCATTACTGGTCTGCCGAAGTCTCCAAAGGGACATGATGCCATCTGGGTCATCATTGATCGACTATCAAAAGTGGCTCACTTCCTCCCAGTTCGTGTTGACATTACAGCTGCCAAGTTGGCAGACCTGTATACCTCTCGTATCGTCGTCCTTCACGGCATTCCCAAGAAGATAATTTCTGATCGTGGAAGCCTATTCACCTCCAAGTTTTGGACTAGTTTCCAAACTGCTATGGGAACTCGTCTTAACTTCAGCACCGCTTTCCATCCCCAAACTGATGGTCAGACCGAGAGAGTGAACCAAGTTTTGGAAGACATGCTTAGGGCATGTGTAATCTCTTTCGGTAAGGATTGGGAAAAGTATCTCCCTTTCGCGGAATTCTCCTACAACAATAGCTATCAAGCTAGTCTGGGCATGGCTCCATTTGAGGTTCTCTATGGAAGAAAATGCCGCACTCCTCTAAATTGGTCCGAAACCGGAGAGAGAGCACTCTTTGGTCCGGATATTATCAATGAAGCCGAGGAGAAGGTGAGAATCATACGAGAAAATCTGAAGATTGCTCAGTCTAGGCAGAAAAGTACTATGATAAGCATCATCAAGAGGTTCACTATGAAATTGGTGATAAAGCTATCTCCGCGTCTCTCCCCTCCGTGGCGTTCGCCGCTTCGGAATCAAAGGGAAATTGGCGCCTCGCTATGTTGGCCCTTCACCGTTCTGGCCAAGCGAGGAGATCTTTCTTATAAGTTGGAGTTACCGGTCATCTTTCCCAATGTGCATGATGTGTTCCATGTATCTCAACTTCGCCGGTGTTTCAAAGATCCTATCCATGGGGTCAATCATGAAGAACTAGATCTCCAGGAAGATCTTACGTATCGCGAGCATCCTATCCGTGTCTTGGATGAAGCTGAAAGAAAGACTCGTAACAAGACTACCAAGTTTCTCAAGATTCAGTGGTCGCACCATTCCGAGGAAGAAGCAACTTGGGAACGAGAGGCTAGTCTTCGCGAGGAGTATCCCGACTTCTTTTCGCAACCCTAGAATCTCGGGACGAGATTCCTGTAAGGAGGGTAGAGTTGTAACAGCCCAAAGCTGAGACCCTAAAAACCTGTGTATTTTTTTTTCCACTTTTTGTGCTCCATTGCATCATGGCATCCATATTGCATTTGCTAAACAACACTAACTTGGTTTGGCAACATTTGGAAAACAAAATGTCCAACTTGTTCCAACAAATTTCACAACAATGTGAGACACTTAAACTTGCAAAACAAAAATACCTTGACTTCGTATATTTGTCGAGGAAGTTCCAAGTGCTCAAATTAATATTTTTGACTTGCTTCAAATTCTAAAAGAATATCAATTTGGAATTTGTGCAAAATGCTCTATTTGAAAACTATGAACAATTGTTGTCAAAAACATTTTAATTGGAGACACCAAAAATTCATGGGGCTTCTAAAGGTTAAGGGGAGCCTCCCCAATTTTTTGTTATAATTTTTGGAATGAGTAAAGTGCCTCAAATAATTCAAATACAGCTGCTGGTTTTAAAAGGTTAAAAGAAAACCCCTGGAAAGGACCTGTCTGTGATGATTTAAAAAGTTACAGGGGGGTTTTTGGAAATCCTTCTTCTCCCTCCCTGTAGCGACCGAGACGAAACCGCACCGCACCGCGAGCTCGCCATGGCCGCGCCGCACCCGCACCTCGCCCGGGCCCCCTTCCTCCTCTGCCTGCACCGCACTGGAACAAGGTCCACGAGGCCACACTGCTCCCATACCTCCCCTGCCTGCTCCCCGTTTCCTCTCCCCCTCGATCCTCTCCATGGCCGCCGGCTAGCTCGAGCCCCCGTGCTCGTCGCCGCCGATTGGGGCCACCCCGGACAAATCCACGACCACCGAAAGCTCCGCCTCGCCGTGCTGCTCATCCCCGCCAAAGGAATCGCTCGGGGACGCCTTGAATCGCCGCCGCCGTCCGGTTCCTCTCCGACCACCGCAGCCGCCGCGCCGGACGTTTTCGTCGCCGTTGAGCCGCCCCTTGACCCGCCGTCTGCACCAACGTACTCGGGGTGAGCTTCCCGTGCCAGTGCGCCTTTTCCCCTTTCCCCTCTCGCGCTGATTTGCGTGCTCGCCGTAGCCAGTCGCCGGCGTTCGACGCCGTTGTTTTTCTCGCGTGCGTCCGGTCGTGAGAACGGCCTCGACCGGCCAGGAGGCCGTATCGCTCGGGCCACTAACCGGCCTTGGGCCCGGTTTTAACCGGGCCACGAGCCGGAGGCCCCTGTCGCCCACCCGGCCTTTCAACCGGCCAAACCGGCCAGAGGGCCGGACCCCTCTGGTAGCAGGCCGGCCTGCCAGCCGGCCCAACCGGGCTGGAGGCCGGTTCCACTGTTTTTTCTTCCTGCTGTCGTTTTCTATTTCTCCCTCGTAGCGTGTGTTCCCCGCTACTCTCTCCCGCACTTACGGACATCGATCCTCGATGATTCCTCCATGTTTCATCGCTCTCTCGCGAAGGCGAGTAATTAAAATATTAATCGTCGGAATTAAAATATTTAAAAGTAATTAATTAAAAGAGGAATTTATAAAATTCATAACTTCTTCTCCGGACCTCAGAAAATTGTGTTTCTTATACCAAAATGTTCAGAAAAAGGCGAGCTACCCAAAATCATCATCATCATCATGCATACTTGCCACAATTAAATTGATTGCACCTCTAGTAGTAGTAAAATCATTAAGTGAAATATGGGGTTGCTTCCAAATAATTGCCTAATTATTTGGCTCTCCATTTAATTTTGCTAGATGAACTAAATGATGCTACCTTACATAAACTTGTCATGTCATCATGTGATTGTGCATTGCATGGTACACATGTGTGGTGATTGATTTGTTTTCCCGTGTGTGCTTCGTTAGATCAAGCAGACGGGGTTCCACCTCAATACCCCGAAGAGCCGTACTACCAGCACCTTGACCAAGGCAAGCGTAATTCCCCCCCTCTGAGCATATCTATCCTATTTTCCGCAAGTATTTTCTCCACTATAATATTGCATGCGGTTCCAAATGTCAATTTTACTTGGAGTAGAGTATCCTATAGTTGCATTAAGTTCCCTATGCTATACACCTGTTTCCCTCCTATTTAACCATAGGATTGTATTGTTGGCCGAGATAATTACTATGCTATGTTGATGCTTAGCCATGCTTAGTTAAGTGCATAGCAGTACTATGGTTACTTCATGTTGGTAACAGGTGCTGAGATGATAAGGACGGTGGAGAATTGTGGTGACGGATAATAAAATGCTTAAAGGTGGGGATGAGAGGCCACATGGGATGTGGTGGGTTGTCTCGTTCTCGCCGCCTAGATGCGAGTTCTATACCTCTTGAACCAAGACTGAGCGTGCAACCATGCGTGAGGCCTATGCATTTGCAGGAACCCTCATAGACTAAATAACTCGAGCGGGGCTAGCCAGGGTCCTCTAGTTCGGGCTTCCATTTTGCGCGTGCGTGAGTTGGTGGCTGAGAATGGTATGAGGATGGTTGTGTTAGGAAAATGAGTGGCCACGGGATAGGGGGTTGGAGGAGACACCAAACCTGTTCCGTCCTCACTGATGATCCTGGAAAGTCCTTAACGAGGGAGAAGTCGACACCGCTCCCACCCAGCCGGCTTTCCAAGGAAGAGAGCTAATGATCAGGTAATGGGCCGGACGGTACGCGTGGCGAAGGAGCTGGGGCCCCTCGGGACTCCGGGGACTTCCACTTTGTACACCCCTGCAGGGTAAATCTTTTCGAAAAGCCGTGTCCGCGGTTATGGACGAACTTGGGAAGTGAAGGTAAGATCATAGAATAACTTGAACGGAATGATTAAAAACTGGGTACTAGAGGTACCACTCACTAATGCAAGGTGAGCTTCCTCGAGGGTGATTCGGGGAGGTGCCTTTGAGGAACAGGTACAGTGGTTGATGGTGGTTGAATGGTGAGAAAGGTGATACAAGAAAAGAGTTACTTCTTACCCCTCTTTTAAAAGTATTCTGATTAGACGATGCCATGGAGTTGTGTTTTATAAATAAAATCAGCTTTATGCAAAACAGCCATAAAACCTTGAAAGCCAATCATCGAGCATATATTAGCTCCTAATCTTGCGAGTTCGTCGAACTCAACGTCGTTTGCTTATTTTCAGGAGAGGACTTCACCGACCTCGAAGGTGGGTTCTTTGTGGACGTCGACGAGTAGTCTGGGGTTCCCAGGTGGCAGCTTGGGACATCTCGGAATAGCTGGCGCTGTGATGTTTACGTGTAGGCCTCTTAGGCCATATATTTGGATCTTGTTGTTTAGAACAACGCCCTTCGCTTCCGCTTGATGAAATGTTGGGTCGGTGACCCCTGTTTGTAACTTTTGCTATCTTTCTCTATTATAAGAGTTGCTTATAATGTTTTGTGTCGTAGAGTCTGTGATGTGCCAGTTGTTCCACAAGTCTTGGTCTCTCTATTATGCATTGAGGGTTGTGCCTGTGTTAAGGCATCAATCGGGGTGTTGTGTTGCCGATGATCCATTCCGAGCAACGCCTGCCAAAGGTTTTGGCCGGGGAGTGGTAAACCCGTAACCTCCGGTTGTATCGCTTAACCGGTGACACACATCATCAGTGTATAACAGTCAGGTCAGGGCGCCACATTTAAACCCCTGTAGCAAGTTATCACTTAACTCTACAGAAACCACAGAATGTCGCGACACAAATTCCATATATCAGTAAAACAGAAAAGATTACTGCTGACAGAGAGAAATCATTAGATAAAATACAACGAAGGCAGGCATGAATATATTTCAAGTTCGCTAGAGAAGAGTGGACGCTAAGCAAACAGTATAGTGAACAAATGTCTTCATGCATAGAGAATAATTATTTCTTCAGAAATAGCATACCACGCAACTAAGTATTCACTACGAATACCTCTAAACTCTTCAACGTCACGCTAGGATAAATCGATAAGCACACACTCGTTGGATGTATACTCTCCAGAAACATGGAGGAGCTTAGAGCCTCGTAGGTCTCAAAACAGGATGTGCAGAGCAGCACATTCATTGGCTCATCTTATGCTAGGGGATACTAGTAATGCTAACAATCTCTACTGCTTGACGAAATCCTTGAGCTTGTTCAGCCAAAAGAGGTACTCGCGGCTGTCCTTGTTGATCATGTACTCGTGCAGGAAGTTTGTGGTCATGGGCGTGACGCCCCGCAGCTCCAGGTACTTGTGGAACGCCCTCTGCAGGTTCTCGTCGAGGTCGCTGCACCAGACAAGAGACCAAGCATGGTACAGCATCAGCAAAGCAGTTGTGAACCAGAGTGTTCAGTCACCTCAGGAAATTAAAATGGCAAAGACATGATTTTGTGGTACTTACTTGAAATCTGGGCCCTCGTACGCGATCAGCTCCTCCTCCTCGTTCGCTGCCGGCTGCCTCACGGACAAGGTGTCGATCATGACCTCATCCGGGTAGGCGGTGCAGGTGAACTCGAGGCTCAGGCCATCACTCTTGGAGATGGTGACAGTGAGAGGGATGCTGGACTTTGGGGCCTTCTCGCCGTCTTCCTGGTCATCATCTTTCTCCTTGTCATCCTCATCCTGGTCATGCTCTGGTTCGTCTCCGGTGATTAGGTTGGGCATAGAGACCAACACCTCGATCTTCTCGCCCTGGTAAGTTCTTGTCAGAGTGATTTCGTTGAGCCCCTTCTTGTCGGTGATTTTGAAAGGGAAGTTCTCTGGGATCTCCTCAACCTGCTTAAACGTGGAAAGAATCAGGTTCTGAACAACAACTTAAAGACACTCCTACAATGAAATGGAAATTTGCTCACATCAAATTTATACGTAAAAGGTAGTATTTTCTGCAGACAAATTGGAAAGGCAAATAGATGCCTTTGAGAAGGCCTTCAAGATTATATTGCTAAAATAAACGTGAACAGGCAAAACAATTGCATTTCACACACCGTCAGACCCTCTACCTTGTGTCCTACTACACCTAAAGACCCAAGGTTGGTATCTGAAGCAGGATTTAAGGAATGAGTAAATCCATTCAAGTAAGTCTTGAATTGGATAGCAACCTGTTCAGGTTTCAATCTCCCACAGACCATGCATGTATGCCTTCATGTTCAAACCTTAATAAAAATGACCATGAAGTCACTAGATCACCGATTCTTTGGCCCCATAAACTCAACGTTTGACAATAAATTTCACCAAAACTTTCAAGTGTTATTATATAATATATGTTTAGGTAAATAAAAGTAGCGTGAGTGCATGGTCCAAACAGAGTGTTTGCTCCTATAAACTCAAATCAGTGAGTGGAAGGGCAAAACAGTTCAGGAAAACAACCAACACCTCCTCATCGCAAAAGAAGACATAACAACACGCACAGAATTTAACAGTATATCATTTCAAACAGCTGAGAATATAGGGTTTGGTACAACAATTTGCAAACTGTAAGTCATAAGATTAAACAACATTTTAACTGGGAAAATTTATCACGGTCCAGCCAAACATATCACAATAGATGTACTGAAAACAACCTAAGCAGCAGCAGACCAAGTAAGAGCAACACCACAAGACAGAATTCTCATTGTTGAGAAGGCACATGCAAATCTTTATGAAAGAGGGGTGAATTACAAAAACTAATCACCCATCAATACAGTAGTTATTACAACTCAGAATCATAAACACTGAAAGTGAAATCTATGTGACCATGATAAAATAGCAGTTAACATGAACATATATGAACTGAAATAAAACGAACATAACCAAAATTAGTGAGGAACTGCTAACTACAAGAGACTACTCCGAACTTCGAATTACACTATCAATTGCAGGAGGACAATATAGGCAGGAGCTGGATATCAAAATTCCTAGATTACCTAAATAATCATCTCTTTTGAATGGAAAAGTGAATCACAAAACCACCCTTCGCTATAGTAGTATAGCAAGTGCATAGAAAGAATTGCAGCTAACAAGGACAGCGAGGAGCTGAAATAAATCGAGCATAACCTAATCTAGCAAGGAGCTCGTACTACAAGAGATTACTATAAACTTCGAATTACACTATCAATTGCAGCAGCAAGACATGGGCATGACGAGTAACGAAAATTCCTACATCACCTTAAAAAATCTCCCTTTTTGGATGGAGAATGCCATATCAATCACCAATTCCAATCCTACCGCTGCAGGATGGCACCAAACGAGAGCTCAACTACAGTAGTATGGCAACAGCATAAAAGTAAAAGGTAGCATTTTCCGCAGACAAATTGGAAAGGCAAATAGATGCCTTCAAGATTATATTGCTAAAATAAACATGAACAGGCAAAACAATTGCATTCACACACCGTCAGACCCACTACCTTGTGTCCTACTGCACCTAAAGACCCAAGGTTGGTCTCTGAAGCAGGATTTAAGGAATGCGTTAATCCATGCAAGTAAGTCTTGAACTGGATGTTAGCAACTAATCTGTTCAGGTTTCAATCTCCCACAGACCTGGCATGTAGGCCTTCATGTTCGAACCTTAATCAAATGACCATGAAGTCACTAGATCACTGATTCTTTGGCCCCATAAACTCAACGTTCGACAATAAAGTTCACCAAAACTTTGAAGCGTTATGATAGTATTAGATATGTGCAGGTAAATAAAAGTAGCGTGAGTGCATGGTCCAAACAGAGTGTTTGCTCCTATAAACTCAAATCAGTGAGTGGAAGGGCAAAACAGTTCAGGAAAACAAGCAACACCTCCTTATCACAAAAGAAGACATAACAACATGCATAGAATTTAACAGTACATCATTTCAAACAGCTTAGCATATAGGGTTTGGTACAGCAATTTGCAAACTGCAAGTCACATAATTAAACGACAATTTAACTGGGAAAATTTATCACGGTCCAGCCAAACATATCACAATAAATGTACTGAAAACGACCTAAGCAGCAGCAGAACAAGTAGGAGCAACACCACAAGACAGAATTCTCATTGTTGAGAAGGCACATGCAAATCTTTATTAAAAGAGGGTGAATTACAAAACCTAATCACTTATCAATACAGTAGTTATTACAACTGCAGAATCATCAACACTGAAAGTGGAATCTATGTGACCATGATAAAAATAGCAGACATCCATGAACTGAAATAAAACGAACACAACCAAAATTAGCGGGGAACTCGTACTACAAGAGACTACTCCGAACTTCGAATTACACTATCCATTGCAGCAGGAAGATATGGGCATGCCGAGTAAATAAATTCCCAAATCACCTAAAAAATAATATCATATCAATCACCAATTCCAATCCTACCACTGCAGGATAAAACCAATCAAGAACTCAACTACAGTAGTATGGCAACAGCATAAAAAAGGATTGCAGTTAACATGGGCAGCGAGGAGCTGAGATAACTCTAGAGACTACCACGAACTTTGAATTGCAGCAAGGGCATGACCACATAAAGGAAATTCCTAAATTACTCCCTCCGTTCCCAAATATAAGATGTTTAAGACTTTGTCCACATTCACATGTACACAAGTGTATCTAGACACATTTCATGTATATGTTCACTTATTTGAGTATGTATCTAGACCACAAGTATAACACCTAAAACATCTTACATTTAGGAACGGAGGAAGTACCTATAAAAATCCACCCCTTTGAATGGAGACTACTAGCATATCTATCACCGTTTCCAATTCTACCGCTTCAGGCTAGCACTCGAAATCTCACGGCGACATATTCCTCAATTAGATCCATCGGCGAACATCCAACTAAAACTAGGCAGATAAAGGGATTCGGGCTGCAGATCGAAAAAGAACATTGGTGAGGTTTCGGGGAGCTAGGCGGAACGCACCCGGTCGTGGTCGTCGCAGTCCTCGGCGAACTTGATCTCGGACTTGATGACGCGGAGGAGCTCGTCGTCGGAGCTCGGCTTAATCGCGGTGGCCGACGAGAAGGGAATCGGCCGCGCCGCGGCGGCGGCCAGGGGGCGGATCAGGGCCGCGCAGCGCGGGGCGGAGGAGCGGAGGAGGGGGAGGGAGGAGGTGGCGGCGCGGCGGGCGGCGGCGAAGAGAGCCATGACGAGAGGCGGCGGCGGCGGTGGAGATGGAGAGGGTTTAGGGTTTTCGGTGTCGAGGAGTTTGGAGGAGAATGGAGGTGCAGCCGACGGGGTTTATAGGCCACTGGAGGAAAAAAAAAGGCAAAGTCCATGTATTTTTTCACATTGATTTAAAATCATCCAAATATCTCTCACATAATTTTGTTATGCTTGATAAATTGAAAGTCCTTTAAAACCCTAATTGTTAAAATAACTAATTGGCATCGAGAAGATTTTTAGACTAGCCACAATGGGAGTATCATAGGTAGTATCATGCATGCCATGTTGGCAAAAAACTGACGTGGCACTGCAATTAATGATGAGAAAGTTGATAGTAGTATCATAGGTAGATACCGTAACATAACGGAATCCAATGCAAAATGAGTCTACAACCTATTAAATATAGTATTGTATGATGCCACAAATATGTTACTACCCATTGTAGAGGTGATAACATAGACTAGTATCATATGCATGATACTAGTATATGATACTCCCCATTGTGACTAGTCTATAGAGCGGCTTTGCTACAATGTAAATGGTAAACCGCCAATAAACTACTCCAAGACCATAGTATTTAGTTGATTTTTTATTGGCGAGTGGTAGGCGTCTGGTTTCACGAGTTATGAAAATGCAAGAAAGGATACTAAATCTCGTCGTTAACTGAATTCCGAATAGAAAGATTCAGAATAAACAAAGGAATCAAAACAAAATAAAGGTAGGCGGGGAATAACCTTTTTTACGACGAGTTTCAAACTAGTAAAGTATATCCCTTGGATAAAGAAGAATAAAAATGGGCTAAGAAAACTCGCAAGGAAAGTTCCAACCGATGTTTACACGTGGAGCATATTAGCAGCCTCTCCTGTCGTCGCATCAATCGTTTGACAACCCTTCTATGGCACGCTCATATCCCACAATGAACGATCCTAACGAACGCAACATCATGATTTGTCCGTCCCATACCAGACGAATACAATATTTCCCAAGCAGCTCCCAAAACATTGGGGTGCTCTATCGCTCGCTGCAGTCGCCGGAAGTGTTTGCCTCTCCTCCCCATGTAGATGGCGAACATCATCCGAGAGTTGTTGGCTCGAACGAGGAGCCATCCTTATCTCCCACTGTCGTCAATCGTGTAGTGTTGGCAGCACTAGTGAATTCGGCTATCGCGTCTCGTCGAGCGGCCTTCGCTTTATCAAAGGTCGGCGCAGAGTTCCTACAACCGGAGCAACGCCAATAGCAGAATCCTTCGGTGGTGTTCCCTGAGTATGGCAGGGCAAACAACGTCGATTGGGTGAGTTTGTGCTTCAAACCCTAGAAACTTGCTTTTGAAACATTGAAAATTGGTGTGAACATATGTTACTTCTTCCATGTGAAGGTGACCTAAAATGTTGTACACGTGCGAATGAATTAGCTCAAAAAATTCTACACAAATTGTTATGTGTAGCATATTTGAGTGCGGATTTGATTTTCTTACCATATTCCTCCATGTACAATCTGGATAGATGTTGTGATCATATTATTTGTAGCATATAATCTACATGAAGCACAAGGCAAAATTCCTATTCCTCTTTGTTTGTTTTGTGTGTTGACATGATCATCATTGCAATTTGCAACATGTGTGTTTTCTCACAAGCATATGGGTTTTCAGAAAAATATTGTCCTACCGTATGCAACGTGTATGTTATTGAAGTGATTACCTCTTATAAACATGCATGATCCCGAATCAAGATATTGTGCAGTTATTGCTCGGTAGTTGAGTGTCAGTGGTGTTGTTAGATTACATGAAGAATGTCAAATTCTATACTGAACTCACATTATTGCATAATTCTCATAAGAATCTATGGATTCATGTGTCCCAGGATCAGCTGGAGACGTATTTATGGTTTTCTAGATGTATTCTTGTTTGTTTGAGTTGAAAGTTACTTTTTGACAGAGATACAGGATAGAATTGTACCAATCCAATCATGATGGCCACATCAAGCACACCATGTGGTTCTCGTGATTCTATTTCTCTTTTTTTTCGCTTTCGCTGAGCCAAACTGGAACTAAAACAATGGGCGAGAACATTGTGTAAACGGCTCAACCCTAAAACTGTCATTTTTTTTTTTTTTGAGATTACTCTAAAACTGTCATATTTGTTCTTTCCTATCGATGTAGTCAAATACGTGGGCACTGGTCTAGAAATGATACATGGGCCTTACTACACCTTATTTAAAAGGACGATTCTTGGCTCGAAAAATCAGCTGACAAATCTTATACTACCCCTCGTATCCATAATAGGTGTCGTAATTTTTGAACTAGCCCCAACTAAAAACTCAAGCTCCCCTAAAAAAAGAGTTAAAAACTCAAGCACTTATTTTGGATATGATGGAGCAAGAATCTATAACAACATTCAAAATGACAATGCTTCCGCTTAAACAAGGCTCACTTACTTTTGCACACACAAAAAGCGCTGAAAAGATATTCAGAAAAAGCAACAGCCAGAGAAGAGAGAAAGAACATAGCTGAAATTTTAGAGCCATAGAACTTTTTCACATTATTATTTCCCACGGCCATCACAATCATCATCATCACCACCATAATTATTCATCCCAAGCACCTCCAATTTCCAATCCACTGCTACTAGCTACCATTAGCCACAGACCCGGGATCCCTAGAGTAGAACCACATGCATGGCAATCGCAGGATGGCCAAATGCTAACGCACACTCCACCACCATGCTCGTTGGCTCACTCCCAGATACCGACCTCCATGAACCCGTCCTCGGTGGCGCACCCCCTGAACATGCCGGTACAGTTAAACCCGTACGCCACCTCTCCTTTCCCGGAGACGGCGATGAGCCCGGCGAACCCCTCATCCAGGCGCTCCTTGACACAGAAGTCCACGGCCTCCTGCAGCTGCAGCCCCTTGTACTCCATGACGGCGGCCACGTCCCTGGCCAGCGTGGAGCGGATGATGGCCTCGCCCTCGCCCGTGCACGACACCGCGCAGAGCCCGCACGCGTAGGTGCCGGCGCCGATGAGCGGCGAGTCGCCGATGCGGCCCGTCATCTTGTTCATGAGGCCGCCCGTGGAGGTGGCGGCGGCGGTGTGGCCGTCCGAGTCGACGACGGCGCAGCCCACCGTCTCCGGCGCGTAGATGCTGATGGGGAGCCCGTTCATCACCATGCCGTTGGCGCGTGGTTCTCCGAGGCGGCGGCAAGGGCGCTGCAGGTGTCGGCGCCGGTTAGCGGGACGCGGTAGTCGAAGAGGATGGTGTTGGCCTCCTTGGCGAGCTTGAGCATGCCCACGTTCTCCTCCGTGATGAAGTAGCTGTTGTCGACAACCTCAAGGCCCTGCCATGTAATCACATAAAAAATGATCAGATTAACACTTCCCAGGAACACAAATGTTTTTATTGATTCAAATTAACTCTCGATGCATATAAAGATCCTAGATCTGTTCAGTGCCACGAGAGATGTGCAGAATTCTGTGGGAATCAGATCTAGTTGCTGTCGGCAGGTGGACCATGTACGGACGACTGATTCGTCGGAGGGGAGCAAGTGGCATGGTCCCGGCGCGGCGGTTGGCATGGGCGGCCAGGATTCCATGGCCGCCGCCCCAGACGACACGAGTGGTGCAGAGGAGGGGAGCAATGCCGTGCACACGTTTTCGGGGCAGAAACAGAGGAGCGTGGAGCATCGGTGTTCAGGTACAGAGCAAACACTGCTGGGTCCATCCTAGGTTCAGGCATATGTCTGACAAGAGACTACTACTACTCCATTTGCAACTATTTCTGAAGGCTATTTCTTGAGTTTATTTAAAGAAAAGAGGGCTAGGATCAGAAAAGAAAATTGTGCACATGCATAAACCTTTTTTAGTATTTCCTACATGGGACAAGATGGGGCTTCCTTTGCTAACTTGGTGCGGCTGCTAGCTGCACGATCTTGACTTCCATGCTTGTAAGCTTTGGCAGAGTAGGATTTTTATAGCAGAAGACAAGTTTAAGTTGGAAAACTAATGTCATGGAAATATCAGACGGACGGCCAGGGAGGTTGCCAGCTGAGGAGGAAAAACTGTGCCTTGGGTAGGTGCGAGGCGGCTGTTGTCAGAACGCGAGACCCGTGTTTTTTGTTCACTCTACACCTTTCTCTTGCCTTTGTCTCCAGATGAAAACATCGTTGTGCATTAGCAACTTTGTGCAGTAAATTTCTTAACCAACGCCATGACGTGTCATTAGCTAGGCACTTCTCCTAGAGAACAAAATAATACTTTTACCGCGCACTAAACAAAAAATTACCTAGTAATTGGCGGCTGTTGGTGATTGGTAAAGCAAAGACGCACACATGACTAAACAACAGCAAACAGTAGACATGTTACGTCGAGGTTGCTTTCAGCGGGATTTGAAATTAGCTTGTACTAGGTCCGTCCACACATTTCTCCAAAGAGCAGGGGGCGAAAGTGAGACAAAGCACGTGCATGGCGCCCAGTAGTGCGCCTTCACACGATGCAAGTTCCTTAACAAGTTTTTTTCCTTGACAGAAAGCTCGCTTAACTTGCTGTCCTAAACAAGCTCCATCTTATCGTATTTTCCGTGGGTTAACACCAAAAGCTAGATAAGCATGTACTGTACTGCTTCAAATGCTCTCTTGTGAGGATGGACTTGCTGGATTTGCATGTCCAGCGAAGCTCCATCTCCGCAAGGCATGGTCTTTCCCGTGCAAGCTAGCTGTGTTTGTTCTCTGTTCGCCTGGACAGATCTTCTCTGTGATCTGTCACGTTCCGCCGAGCCATGCCAGCTAGCGCACTCGAACTTTTCCCATTAAAAATAGTATCTTAATAAGTTGATTAATTAAACAGCCATGCAGCAAGATTATGGTTTCCTTATTATTTGGAGCATAGTTTTGGCAAGGAAGCCATGCAGAGGAAGCAGAATTAATGGAAAAAAAGATACGGCATATTCGGTAATTAATTTACCTGCTCGCGCGCGAAATCCTCGGCGCCGGCGAAGGCGAGGTAGGAGTGGGGCGACTTCTCCATGACGCGCCGCGCCAGGGACACGGGGTTCACGACGGTGGACACGCCCGACACGGCGCCGCAGCGGCGGGCCCGGCCGTCCATGATGCTGGCCTCCATCTCGACGGTGCCGGCGCGGGTGAGCGCGGAGCCGCGGCCCGAGTTGAAGCAGGGGTCCGTCTCCAGCTCCCGCACCACGGCCTCCACCACGTCCAGGGCCGGGGAGCCGGACCGGAGCAGGTCCACGCCCAACTGCAGGCACCGGGCCAGGACGCGCTTGGCTTCGTCTTGGCGGTGCTCGGGTAGGTTTGGGTCCACGCCGGCGCCGCCGTGGATCGCAATGGCCCAGCGACCCATGTGTGCGTGTGTGTGTTGGTGGTGGTGCGGTGCGATGTGCTTGGCTGGCTATTCGATCTCTGTTACGACTCTGTGTCGCTACGGACGTTGTGCTCTGTTCTTGTTGCTTCTGATGGTGGGGATGAACGGGGAGGCTGGCGGGGTATTTATAGGGGTCGCGGGGGCGGGAGCGTGGCCGGACGGGAGGCGGGGTGGTTCCGGTGCTGCGAGGTTTGGGGAGTCTCAAGTCCGGGAGAGCGGCTGCCGATTCTTTTCCATCTCCATGTTAGTTCGTACCCGGACAAGAAAATTCATTTTGACACATGTTAGTATATGGCTCATGCCACCGAAAAATATTTCAAAATATAAAAAAATCCAAACAAAAATTTGGCGTACATCTCGATATTATATGAGCGAACACCAAGTTTTGCCAGTGTGAAAGACAAAAAAAAGTTCTCGTAAAAAGCTTTTTTTAAAATGCACGCGTAAAATGTTTTGCCCGATTTTTTTGATATTTTGAAACCTATTTAAATTGGATTTAAAAAACTGTGAGCATATACTTCCGGGTGCCAAAACGGCAGCCCGACAAGAATTCATTTTTATAACCCAGACATCATTTAGCCCACGTATGGTGGCCACTGGCCCCCACATGTAAGTGCTCAAAGTCACGTGACTTTAGGTCTAATAAAATCAGCCAATCCTTACCCTTACCTATGTCGTTCCGGTGAATTTAACCAAATCTCTATTGTATACGTACTAGTGCATAGTACTAGAGAGTAGAGACCATGACACATTTGTTGAAAACGTTGACGGCGAGGACATACTTGGGTGGTCAATTATTTTTTGGCACAAACGATAAACGTAAAGTAATACTGCAACCCCATGTCCCGGAAAATACGCACTTAAGTATAACAGACGAAACAAAAGTGTCAGTGCTCAAGATTGACCAGCCTGCTAGTCCAGTGCAGCCAGCAGCAACGTACTCCGACGAGTGCAACAACTAGACTGGGAAATCCTGGCGCATAAGATCCCGGCGGGCGGGCTGATTCCCGGTGGAATCCAGACAAGACAGACCACACAAGATGCGCACTCAAAGTCACGCGAGCGATTTTGATGGAATCTTGGCGACGTATCTCTTGTTTATGGAATTTAATTATGCGCTGATTTACTGTGCATGCGTGAAGATTCTACTGCCCAAATCGCTATCACCTTCTTTTTTTCTCTCTTGATGACGAGCCCGAATCCTCGATCACTTGCGTTGGGTAAAATTGTGGTGAAAATCGCCCCATGTCCGGATTGTATCTTGTCAGCGTCACTATCCGCACCTCTCTTATAGCCATCTCCACCTGGGTCTCCAAATCGGTGTCCGGCACCCCCCAATTAAGGCCTAGTTGGGGTGCCGGACACATGTCCGCCAATTGGGAGGTGCAGCCCACAGCGGCGCACCCCAAAAAGCACGCCAATTTTTTTTTTACATTCGTTCACATAAACAATTTCGCGGGAATTTAAACGAGATTTAACAAACTTATAATTTCAAAACTAAACGAGATTTAACAAACTAAACCTAAACTACGCCGTTACCAGCTACACGCTACAGCGTCTAGCCAACCACTACACGTGCCGACGTCGTTGAAGACGCCTCTTCCACATGCCCTCGCCGGCGAAGAAGATGCGAACCAGCGCCGGGATCATCAACAGACTTGCATGCCTCGATGATCCGCGCCGGAAACTTCATCCGCTATTGATGTCGGCTGCGGCGTTTAGAAAACGTAGCCTCGGTTGAGGCTGAGGCTTCTGATTTCAAAGCCGCGCGTGGTGGGATTTGATCTACCGCCGTTGGGAGCCGCGACGCCCCTGATGGGAAGCCTCGCCGGCTTCATCTGGCGCCCCCTTCTCCGGTGACGGCGACGCTGCTGACAAAGATGCGCCTGTTGGTGGTAAGGGGAGATCGGGCAGCTCGGGGTCGTCATCGTCGTCCTCGCCGTCTGTCAGGGGAATAATTACCGGGTACCCGACTTACGGTTCGAGCCGGTCACCCGGAGTTGGGTCGCCGTCTCTCCCCGCCAGTCGACACCTCGGATCCTCTCCGACATGGCAAAAACAAGAAGACAAGGAGGCATGGGCAGGAGTACCTGCCGAGTTCCCGGAGTCAACCGTGTGACGCCATCCACAGTGTACAGTCTACAGTGTACAGTCTACGGTGGTCAGCCGACCATACCGACAAGATGTAGAATTGACAGCCATACCGCTGACCGGCGTGGATGACGACCCCCAGTGCGCAACACTATGGGTGACCGTTGGATCGGGCCCGCCCGCTAGCCGGGAAGCCGGCTACCCGGCACGTAACTTGTAACCGGCCTCCAGCCCTATATAAGGAGGACCGGACACCCCATGGAAGGGGTTCGGTTCATTCTCCCCAGCACACCTACATCGACATCCACCATAGCTCTGAGAGCACAGCATACAGCTCGAGGAACACCATTGTAACTCTTGTGTTCATCATATACAGATCAGTGCAGGAGTAGGGGTGTTACCTCTACACGAGGGTACGTCTCGGTGTCTATCGTGCTCGTGCTCAATCCCGAGCGTGCGCCGTCGTTCGTCACTTAGGCCTCACCTAGTCTTAGTCATTCCTAGGACGCGAGGCGGGTGGTTTGGGTGGCTGCGAGGTTTGGGAGCTTCAAGTCCGGGAGAGCAGAGACCGTCACGCCACGCGCGGCTGCCGATTCTTTTCCATCTCCGGAACGGTATCCAGTACAGCGGTATTTCACGACTTGACACATCCGTACTAGTAGGTTGGTTTTGGGAACATGCTCGTTCGTGTACAGCTGTATATCCAGCAGAAAATGGATTCATCACCACCGTACAGCAGGCCATTTCATTAGTCCGTCCGTATGGGCTTATTCTCCTAACGCAAGATGGACAAGATTGTACAAAGGCACAAATGGTTCATTGAAAATGTTGACGACGAGGACATACTTTGGTGGTCAAATTAATTTTTTTGGCACGAAGGATCAAGCGTAGAGTAGTGTTTCAACTATATGTCCCAAAAAACATGCATTTAAGAGCATATTCACCGGCGCCCCCAATAGCGGTAAAGTTGTCATCGCGTCTCGCGTGGGCGTGTGGACGGCGTCTTCTTCCCGCATGGTGCGTCCCAACGCCGAAGGTCAAGACGGAGGCGCCGTCACCGTCACGGAGGAGACCAGGCGACATCGTCATCCGTGAGCCTTCCTCGTCCCGACGATGAGCTCCGGCGCTACCCCTCGCCAATGTTAAGGAGAAGGCGCAACCGACTGTGGGGGCGCCTCCACCTCGGGCGCAAGAAGCCAAAAACAGGAGGACGCCTCTACCTCGTCCACTCCCACTCCGCCCGCAACACCGACTGATGACGTCGGAGGAGGAGGCCGAGGCTCTATTCCAGCTCCAGCCCACCGAGGCCACGCGGCAGTCCTTCGAGACTGTCGAGCCGACCACGGACGAATGGGCGAAGGAGTGGTATGTGGCTTAGAACGGTATATATCGTCACCATCCGCGACAACAATGATGACGCGCCGTCGGCCGGAGGCGATGTCGGAGAGACCGAGGGCAAGACGGAGCTGGAACTGGACGCGGTGTACGGCGCCTTCGACTGGGACAACCACTACCGCACCGACTAATTTAGGATTAGATTAGTTTAAATTTTCCTCGAATTTTGTAAAAAATATCAAGTTTCAATGAAATTTCAGATTTCCCCTTAAATATCGTCGTTGATTTTTTTTTTCTCAGTAACACCTATAGTCACAATTATGGTGCCGGATGATGTATTTATAGGGGGCGGGTTGAGATGCTCTAAGTAGAACAGACGAAACAAAAAAGGTCAGTGCTCGAGATTGACCAGCCTGCTTGCTAGTCCAGCAACGGACCGGAGCAGCCCACCAACTACCCCGACGAACGCAACAAACGAAGCTGAGAAATCCTGGCGCAGAAGATCCCGGCGGGCGGGCATGCTGATTCCTCGTGGAATCCAGACAAAGACATACTACCACACAAGACGGGGGAATCGGCCACGGAGATGCGCACTCAAGTCACGCGAGACGATGCTGATGGAATCTTTGCGCCGTATCTCTCATTTAATTATGCGCTGATTTACTGCGGATGCGTGAAGACTGAAGAGTCCACTCGTGCAGAAATCCCTGTCACCTCCCGGTATTTCTAATTAGCTTTCCTATTGACGAACCCGTAATTTTCGGTCGTTCGATCACTTGCGTGGGTAAAAATCTTGGTGAAACAAAATCACTGGTGAAGGAGTTTTGCCATGTCCGGATCGTTATCTGATCAACTTCACTATCAGCACCCCTCTTATCTTGTCGACGGGCAAACGAGGATCAAGAAAATCATGCGAAACGCATCACTTCTAGTTGAAATACTGCCGTTATCAGCTACAGAGCATGAATTACGACTTGGGCTGGATTACAGAGTATCTTTCAGTACACATCCACCTTGATTTACTCGACACCTGGGTTTTAGTTTTAGCACTCTAGCCGAGATAATTTCAGACCAGAAGAATCTGTGACGCACTCGCATCCCTTTCCACCAAACCAAAGAGAGGTGACTCGCAACAGCGCATGCATTCCGGTTTTTTCCGGTCGAACCGGCGGTCCGGTCCGGTTTTTTAAACTATGCTACAGAGCATGAATTACGACTTGGGCTGGATTACAGAGTATCTTTCAGTACACATCCACCTTGATTTACTCGACACCTGGGTTTTAGTTTTAGCACTCTAGCCGAGATAATTTCAGACCAGAAGAATCTGTGACGCACTCGCATCCCTTTCCACCAAACCAAAGAGAGGTGACTCGCAACAGCGCATGCATTCCCAAGCTACGCGGAGCAATCAGGTGATGCGTGCATCAACCAGCCAAAAGTTAACCCAACGCCTCAACTAAACAAGAGTTTTTCGAGAGTTAACAGAAGCTGTGAGGCTTCCGAAGTCCCAACACCACTAGAGCATCAGAGAGTTGCATGCCACGATGGAACCCAGTTGCTAGTGCTTGCTGATACTGAATTGTTCTGTGTTTAAACATTTCTTTACATATAAAATATTGCTGTAGTCAAGGTACGTTAGTCAGTGAAAGTAAACCTCATGCACACATCTACGAAGAAACAAAAGGCGAAAGGGAGATGCACGGCGATGAGAGGCCCAATTTCTTTTCTAGGATTGATGTCATGCATGAGCCTTACAAGTGATGAATCTCTAAGAATAAAGTATACTTTGAATATTCACTATATTTGCAAGATATGAAGTCCCCCAGGAAGGATTCAAAGAATATCCTCTCGAGGATTCAGTTGGCAAGCTCCATTGGGAGCAGGGGATCAAGTGCATGCTAAAATAGCCAGACATTCACATCAATGTTAGGCGCAAGTCTCGTTAACTCTACTAACCGTTGCTATCAGGCTGCTTTCAGATCTCCTATGGAGAAGCTCCACCAACATGGCTGTGGTGTCCGAGTGAAACAGTACTATACCTGGCGTGCTACAAATTTATACTTCCTCCATCCAAAAATAAGTGTCTCAAATTTGACCAAAAGTGGATATATCTATACATGAAACCCGTAGTACTGTACTATCATTATGTGTCACTCCATTGAAGAACAGAGAAACTCATGCCGACAGCCGGTGCATACAGCTACTTTCGCTAATCCAAATCGAATAGCACTAACCTTAAACAATCTTCAGGAGAGGTGCCATAATTCCCAACATATACAAATGTTGCATGCTCAGCGGATCAACACATCATGCAGCAGGAACAGCAGTCACTACGGAGAGATCATCTATGCCGACGGCCCCAACCTATGCCGACGGTTTTTTGTCAGGGCCGTCGGCACAGGGTCCGACGAGGCCGTCCCGTCGCCCTGACCGTCGGCATAGGTAAAACCGTCGGCATAGATTTGACGCAAGGCTGTGCCGACGGTAAAACCGTCGGCACAGCTATGTTTTTTTTTCCCCTATTTTTCATCTAATATGAAAAATTAAATTAATTTTTTTTTCAAAAAAATAATTTTGGAAACCTGTGCCGACGGCTTTGCCGTCGGCATAGCCTAAAAATAATAATAAAAATTTAAATAAAATTTTGGAAACCAACCGTCGGCATAGCTATGTTTTTTTTCTTTTTTTCATCTAATATGGAAAAATTCATATCTTTAAATCCATAAATCGAAATTTAACAAATAAAATGTCTAAATCGATTAGAAAAATGAGAGGAATCCAAATATAACATCCATATCATCTTTTTCATCATGTATATGACTTTTTGCAACATGTTTTTGGTACTTGCTTAATAAAAAAGTCATTTTTGGCAATTAAAAAATGAAAAATGATATTTATAATAATATTTTAAAAATTGTTTTTGGCAACAATGTTTGCCATACAAAGACACACCTATGTGTCAAATATGGGCACATTATCACAAACTATGGCACGGGGATGATCATAACTTGGTCATTTGACTCGAAACTTATACATGTTTATAGATGATTGACCTTTTTGTGAAGAAGTTTTTTGTAAACTTTGTCAAAACTCAAGTTTATTATTTATCCTAGCAACTAGTACACATAAAGGTACTCCATGCCAAAGGATTTCATTTTTTGACTATTTTTTCACTTTTTTTTATTTTGTTGAAAAAAGGTCAAAATGACCACCGTGCCTATTCATTAAAAGGGGTTGCATTTTTCAAAACTATCAACGATTCTGTGATATAACAACTACTGGTGTATCTTAAAATGAATTTTGTTAAGTGGTGGGTACGATTACCATCCAGGATACTAGCTTGATCGCAAGTTTGGGGGAGTACTTCTCTCCCTTTCCATTCGTTGTTTTATATCACTTTTATCTTGTTATGTTTTAGTTTCTTGTTCTGAAAATCACAAAAACACAAAAGATTTTATTTGTTTCTTTTGCTTATTTACTTCTGGTCATTTACTTTATGCATGTAAAAACTAAAAAGAACAAAAATATTTTCGTTTTCTTGAATCCAAAGTAAAAACGCAGGTGCAGGAATTGTTGAAATCTGCTCACTGTTTTATTTTTCATTTTTTTTCTGTAACTCCGAATGAGCTGAAATTTTAACCACTACTGCAACTTTGCATGACCTACACACCCGTAAAATATGAGATTATTCTGAGGTGTCTAGGTAGGGTAAAAACAGTACTGTATGCAAAAAGTCATTTTTCATTTTTTGACTATTTTTTCACGTAAAATTCAATTACTTTCGGAAAATAGGCATAAAGTCATTTTTCTAAAATATGTTGCAAAAAGTTATATACATGATGAAAAAGATGATATGGATGTCATATTTGGATTCCTCTCATTTTTCTAATCAATTTAGACATTTTATTTGTTAAATTTTGATTTACGGATTTAAAGATATAAATTATTCCATATTAAATGTAAAAAGGAGAATATGGTTGAAAATATGATTTAAAGATATGAGTTATTCAAATATTATTATTACATAATCATTGTTATTTATTCAACTAATTTTTCAAAGTTTAAACAATAAAAAGTGTAACATCATGACCCAGGGGTTAATATGGTTGATAAGATACTAATATCAGTAAGTTCTAACATCTCATCTGGAAGCTAATTTGGAAGGAACTCAAAAGTTAAGCGTGCTTGGGCTGGAGCAATTTGAGGGTGGGTGACCGAACGGGAAGTTTGACCGGGTAAGTAATTTAACCTTAGATTGTGTGTAATATGTAATTAGAGATAATGTGTGTGGCTAATTGGGAAATTTCGAAATAAAAAAAAACAAAAATTCTAAATTTCGGTGTAAAATAAAAATAAAAAAAAATTGGAAAAAATAATTTTGGAAACCTATGCCGACGGTACCTACAAAATAAAAAAATTAATTATTTTAAAAAATAAAATTTTTGGAAAAAATAATTTTATAAACATATGCCGACGGCTCTATGCCGACGGTTTTACCGTCGGCACAGCCTATGCCGACGGTTCGACCTATGCCGACGGGTTTCTAGGCTGTGCCTACGGGCACCTACGCCGACGACCCTGTGCCGACGGTCACCGTCGGCATAGCCCTGTGCCAACGGGTAAGATAGCTGTGCCGACGGCGGTAAAATACCGTCGGCACAGAGCGCGCCTCCCGTAGTGAGTAGTGATGCGCAGTTCTCAAGCCCTCTAGATAAAACGTAGGCCACATGCATCATGCATGCACCATGCTTCAAAAGGAACGAACAGGGGATCGGCTGATCAGATCCCCTCGGACCTTTTTATCTTGTAGTCACCTCCTCCACATAGTTGACGAGTCACTTCTGCCAGTCGTGTACTAAAATTATCGACTGAAAATAGAGGAGCTGTTGTAAGCAAATACGAAGCATAGCACAACAACTATTATTTTCCGAAGTGGATGTCCAAGAAATTGGAATTACATGACACCAATATTTCTTCCTATGTACATATATATTAAAATTAAAAGTACACAAAATAGAATTAATTGCACTATAGCGAGGGCGCATGTTAAGACAAACAAAGAGCCTACAATAGGGATGTGGCACCAGAAAATAGAAAAAAAGAGGAGTCAATTTCATCACAGGAGGAACTAAAAGAACCTGAGTAGGGGGCAAATTCTTAAACTCTCTTGAATTTTGAAGAAAAATGTTTAGATTTTATGAAATTTGACAAGAAAAATGCCATAGGCAAACTTTCTACCCCCCCCCCCACACACACACAAAGTATATCTGTACGGTATGGCTTGAGTTTCATGACACCTGGGTCAATACGGGAGAAAACCGGGGTAAGTTTTGTTTGTACCGATGAAGCCTAGTTCAAACTGAATTATTACTATTACTATTATTATCTAAACTCCACTTATGTACAATGTTAATATGGAAAAAGTATAATCCAAATTGCAAATAGATATTATTTATACTTTGTTCCGCAGGGCATAAGATCACCTAAAGGTAGTGGATGTTTTACCGCTCCTGTGAGGTTTTTTAGTGATATTTTTCAATGGCAACAAAAAGAAAGGACGAAATTTTCTTAATAATGAGCAGTTTTCTACATCATCAACGTGGCAAGCGACGTAGAAATTTCAGCCTTGTGTCATTTTCAACTATAACGATATTTCACCTACACTCGTGAAGCACACTTTCCTCTCAATCATCGTATGTTAGAATCTCTATCACCATGGTGGAGCCAACATCCTAAGACGAAAGACATCATGGATTATAGTCCTAAGATGTCACAATGTGTGTGGCTCTAATAAATAGGGGGGGGGGGGGGGGGGGGGGGGGGCGCAGGATCAACCATTGTGAATGGTTAGGATCGGAGGGTGGCCGTACCCCCGTCCTTGTAGAAATGAAACCCTAGGGACGATGTCACCTGTCCCGTTAACGCTAATTATTATTTCAGTTCGAATGGTGATGTATACGAGATCTTATCTACCTTGAAGCTCTATGACTCCAATATTAAGTAGAACGTTTGTGTGAGCGTGTACATGTGGTGGTAGTGGCATGCGTGTGCACGCGCTGCACCATCAATTTGCTCTTTTTATTTGTTTTAGAAAAATACTTATGTCCATAATTGACATTTTGCGTTCGTCCGGACGGCTTGTAGTGCACTCTTGTGCTAAGAAACATGGAATATTTGTTGCACTGTCATCGGATCAACTATAATTCGTCAGAGATATGACCCTTAAATGAACGTTTTATTTCAGGGTTTATTATAAACCTCGTTATCACTCACCGTGCATGCAAGTCTCCGCTCCAGGTCGGCCAGCTGGGACCGTTTGGTTATCCTGCCAAAATCCCTGCGTGTGGCACGCACGGCGTGCATGTCGAGGGGTATCTCCACACGTACCCATCGGGCATCTTGGAATGTAACGCTGAAACGAGCGGAGCCTGACGTGTCCAAGAGAGTGGTCGTTTTCCTGGGCCCTCGGAGATCCGAATCTTGGGGTCAGAATTCTTTTTTTTCTCCCTGACAAAACCGTGGCGTCCGTACGTTGAGATCACTGGTGGGAGGAGGAGCTGGTTGGTTGGTGGTCGCACGTGAGGTCCAAGCAGGCAGGCGGCTTTCCTTTTGGTCCCCGAGGAATCTGTTCGTGAGACTGACATGTGGGCCGCGACAAGTGACGCCGCCGGACGGACGGACCGCCACGCGCAGGGCACGACCCCTGGCGGTGTCCAATCGAGCGCTCCCGAGAGGCCAGTAGCCACTGTAGGAGGAGGCAGCTGTTGAGCAGCTCCAGGAGCCAGTGGTTCAAACCATAATTATAGTTATCCTAGTTATCCCGGTAATTTCGACCTGAGTTAAGCAGTCGGTACCTACTACTCTAGAAGGAATTTAACTATGGTAGCTAGCTAGAGTGGCAAATATTGTGCTCTGTAGACATGAACACTTGGTTGCAGTTGCACTACAAGAAACCCTAGCTACGGTCGAGCTTAGAGAACTCCATGTCTCCATAGTCCTTGCGATTAGAGAGAAAAGATTCAGCATGCTCTCTGAAGCTAAAACAAGCAGCACGTTTAGTACGAGTACAATTAAGTAGCTTATAATCCTTGTCAACAATTAAGCACTATATATTTGTGAGCATTTTTTTTTTCGAAACAAGTTTCCGAGCATTTTTTACAAGTGATGATTCGTGTTTGTCAGTACACTAACCAAGGACCGTCAGCCGTGCACCATGAAATATGATTCTGATCCTAATTCTCCGGAGGAAAGAGACAAGACGAACTGCCGGCCTATAGCACCATGGGGAATTTTCTATCTGATCCCAGAGATTAAAATCATGAGAAAATGCGATAGGCTGAGTTGGCTCTCCATGTGGAGGCTCAAGTTCGTCTCCACATATGGTCGTTTTGGCTGTGTAGAAATGACAATGTTTTTAACGATAAAAATTCGTCTCTCATGCAAGTTATCTACAGGAGTACAACTACGCTCCGTTCATGGTCACCGTTGTAACGTGTGGAGCATCGCGATCTGTTTACGGAGGTGTGTACAAGACTGGAGGACACAGCGAGAGAATTTTTATCCCAACATGGATGGCAGCATAATTTGCGGATCGGCCCTCCACCGCCATAGGCGTTTTCACAATTTCTCAGCTTGATATGTAATTCGTCTTTTTTTTACTTTTGGTACTGATGGATTTATGACGGCTGTGTGCATTCTAGTTATGCAGAGGCCGGGTGTAATACTTAAAACCTTTTAAGTAATAAAGCTCCCTTTATCCAAAAAAAAATGTGGAGGCTCAAGTGCTCAACGGAGGGGCATGTAGTTTTGAATTGGCTGTGGAGGACACATGATGCATTGAACGCTCCATCGATCTTATGTGGTCATGTAGGCTCATTCCATGCTTATTTTTTGGTCGGCACTACTTGTTAGTTTCTTTTCTCTCGGAAACTGGAAGACGGCACTACTTGCAGTAGTACCAAAACCTCGTTTGTTAATCACACGTTCCGTACCGCCACTCCGCGGGGAAAACATAAACAATGCCGGCCGCTGGAATACATCACCGGAAAAATTGTACCCAAGACCCTGGTCATGACAGCACGAGAGGTCGACCAATTCAGCTAGACCATCTTGGCGGGAGTCTCCTCGGCAACTTGTCCGTTCACCCGAATGTGTTGCAAGACACTCGCCACTTGCTCGGTCAAGTAGAAGCACAACGCTAACTCGAGACCTTTTTTTTTATACAGTAACAAACTCGAGACCATGTTCAGTTGTGACTTGTGAGTGCAGGCAGCATTTTTCTACTACTACCTCCGATCCATATTAGTGGGCACAACTTTGTCTAGATAGACATGTATCTAGTCTAAATACTTAACTAGATACATATGAATTTAGACAAAACTATGCCCACTAATATGGATCGGAGGGAGTACTACTGTTTGGTTCGAGTTCATGCATGTCACCGTCGTCCGTGCCAAAACTGTGGCAGGCAAGCGCAGGCGCAGGCGCAGGCGCCGAAAGACACGGCGATCCTCGCAGCACCGGCCCCGCCTCAGAATTCACTCAACTCCAGTGCCGGGCACTTTGTTTAGTCGACGAAGGAACATGCAGGGCACATGAGGCGCAGCTAGTGGTGAGGCAGAGCAAACCAACGGCCGTCCATTGCCCGGCGTGGTCGGCCGCCGGCTGGATCGACGCAAGATTCTGCACCTTTCCGCGTCTGACGGGGCCTTATGTTTCAGCGTTTTTATAGCCATTGAATGCAGATTTTGCTCATATATACCTTTGTTCATACACACAAGTCTTAGGGCATCTTCACTCCTTGTGACCCCCAGGCCGAAAAACGGCGCTATTTTGGGCCGCTTGGGGGGGGGGGGGGGGGGGGGCAACGCCGCTATTTTGGGTCCTGGGGGAGGCCGATTTCCAGCCGTGCCCAAATCTAGGAAGAAGCCCAGAAATTTTGAAAAAACAAGTATACGCGAAAAGTAGCTAATTTGGCGAATTTCATTCATATATGGGCGGAAACTCGCCGATTACATAGTAGAAACTGGAAATAAAAACTAAAAAACTGAAAATAGATTTATGCCGTTCTACATGCCCAGCTGGCTGAAAATAGATTTAGCTCCAATATAGCCGGTGATTTAAAACTTTTGTTGTGAGTGCACTGCAGGCAGCATTTTCTACTGCAGGAAGATGTCAAGTTAATGATGATGCAGCACGGCTAGAGATGCCACTTAACGCTGTTGCCCCTGCTTATTATTTAAGATAATCAAGTTCTTTAAGAAAGCATGCTAAATTCCTCTACCTTTTCCTTTCCTACGTATCAAACGACCATCAAAGGAAATATTCCTGTACTCTCCAATCCATTGGTTTCTTAGTTGCATTCCTATCCTGTTCCTATAACTATTCCTATTCCTGCACTTTTAAATCCTACGAATCAAACAAGGCCTTAAGGTACTGTCGAGCTTAGATCTCCATAGTCCTTGAGAACAAAAAAATGCAGCGAGCTCTAAAGCTAAACAAGCGGCAAGTTTAGTATAATTTAAGTAGTAGCTTATAATCCACGTTAACAATTAAGCACTAAATGTTTCAGAGCATTTTTTGATGATATTCTTGTTTTTCAGTACACTAATTAAGCCAATAGGCCGAGGCGCCGATCGAGCACCACCAAAATATCAATCAAGATCCTAGTTCTCCGGAGTCCCGTTGGAGGTACGCTTAATTCTCCACACAGTTCTTAAGAACAAGCGACATAATTAGTAGAATTTAAGTAGCTTGTACTCTGCGTCTGTCGTCGTATGAAACAACAGATGCCTAGGGGTAGGCTTAAGTTGGGGCCGATGGACGCTAGAGGATTCGGGGAGGGATAGCGCGCTGAACAGCGCACACGGAAGAACAAACGAACACAAGGATTTACCCTGCTTCGGGGCTCTCGTGAGATAAAACCCCTACTGCAGCATCTAGCCTATCGGTGTATTCTCCTCTCTCTGTATACGGTCTGTACAAACGCTCCTCGAGCTGTATATCTCTGAGTGTCTCTAAGCCCGTGCGTGACAGCACTAAGCTTCTATGGAGAAGAGAGCTAGCAAAGCTACGGGGGGAAATGAGCCCAAGGGCGGCTGTATGGAGCGAACCATGGCGATGAGCTCCAGGGAGCCAGCAGAGAGAGCGGGGGGAGAAGGGAGTGAGGCCGCGCAGGGGCGTCCTCCAGAGCGTTCCCCCTGGTGCCATTTATATAGGGAGAGCCCAGGGGACAAGGGCGGCCCACACGTCACTGTACAGTCACTGCTGATGATTTGACTACTGGGGTCTTGTCGCACTGTAGCCTGTGTCATCAGTTGTACTCTCGTCACATCAGTGGCACTGTGTAGGTATCACGGGTATGGGCTTGGCACGTCGTGTCTGTCCTCCGTCTTGTCTTCTAGCACTTGTCTCCTGGATCTTGGCATAGCTTCTGTACTTGACGATGTGGTAGCTGGGATGCCGGTGGTGTGGACATGTCGGGGTAGAGGCAGCACGCCGAGGTGTCGAGGTAGCGCCTGGAGATGTCGGTTGAAGGAGGCCTGGTGCAACCGAGGCTGGCCATCCGGTTTGGCCCAGCCGAGGCAGTCTCGGCCTGCCCGAGTTAAAGATGACCCGGCCCACTCCGGAATCTGCCCTCGGTGGCACTGAACCAGTCCAGGGAGGAGGACGTGGCCCAGCCGAGGCGCTTGTCTCGGCCCGCCCTGGGAGGATCGGCGCCAGTCCATCCGAGATAGAGGAGTGGCGAGGCCAGGGCTGCTGTGCCGGTCTGACCGAAGCGGGGAGCGAGGCGCATCCGAGGTGAGGCCCCGGCGAGGCTCGGCCGAGGCAGGCCCGAGGCGGAGGAGCCGGGGCGGCCGGGCGCGGGAGACGGCGAAGTAGGGACGGCCTGGCGTCCGGCGCATCCGCGCCGGGGGCAGAGCAGTGCGGGCGTCCTCCGGCGTGGGCCGAGGAGCAGGGGCGCGGGCCGGCGGAAGCACGGAGGCGGCCGGGGCGGAGATGGTGGCCTGCCCCGAGGTGCCAGCCTGCCCCGAGACGACGGCCTGCTCCGGGACGGCCGGGGATGAAGTTGAGGACGGCAGGCGCATCCGAGTACGGCGGGGACGGCGGCTTCCGGGGCGGCGCTGCCTGAGGTCGAGGTGTGGCCTGAGGTCGAGGTGATGGGGAGGATGGCCGGCTCAGACGAGCTCGGGGCGGAGGACCTCGGGCGCATCCGAGGTTGAAGATGCGCCGCCGAGGTCGGGGTGGAGGCCTGCTCCCGAGGCTGGGATGTCTTGGTTCGGGCCAGCCCAAGCTAGGAGACCTCGGCCTGCCTGACGCTGGAGCAATTCCGGCCCATCCGGGGTAAAACGGGAGTTGACCCGGTCCAGCCAGCTTAGGGAGACCTCGGTCCAGCCCAATAGATGCGACGCTGGCCCATCCGAGTTGGGAACTGGGATCGGCCCAAGCCGGGATACTAAATACCGACATAGGCATATGTCGGATCCTTTTTCTTTATCATTTATCTATTTCACGGCTGTTTCTTCCACTGACTCAACAAAACCATCAACTCTGGGGTACCCGGGATTACATCCCCGACAGCGTCCATAATTAAGCACTAAATATTTCAGAGAATTTTTGACAAGTAATGCTCAGCGCACCACGAAATAACTCTCCGGATCCTAACTCTCCGGAAGAAAGAGACATACAAACTTCCGCCTCAACGTACCGGGCACCGTGGAGAGTTTTCTATCTCATCTCAGATTTCAAAATCATGTTAAAATGCAGTAAGCTGAGCTGGCTCCACTCATGTGGAGGCTCGAGCGACGGAGGGGCATGTAATTTTGAATTGTATACCGGAGGATGCATGCATTGAACCCTTCATCGATCTCATGTTGTCAGCATGCAGGCTCATTCCGTGCTAAACTTTTGGTCCGCACTACTTGCTAGTTTCTTTTCTCTCGGAAATTGGAAGACGCGGCACTACTATGGAATCCTCGTTTGTTAATCACGAGTTCCGTACCGCCACTACGCGGAGAAAACATAAACAATGCGGCTGGAATTAATAGATCACCGAGGAAATTGTACTCAAGACTCTGGCCATGACAACACGAGCTGAGGTCGGCCAATTCAGCTTGCACCACCCAACTTGGCGTCATTCTCCTCGATCGGCAACTGATCCGTGCATCCGAGTGTTGTTGCAAAGGACTCGCCACTTGCTCGGTCATGTAGAAGCACTATGCTAACTCGAGGCCATGTTCAGTTGTGACTGACTGCAGGCAGGCAGCATTTTTCTACTGTTTCGTCGTCCGTGCCAAAACCGTGCCAGGCAAGCGCGCATGCGCCCAAGGACGACGACGATCCTAGCAGCCCTCCGCCTCAGAATTCAGTGAACTGTAGTAGTAGCAGCATCTCTAGTGCCGGGCACTTTCTTTAGTCGACGAAGGAACATGGCAGAGCAAACCAACGGCTGTCCGTTGTCCGGCGGGGTCGGCCGCCGGCTGGATCGATGGTCGACCGGACCCAACGGCCGGATTTCACGCAAGATTCCCCCACCTTTCCGCGTCTGGCGGGGCCAGCCGAGCCGGCGGCGATCGCAAGTACTACAGTAGTATATGTTGGTGGATCGCGGTTCCCGAGAAAGGTCTCGTGCTTGCGGCGGTGCCGTCCAGGTCCAGCACGGAGATCCCCGGGATTCTCTGTCATTTTTTCGGTGGTGATGCCGCTGGCGATGTCTGCTGATCCTGTCAGTCGCCGTGTCCCGCGTTTGTTGGATCTACTGGTGGATTATCGGTGTACGGCGTTGGTAAAACGGTAAAAGAATCTGCTATGCCAAAACTAGCATCATGCACGAGCTGGTCATCATGCACGAGCTGGTCATCAGAGGAACAGAGAGGAGGGCCCGTTTGCAACGTGAAAAATATCTGGTGATCGACCATGCCATGCATGAACTAAACGCATTTCATGTATGCTACGGAGTACGTGCGTTCTTGAACAAGTCGTTGTTCTCGTGCTTTACGTTGCAAAAATCACGAAATAAACGCACGCGTGCGCCGCAAGTGTAGCGAGGGCATCACACGTCACCAGAGGCGTCGAGGAGGCGTACGCTTGGTCAACGCTCAACGGACAACCATGGTCCATGGTTATCGATCGGCACGCGAACATGGCGGGAACGATTTGACGAGTCTTTCATATTATTCTTTAGAGTATTTCTACTTGCACTTGCTGGCTGCCCGCATGCAGGATATGCATGCAGGATTGGCTTCGAACTGGGGTGCCATCATCCATGATCCATCAGACGTGTCTCTCCTAGCTAGTTAATCTGCCTGGATTTGGCTGTTCTACAATGTCAAAGCTGGCCAGGAGAGGCTAACGAGCCAGGTCCGAACGCGCATGTTAGGTTAGGTCAATTCAGCAAATCGGGAGGCTTTCGGGTTCAGATGCACCTCCGCGTTCTGACCATATATACTCTATGACATCACAGATGAGCGTAACGAGATTTGGGGTACAGCTCAACGGAGATTGAACGCAGTAATTAAGCCTGCCCCGCTTCCAGCCTATCTGGAAGGTGACTCCTCGATCCGATCGAGTTTTTGGACGTGCGCCGTCACGTACGTCACGGGATAGAAATTATCGACAGCTATGGATGGGAACTCAATTTGCACTCCATCTTCCCTCGTTACACTAACACGCCTCGTTTTATTTTGTGCGCGCGGCTATCTTTCTTTCCGCGTGGCCTTATGTTTCAGCGTTTTTATACCCGTTGAATGCAGATTAGGCTCAGACCTTTGTGCGCAAAGCGTGTTTTGAGTGAACTATTGATGGGAGAGTAGTGACCGGATGTATGGGAGTGGACTTTTGGAACCCAAGCTACTTTGAGCTCGTTATTTTGTGAATTCGAAATCGTCACTTTTAAGTTTTCAAAAATCGCGAAAAAATTCACGTATGTAGATAGTGTTGCGATCTACAACACTGCAAAATTTCAGCTCCAAAATTTGTTTTATTTTGGGCTGTACAAAAAAGACAAATCGGGAGAAATTACAAAATTTTAAAACTGGGTATTCCTCACCACCCAGATCCACCTATTTGTCTTTTTGATGCAGCCCAAAATACAACGAATTTGGGGTTGAAAATTCGCAAGATTGTAGATCTAGACAATATCTACATAAGGTAATTTTTTCACGATTTTTGGAAAGTTAAAATGTCGACTTTTGAATTTTCAAAAAAAGGGCACCATGTAGCTCAGGCTCTAAAATAGGTTTTCACAGGATGTATCTCCTTATTTTAAGTTCTTGTAAAAATATTTCTTAATTGATAGACGGGGCCGACCTTTTGGCCCCGTTTTAAAAAATGGTTCTCTTGGCAACTTAGATTTAAAAATAGAATATCTCATTTGCTTGAGAAAACATACCACTATTTGAAACATGTTATTATAAATTCTTAAACTACAAACAGATAGATTTTTTATTGGGGCAACCTGCAATTAATCTTTAGTAAACTGAAGTCAAGGAAGCATACACAACCACCAAAGATCCATGATAAATAAGGAGTTTTCATTAACTGTCAAATGCTAAGTATATAAAAAGTTTAAGTGTCTGTGTTGTTAGGTAAAATTACAATTATATATTTTACAGAAAAAATCCGATGTTATTTGAATATGTAATGAGGGTACATCATACACAAACACCAAAGATCCCTCATTAAACTAATAGTTACCTAAAAGAAATTCAAAGTGGTAATCTCTAGCTCCACTATTTGCATTTGGATGTTCTTGCGGAAATACAGCGAAACCCGCAGAAGTCTATACAAAGCTGGACATATCTGAAATATATTAGAGTTATGCTCCATTCACATACCACTAGGTGAGAACATTACTTTTGCTGTCAAAGCACATTCTGATCGTCATACTCTCGATGAAGAACCATGGAACACAAAAAACATGATAACTATAGACAAAACAAGCTTGACATCACTACTGCTACTAGCATTCCCAAAATAGACCGAAACATCAACGACGAATCTTACATCTAGGGACGATGATTTGTTGGACCGCACGCACACTCCTCGATGTCGACCACATTGGCCGTGCAGTCACACTAGTTAAAAATAGAGCTTTGGAACTTCAAATCACACTACGATGTCTTGACTAGCGGAACATAGTTACTAATGACTTAGGGGAAAATTCAACCTCACTCTAGTGGTAGATCCAGGGTTTCTCTCGTCTACTGATGCTAGAATGGCCATCCCAGACGAGGACAATCAGATGAAGGACCCCGACGAAGTTTAGATCTTCTTGATTGCTTAGTGATTATAATATTTGTTTCAGTGGTAGCGATTACAATACTCCTTAAGTGTTTTATACAATGATACTCTTAAGTGTTTTTTTTTGGATGAGGGGTATTAAGCTCTCGAGAGTGGGCCCAATTATGTTCTGCATCAACCTGTATTTTGCCATTCACTGTTATGGACCCGTATTATCAGACGTCGGTATGGGCCCTTAAATGAATAAACCTACCAAATCTGGCACAGCAATTAGCCGAAACGAGCCCACTCCAACTGGGCCAACTCGCCAAGTAGCCCTAATAGCAGGAAAGAACGTTTTTCCTGGCCATCTTCCCGTGCCGCGCACTGCCCGACCGCCGCCGCCTCTGCACACGAGCGCGAGGCCGCCGCGTCGCCGAGCTACCCTCCCACACTCCCTCTTCGCCGACACACCGGTTCCTCTCGCCACCGCGTAAGAGAAGTACGTCCAAGGAGAAGCTAAGCACCACCACCACCAACCCTTTCCCTGCGCTCTCCTCCGCAGCCGTCTGATGGGCGAGCGGCTCGCCGGCGCCGAGAAAGAGGTAACAAAAGCAAAGCGTCAGCAAGCTTCAAACTTCGCGGAAGCCCTATCTCTGATTCCGAGTGTCCGTTCTGTTGCTTTTGTTCTCCCCAGGTGCTCGTCGAGATCGTGAGGTTCACGCAGAGGAACGGGCTGAAGGGCGCCGAGGGGGGATGGAAGGATTTCCTGGCCGCGAACGACAGGAAGTACGGCGCCTCCGTCAGCGACCCCAAGAAGCGGACCAAGGACGTCCTGCTCGCATTCCTTGTAACCTTCTCCAAGGATTTCCAGAAGGTACTGATAGTTTGGTTCAGAGCCAGCCGACTGTGTTTCACACTTTCACATCCGGACCATGGTACTGATTATTTCGGGGCTCTGCGTTTGGTTATAGTATTTCAGCAAATTGGTAAGGCGTCACTCTGAACGGAGGGCCATCGAGCAGTATATGAATGAGTTCTCTGGCAAGATTTCTCCCGAGCAGGTAATGTGATATTTACCTTCATGTAGGGTTACTGTGAACGATTGGGTTGCTGTATTCATGTAATTTTCAACGATATCAAACACTGTTTGGTGTGCCACTGCATTGATGTATATTATGCGAAATGCAGAAGCTTGTTCAACTGACGACAGAACACACCGAGTACAGGAAAAATTACTACTTTCCATCTTACCAAGAGGTAAAAACACTACTACTTTTGTATGTTCATAAATGATGATCCAGCAGTTTCTGTTTTTTGCACGTTTTTCTGCCAATATCAGATTTTTGTGAACATGATAGGTTTCATGATCGTTATGTTTGGATCACATTTGTACTTGTACATCGTGTAAGATTCTTCATAGAACCGAAACAAATACCCTTACTTTAAATTGTAAAGCTCAAGATCAATTTGTATAGTCTCATCCCCTTGTTGTACTTCAGTAACTTCAGTGAAGTATTGATATCTTGGACGATATTACCTATTTGCAGGGGTGGAAAATAATGCGGATAGGAAAACTCTCCAGCAGTATGAACTCTGGAGCCATGTTGGCAATTGACTGTGAGATGGTCCTTTGCAACGATGGTACGGAAGCCGTTGTGCGAGTATGTGTTGTTGACAACAAACTGGAGGTAACATATTATTTTGCTAAATAAAGTGTGGTTGGTTTTATTCGATTTGTTTATGCATTGTCGCTAAGTTAGTTTTTTCCCAGGTGAAGTTGGATGAACATGTAAATCCCTTGAAACCTATTGCAGACTATAGGACAAACATCACTGGTGTATCTAAGAAGGATTTAGAAGGAGTCAAAGTCTCATTAGTTGATGTTCAAGTGCGTTGTTTGTACAAATTTCTTGCGTATTGTTATTCTTCCTTCATTCCAGGGGTTATAATTGTCCTTTTCTTCTGTAGAAATCATTGAAGAAAATCTTGGCCAAAGGGAAGATTTTGGTTGGACATAGCTTATATAGAGATTTATATGGTAAGGTGTGATTAGATCATGTCTAATCTTCTTGATTTGGTTATTCAATGCATGTATTGTGTTCGTTGGACATGTTTATTTTTGTCATTCGACAGCATTTAACTCAAGTTTCTATTATCCTTTCTCTGATTTCAGCCCTGAAGTTTGATTACAGTCGAGTCATTGACACGGCATACATCTTTAATTACGCCAATTTACCTACTACTGCATCAGCTTCATTAAACGGCCTTTGCAAGGTATGGTCCCAGGAGCACCATATATCAGTGTTTTCTCTTCTGCCAAGTAAGCCATATTTTGCATGTTAGACAAATAATAACATAAAAGGACTCCTTTGGGATCTCATGTTGATATTCCCACCTTTTCCCTAACTTTGTAGAATAATGTTTGATACCGTCACATAAATATGCATGATTGTAAGAAACTTTCTTCCTGTTTTTGGTTTGGTATTTCTCCCTATTCGAGCTGGCAGACGCTTCTCTTATATTTTCCCATAGAATCCGTGGGCCAAACTTTGAAAACTGATCTGTTTGATTTCTTTTGTTCTTCTAGTCTGTTTGTGGGTATACTCTTCGAGAAGAAGGAAAACCACATAATTGCTTGAAGGACGCAGAAGCTGCGATGAACCTAGTTACCGCAAAGCTTAAGCATGGATTTAATGATCCCATCGAAATCGCGGAGAATAGTGTAAGAGTTAAAACGAAATCCTTAATTCTAACAACTGCTATTCAAGTTTCCACCTACTGATTTGTTTCTATTTCTTAGGTACCTGAATCTGATCAGATGAAGTTGCTTGCTCATAGAATTCCAGTCTATCTTCCTTCTCAAGAACTGCTTAAAATTTTCTCCGGGAATCCCAGCATCGAGGAGAAGGTCCTGTCAGAGCTTTCATTGCTTGTTCCATAGACTTTTATGCATGTATTAATGATTCATTCCCTTTCCTTTTCAACAGATTGATTCAAGGATTCGTGGAGACTTTTATTCTACGTGTATTTTATTCAAGGACATAGATGAGGCAGAGAAAGCATTTAACGAGCTTGATGGCCAAGAGACCAAGGTACGCCTGAGTTCATAGTTTGGTTCCTTCCTGTAGTCGGGCTGTGCTTATTCGTCTAAACCGCTGAATAGTACACGATTAACCCTCTGTATTATAATACTTTGCTGAAACATTCAGGACACCAGCGGGCGACACCAAAAAGCTGTGCTCCTGAAGCGTGACAATGGAGATGTCGCTAGCTTCTTTGTTCGGAAGATGGCATATGGCTCCCGTCTCAACAACCCTGAAGTTCCGAAGAAGAGGCCACAGCCTACTGACAACGGGGAGCAGAAGAGAGAAGATGCCGATGGGGATAAGCAAAAAAGACAAAGAACTAGTGAGCAAAACAAAGAAGATGTCGATGGGGATAAGCAAAAAAGACAAAAAACTAGCAAGAAGCACGGGAAGAAAGCAAAGACACCGGTGGTTGACGCATGATGTTTAGACCATTCTGCAACTCCGGGACGCTGAGCGATTGTGTGAGGTGCTGTCAGTGTCTTGAGACAAGAGGCTGTGAAAGCACCAGATATACCTCTGAGTAAGAGAGGAACAGTTTTGTCATAACTCAGTGAAACATTTTTTTCACATTTGTTTTTGCTCAATCTCTGACCTCTAGATGCTGCCCTGCATGTAGGCGCTTGATAGCTAACCGATGATGTGAAAATTTCTGTTCTGATTGGATGGGGTTTGCTAACTGATGTTGTGTCTTTTGTAACTTAAACTTGAATGTACACTCTGAGCTGGAAGTGTTAAGGGTTTGGGAAGCCTGCATCGTTGTGATTTCTGTGAGCTGTGTGAAATTGCTGTGCTTTCCGGGAGGACTGCTGTTGTTAACTTGTTATATATATATATATTTTTTAACTGCAGGCTGCAAATCTTCTACAGAGCAAATGATCGACCATCCAAGGACAGCTCAGATCGGCCAGATGCAGTTACAATCTAGGCTCAAACTGACCATACCTGGGACTCCTCATGGCGGCCTGATTAAGACTTCTGGGCCATCTGCGTTGAAGACTCCTCGTGGCGCACATTGGTTCTCAGCGGCTGACGTCATCGCCTTCCTCGCTCATCCACCGTTAATCAATGTGTCAAGATTCGTGCTAACCTTAACCCTAGGGTCTTCTTCTTCTTCCTCGTGATGGTGGCGGCGCCAGGGTCGCCGAAGAAGTAGGGGCGGGGCTTAGAGGGACGCCCGGGGCGGTGGCGGACCGGCGGAGGAGGAGATTGGGGCAGGGCGGGGCAGCAAGTCGCGGCAGCGCGCCGGCCGTGGGCCGAGGAGGTCGGCGGTTAGGCCGACGGTGGCTGCGGGGGAGGGAACTCGCCGGAGTTGGAGAAGAAGGGCCGACGTCAGCCGACTGAGAACTAAGTGCGCCCTACAGAGATCCAAAAAGAAAAGGTTCCGCTCGCTAGGGGTAAAATAAAACACCGGATCAATCTCTTTGCTTAGCAGAGTCTTTGGCTGCTACTCATCTGCGATCGATTACCCTAAAAAAAATTTGCGATCGATCGATCGATGTCGTCGCCGGCGAATCGCTGGCTCAGTTCCCATTGGGCGTCCCTCCATGAAGACCTAGTTCTGCTGGTCGGCCGCCGCGTGCTGGCCGGAGACCTGTTGGACTACGTCCGCTTCCGGGCCGTCTGCACCTACTGGCGGTCCGTAACCATCTGCCCGCGCGGCCGCGGGACCCTTGCTTCCACCCGCGCAGGTGGATGATACTGCCCGAGGGGCACGGACTCCACCCCCACGACGATAACAGAAAAAGAAGATTCTTGAATCTCTCCACCGGAGCATTCGTCCGTCCTCGGCTTCCGCTTCTGGCGAACCACCGGGTCATGTGCACGGTCGACGTGTGGGGACCCCGGATTAACTATCCGAGATACCCGTTATGTTTCCTGCAACAATCCCATGATCAGTCTGTTGTTGCACATAACTCGAATTGGTATCACAGAACACCCATAAATACCGAATAAATTTACTTACTTGATTGAAGCCATAACTTCATCAGGTACTTGCAGCGGAAATCACCAAACAACGTGGAGCCCAAGTCACATGCCAACCCTACAGGCAGCTGACTGGGAAGCGCCCTAGTTCGCATTGACGTTATTGAAGTCTTCTTCTTCGAACTGTTCATCTTCAGAATCTGGCTAAGACAATAGCCAGGGACGAAACCAATATGAGTACATTTGAATGTACTCGCAAACTACCCCCGAAATGAGCATGCACTACTCTTTTTGTTGTTTAAATAAAACTTCGTTTGCTTTGAAAACACTATATCCTTTTGAAAAGAGAAGGATATATTTTTGTTTAATAAAACTTTGTTTTGAAATCTCCATATCTTTATTGAAAAAGGAAAGAAGGCTTTTAGAACTTTTCCCATAAATCTGTTTTTGTAAGAAGTCTCGTTTAACACTTTTTCCCAAAAATATATCTCTGTTGAACTAGGTAAGAAGTCTCTTTTATAAACATTTTCCCGGAAAATCACCATTTGTTTATTTCTCAAAACTCCTCCTTTTCGACCATAACCCTTCATGGTCATTCAATCCCACAACTTCATGCCGGCCCTTGGCATAGTTGCCTAAAACATTTTCACTTTCAAATCACAAAACTCTTCACTTCTCGACCATAGCCCGTCATGGTCAAATCATTCTCCAGCAACCTCATACCAGCCCGTCGGTAGAGTTGCTGAGACAACACATCTCCATTTTATTTTCAAATCTCAAAACTTTCCAAAACTTGCACATGGTCAGAGGACAGTCACCCAATTGTCCATATCCGTGGACTCGGCTATTCGAATAGTTTTAACCCTCTGCAGAGGTAGCACGCTTTTCCCACACCCATCCGGTAACTCATCGTGTCAGCCACGTCCCGCCATACCAGGTGTATGCGAAGTTGAGCCACCGACCATAGCCTCTCATTTGCTCATGCTAGTACAGGATCCTTCCCATATGACACTTTCCATCGACACCCAGTCCAGTTTCCCGTCAGAAACCCTAAGTGTGAGGACTCATAGTTTTGTCCGGCGGTTTATGGTGGAACCTTCTATCCTCCCCACCAACTTGTGTGAGGACCCGGGTCAGGGGTTAGGTCCTCGGACCATCCCCTCATGCATAACGGAGTCATCTCCGTCGATGAGGTATCCCATACTAATAAGAGCAAACTACATGACTACGCCTTTTCCCATATGTGGTAAATGTGGTCGCACAGGGTAGGATTGGTCGTCATAGTACAAAGACACAATGTGCATTTTTCATAAACATCTCCATTCTCCATTCCTCCACTTCAACACCGACATCTCGGCATTCCATATCCACACACAAGTATTTTCAAAGGAGTTTTGAGTAAACAATATTTTTCCCATCCTATAGTTTGAAAAAGAAATTCCAGCTAATATCTCCATATAGGGTGTCAAAATAATATACTTATAATTTGGAAAAGGGTTTTCAAAATCATAGCTTTTGTGGCAAACACCATATAAATAACTTTTGCTCTTTACAAGTAAAACATGTGAACCAAAATAGATGTATATAAATGCAAGCTCAGAGGATAGCTTGCCTGATTTCAGCATGATGTTCCTGGACTTCTCCTCATTGATCAAAGAAATAAACTCTCATCGTTCTCCGATAAATCCTTCCCAAATACCACTCCAGTAGCGTTTATCTCTAGCGTCGCAACATGAAAATAAAACAACACTCAATAAGCAAACCAAACCACAAGTGGTATACAAACAAGGAACAAACCACAACATAGCACTATTTTAATCAAGCAACAACTAAAAGCTACTTCAAGAACACTTCCGGGAAAACTGCCTTAATAACAAGCCTATCACAATTTATTTACTAAAGCTACCACTCATAAATAAAGAATACAAGTTAGCCTAAAAACAAACACTACACAACAATCACCACATGTAGCTAGATGCTAACAAGAAATTAATCCAACAAGCAAAACATCACATAACCACATGTTTATCTATAAGCTAATAAAACAATCTACTTATCAAGCCAATTTACTCAGACAAAATATAAAGGCATTATACTAGCAGGAGTATAACACCATACACTTGCCGAAACAAAAGGGCACAAACACATCCTCAACTAGAGGTACCTAACAAAACCTTTTTCCCTAATCAGGAAATACTTCAGACAAAAGTTAAACTACCAATTAAATTTTATCTGTGGTTAAAACTCTTTACCAAGCTAGGTGTTGATATAAACAACTAACAAGCAGCAAGCATGGTGCAAGATTAGTGTCTAGCAAACATGCTTGACCACTCATAACACTATTTATTTTATTACAAACATGGTTAGGGTAGTGATTAGGCATCTTTTAGGGATTACTATCAATTTGGAAGGCTAAGAATTATTAACAACCAAAATCAACCAGTGGCTAGCATTCTTAGTTGAAAGTGGTTATTTAACTCATATATTCTATTTAACACACCAACACAATCCAACAAGTGTTAAAGTTTTTCAATCACCATTTAGCACACATGCTTTGCTTTAAACAAGTTTAATTCTAACCACTAACAGTACTAACATAATATAACATGATAAACAATAATAACATGCAAGCAACAGTACCACAACAATCATTAACTAGCAAGGCATACATTTAAATCACACACAATTCCCACATCAAAATAAATAAGCATAGCAAAATTAGGCAGAAATGACCTAAACCTTATAATTACCACCACAGTCAATCAATGACTCCTAAATTCAAACCAATTTAGTGATATGTTCTCCTACACATATAGAAGACAACCCAATTGGATTTGCTCCAAAATTCACCTCCTAAAAATCTACAAAAATCATCAAAGAGCTACTGATGTGTTTTTAAGAATGAATAGAACTTTTGTTTTAGACTTCATTTGCATACAAGACCAACAGATCTAGAAAGGTATCACTTCAGGCTTTCCAGGGAATTTTAGTTTGCAATATTTGGAGTTATAAAACTCTAGATATTAAATAATTAGTGGAAAAGATACTTTTTACAAGTTTTAATTTAGACATCAATTAAAAATATATTTTAGCAAGCAACCAGTGTGGCATGTTTAAGAAAACACACAGGAATACTACAAATATTATACCAAATTTATTGCACACATAGATCCACCACAGAAGAATTAAAACTACACTGCAATTTTAACAGGAATTAAAAACAGGTAATAGATCCACTAAAAAAAAAAGGAAACGGGCCAGGTCTGGAGCTGGGCCAAGCAGCACCGTGCTGGGCCGGCCCGTTTCGCGCGCCGGCGAAGGGGTATGCCCTCTTCTTCTTCCTCTTGACGCACAGAGGCGCGGGCGAGCTGGAGCTTCGGGGCGAGGACGGCGTGCTCACCTAGGGCTTCTGCCAGTCGATGGCGAGGACGGACTCGAGGAGAGGAAGGCTTGGGGACGCCGGGAGTGGCAGAAGATCATCTCGGCGAGTTCCCAGTGGACGGCGCGGTCGAGGTCGTCCACGACGGACGCGAGACGGCGACGGCGGCTCCGGTGGTCCTAGAAATAAAACATGATGTCCATGAGGTAGCGCACGAGGAGGGGATCTCAGAGAGGTAAGAATGGCGGGGAATGGTGGACGGAGCTGCTCGCAACCTTCCTGAAAAGGCGGCGGCCGGAGCGGAAGAAGACGCGGACGGGCCGCTCGACTCGCGGCTCCCCGCGGCGATTGCTTGGACGCGAATGGAGAGGACGGTGAGGCGGAGAGGATGGTGGTCTCGGATTTGCTCGGGGCGTCCTAGAACGGCGGCGATGCGTGCGGCAACGGCGAGCTCGAGCTCGGCCGTGGTGGAGAGAAAGGAGAGAGGGAGGGAGCAGGGGATGGACGAGTGGATGAGGGAGGACAGGGGTGCGTCGAGGTGGGGGTCTTATCCTCCTCCTGGACAGCGGAGAGCGGAGAGAGGGGGGGGGGGGGTCCGGGCGGCGGGAGCGAAGGGCGGTCGACACGGCGACGCGGCCACGGGCTGCTACAGAGAAGACGACGTTCTTCCAGAAAACCCCCTGGGCTATTTTTCCTATTTGCAACTAAGCCCTTGCCTGTTTCTTTTGCTTCCTTTTTAATATCCAGCAGCTTTTGGGGATTTATTTGAGGTACTAAAACTTTTTAGAAAAATTTGAAAATATTTGGGTAGGCTCCCCTTGCCAAGTAGAGCCTCCACAAAAATTGGTTTTTCAAAATAAAATGTTTTGAACATAATTTGTTCATAGAGTTTAAATATGGTATTTTTGGAAAAAATCAATTTGACAAATTGAAATACCTTTGTAATTGAAGAGTAATATTTTGAGGAGAGGGTAATATGATAATGAAATGGTTATCATCTCATTTCTGGATTTTATAAGATAAAAATAATGGTTATAACAAAATAGAGAAATAGGTAGAGAAGGAATTTTAAATAAGATCTTTTCTTTTAATCAAGATTTATTTTGAGGGTGTGAGTAATTATAGAAGTATTGTTTTATTTTCAAGTCACACTCCCCATTGTGATCAAGTGTGTTTTCAACTTAACATTCAAGTACAATGGTGGGTTTTTCACCCAAGCAAACAATAAAATAAGAATTAACAATTAATTCAATCAGGAGTCCAATAAGCAAATAATCACAGCCAGATCAACACCACTACCAAGTCCACACAATTCAAACACAAGAATTAATCATACCACCCTTTACATATTTTAACAATACTATCTTATAAAAAGATCACACTTAATTATGACAAGATGATGTTTAGGAAATATCTCCACTCATAGCTCAATAGTTTTCAGAAAGATTTGAAACAGGAAATATGTGGGTGATATATTTCCCACTAGTGTTATTTTCAAATAGAGTGAAAATAGGAGTTTATAAAATGGGAGTTGTATACACCTGCAAAATATCAAGGTTGAAGATAGAGAGGAGATAGCATATAGGTCTCCACATTTTTGGAAACACATAATTTTGGAAATACCTTTACTTTCTCAAATAATGGGTATTAGTTTTGGTTGTTGCTAAACCAAGTATCATTTGAAATGGAGTTGGCCAAAATAAGAATGGAAGATATATGGAATATTTTCTTGTCATACATGATCACCAAAGTTAAATATATTTTTATATTGGTTGGTCTGATATTTACTAGTCAAACAACAAGTCACACAAGTTCAAACATAGCAATGGAAGGAAAGCACTATCATCAGTGAAACATTTCAAAAAGTTTTTGTTGGTTCTGAATTTTGGGTCTGGTAAAACTAAGTTTTTCTTAGTTTCAAAATTTGGGATGTGACACGACGGCCTTCTCCTGCTGGGAAAGATGAAGAACTAATGAAATACCTCACCATCTGTCTCCTTCATCCCTTCACGGGCGACGTCGTCGAGCTCCCGCCGCTCCCGCCTCTTGCTGGACCCCGGAGATGCCAGCTTGACTCCTGGGTATGCGATGGCATCACCGTCAGCTTGAGCGTGGGCGTGGATGGAGTCGCCACGTTCATGATCACGCATTTATTTTCCCGGCATGTACTCTTTGCCACCACCAAGGACAAGCAATGGAGTTCCTCGTCATGGAGCCTTGGTCCGCCTAGCAGCAGGGTCATATCATTCCAAGGAAATCTATACATGGTACAGATGTCCGTGCATGCCCTTGCGCAGCAGGTTTTCCAGATTGGTCCGCCCCTTCGATGTGAGGAAGACGGCCGTTTGCTTTCGTTGCCACCACCGAAGGTGATTGCCACGCTTCCATGGAGTCTGCCCTGTCAATTCGACCTAGCAGAATGCGGCTCGGAGATATTAGTGATCGTTATGCAGTCAACAGACCTGCTAGTTTACAGACTAGCTGATCTCGTCCTAGACAAGATTGTGCCCGTAACAAACATCGGCGGCAACACCATCTTCCTTGATATCGGAACGACGATAGGCCCCCGTCCTGATCTCGGGAGGAGTATAACAGCCGGTCATAAGGTGATGCCGACTATTGAAGGTGATACCGTTGTACGTCGCCATCTAAGGGAGAGATATGTTGGGGAATACGGTCTCAATCCTCGGGAGAAATATGTCGGACAATACCATCTCAGTACTCGCACTTGGACGCCAACAGCCAGTGGATATGTGAAAGATCCTTGTGGTTCACGGTGTGTTTGTGGCCTGGTTTACCATATCTATGGCCATTGCTGTTGTGCTTTTAGCAGGTGAGCTAGTTAGTACTGTATTTGTTACTCCCTCCGATCCTTAATTATTGTCGTCAGCTATGAACAAATTTGTACTAGCATAATGTTGTTTCCCCGACACTTATATTGGACCGGAGGTAGTACTAAAATGACTTATATTTCAGGACTCAGGTGGTAGTATTTTTTATGTACCTCTAAATTTTAGCTAGAGCTTTTTGTGTCGACTCGATTTTCAGCCTAGGCCATGGGTGGTGCAGTGGACTGGCGTGCCGTTCGTCGACCTCACCGGCGACGGCGACGCCGGCCCTAGCCGCGTCAAGAAGGAAGACGACGGCGCAGGAACAAGCGGCGTGAAGAAGGAGGAGGAGGACGACGACCCCTACTACGCCTTCCGCCGCTGCTACCGGGGCCGCCAGTAGATTTAGGTTAAGGTTTTTTAAATTTCATTCAAATCTGTGAAATTTCTAAAATTTGAATAAAATTCGTCGAAGTTTAAATTAATTTTTTTTAGTTTGGACACCGCGAGTGGGGATCGACGGCGACCAAATGGTCAAGGTAGTCCGGACGGCGCCCAAAGGGCCTGTCCGGAAGGCATTTGGGCGCCGCGACTGGAGATGCTCTGAGGTCGGCCAATTCAGCTTGCACCACCCAACTTGGCGTCATTCTCCTCGATCGGCAACTGATCCGTGCATCCGAGTGTTGTTGCAAAGGACTCGCCACTTGCTCGGTCATGTAGAAGCACTATGCTAACTCGAGGCCATGTTCGATCAGTTGTGACTGACTGCAGGCAGGCAGCATTTTTCTACTGTTTCGTCGTCCGTGCCAAAACCGTGCCAGGCAAGCGCGCATGCGCCCAAGGACGACGACGATCCTAGCAGCCCTCCGCCTCAGAATTCAGTGAACTGTAGTAGTAGTAGTAGCATCTGCAGTGCCGGGCACTTTCTTTAGTCGACGAAGGAACATGGCAGAGCAAACCAACGGCTGTCCGTTGTCCGGCGGCCGACCCCGCCGCCGGCTGGATCGATGGTCGACCGGACCCGACGGCCCGATTTCACGCAAGATTCCCCTACCTTTCCGCGTCTGGCGGGGCCAGCCGAGCCGGCGGCGATCGCAAGTAGTAGATGTTGGTGGATCGCGGTTCCCGAGAAAGGTCTCGTGCTTGCGGCGGTGCCGTCCAGGTCCAGCACGGAGATCCCCGGGATTCTCTGTCATTTTTTCGGTGGTGATGCCGCTGGCGATGTCTGCTGATCCTGTCAGTCGGCGTGTCCCGCGTTTGTTGGATCTACTGGTGGATTATCGGTGTACGGCTTTGGTAAAACGGTAAAAGAATCTGGTATGCCAAAACTAGCATCATGCACGAGCTGGTCATCAGAGTAACAATGCGTCCTGCAGAGTAAAAAAAAAACTACAGAGGAACAGAGAGGAGGGCCCGTTTGCAACGTGAAAAATATCTGGTGATCGACCATGCCATGCATGAACTAAACGAATTTCATGTATGCTACTCCCTCCGTTCCCAAATATAAGATGTTTTACCTTTTGTCCACATTCATATGCACACAAGTGTCTTTTAAGTATTACTTAATTTTCCCGGTCAATTTGGCCGCCGCTAAGCATGCTAGCTCATCCATTGACCAATGAGGATGCAGGAGATAAGCTTAATCGATCTGGAGATAACATATTATTCTTTAGAGTATTTCTACTTGCACTTGCTGGCTGCCCGCATGCAGGATTGGCTTCGAACTGGTGGTCATGCATGGAGAAGGCTGCCACGGCGGTGCCATCATCCATGATCCATCAGACGTGTCTCTCCTAGCTAGTTAATCTGCCTGGATTTGGCTGTTCTACAATGTCAAAGCTGGCCAGGAGAGGCTAACGATCGTGCCAGGTCCGAACGCGCATGCGTCGTACTGTTAGCCTGTTAGGTTAGGTCAAAACAGCAAATCGGGAGGTTTTCGGGTTCAGAACTTCAGATGCACCTCCGCGTTCTGACCATACTCTATATATGACATCACAGATGAGCGTAACGAGATTTGGGGTACAGCTCAACGGAGATTGAACGCAGTAATTAAGCCTGCCCCGCTTCCAGCCTATCTGGAAGGTGACTCGTCGATCCGATCGAGTTTTTGGACGTGCGCCGTCACGTACGTCACGGGATAGAAATTATCGACAGCTATGGATGGGAACTCAATTTGCACTCCATCTTCCCTCGTTACACTAACACGCCTCGTTTTATTTTGTGCGGCTATCTTTCTCTCCGCGTGGCCTTATGTTTCAGCGTTTTTATAGAAGGTTGAATGCAGATTAGGCTCAGACCTTTGTGCGCAAAGCGTTTTGAGTGAACTATTGATGGGAGAGTAGTGACCGGATGTATGGGGGTGGACTTTTGGAACCCAAGCTACATTGAGCTTGTTATTTTGTGAATTCGAAATCGTCACTTTTAAGTTTTCAAAAATCGCAAAAAAATTCACGTATGTAGATAGTATTGCGATCTACAACACTGCAAATTTTCAGCTCCAAAATTCGCTTTATTTTGGGCTGTACAAAAAAGACAAATCGGGAGAAATTACAAAAATTAAAAACCGGGTATTCCTCACCACCCAGATCCACCTGTTTGTCTTTTTGGTGCAGCTCAAAATACAACGAATTTGGGGTTGAAAATTTGCAAGATTGTAGATCTAGACAATATCTACATCGGGTAATTTTTTCACGATTTTTGGAAAGTTAAAATGTCGATTTTTGAATTTTCAAAAAAAGGCTCCATGTAGCTCGGGCTCTAAAATAGGTTTTCACAGGATGTATCTCCTTATTTTAAGTTCTTGTAAAAATGTTTCTTAATTGATAGACGGGGACAGACCTTTTGGCCCCGTTTTAAAAAATGGTTCTCTTGGCAACTTAGATTTAAAAATAGAATATCTCATTTGCTTGAGAAAACATACCACTATTTGAAACATGTTATTATAAATTCTTAAACTACAAACAGATAGATTTTTTATTGGGGGCAACCTGCAATTAATCTTTAGTAAACTGAAGTCAAGGAAGCATACACAACCACCAAAGATCCATGATAAATAAGGAGTTTTCATTAACTGTCAAATGCTAAGTATATAAAAAGTTTAAGTGTCTGTGTTGTTAGGTAAAATTACAATTATATATTTTACAGAAAAAATCCGATGTTATTTGAATATGTAATGAGGGTACATCATACACAAACACCAAAGATCCCTCATTAAACTAAAAGTTACCTAAAAGAAATTCAAAGTGGTAATCTCTAGCTCCACTATTTGCATTTGGTTGTTCTTTCGGAAATACAGCGAAACCCGCAGAAGTCTATACAAAGCTGGACATATCTGAAATGTATTAGAGTTATGCTCCATTCACATACCACTAGGTGAGAACATTACTTTTGCTGTCAAAGCACATTCTGATCGTCATACTCTCGATGAAGAACTATGGAACACAAAAAACATGATAACTATAGACAAAACTAGCTTGACATCACTACTGCTACTAGCATTCCCAAAATAGACCAAAACATCAGACGACGAATCTTACATCTAGGGACGATGATTTGTTGGACCGCACGCACACTCCTCGATGTCGACCACATTGGCCGTGACGTCACACTAGTTAAAAAATAGAGCTTTGGAACTTCAAATCACACTACGATGTCTTGACTAGCGGAACATAGTTACTAATGACTTAGGGGAAAATTCAACCTCACTCTAGTGGTAGATCCAGGGTTTCTCTCGTCTACTGATGCCAGAATGGCCATCCCAGACGAGGACAATCAGATGAAGGACCCCGACGAAGTTTAGATCTTCTTGATTGCTTAGTGATTATAATATTTGTTTCGGTGGTAGCGATTACAATACTCCTTAAGTGTTTTATACAATGATACTATTAAGTTTTTTTTTGGATGAGGGGTATTAAGCTCTCGAGAGTGGGCCCAATTATGTTCTGCATCAACCTGTATTTTGCCATTGGAAAAAGTATAGATTTCACCCCAAAATGTCACACATCGGATACATTTCACCCTGAACTTCAAAACCAGATAAATCATACCCTGAAATGTGACAAACCGGAGAAATCACACCCTGGAGTGGTTTTGCACTGATTTGGGGTGGTTTTGAGTCAATTTTGACTTTTCTTGGGGATGACGTGGCGCTGACGTGGCGCAAACAAAAAATCCCCAATGCGCCCGCCAGGCCTCGCCGGAGCTCGCTGCCATCGGGATTGCTCGGCAGAGCTCGCCGCCGTACTCGTGATTGCTCGCCGCAGACTCTGAGGTCTCGCCAGCTGTCCAGCACCAATCTCCTGCCGTATTCCTGCGCAAATTCGTGGGAGCCAGAGAGCTAGCGCCGCTGGGCTTCAAGTGTTCCGTCGTGCCGTTCAAGAGCAAGCTATTGGCCTCGATTCGTTTCCCACGACAACGTCAACGCCCCTCGGCCGCCTAGGACTCCGCCGCATTCGCCGTCGGAGCAGCGAATCCTGACCCAAAAAGAGGAGGAAAGGGAGATGGAAGAAGGGGTATGGTGAAATGAGAACTGGATGACCGGAGGCTTGAGGGGGGCCAAGCAGAGGGTGCAATCGATGCCCTCCAGGCCGACGGTGACGTTGGTGGCGACGGCGGCCTTCATCTTCTCCTTCTTCTTGACGCCGCCGCTAGCTTCCCTTGCTGCTGGTGCGGTTCGCCGGTTCCTCCCCTCTGCTACTCCCTCTGCAGACTCGCAAATATGGAAGTGTCCTGACAGTCCTGTACTCCTGGCCGGGTCTATGGTAGTAATCAGAGGCGGACATGATAACAGCATGATCTCGTCAGTTAATTGAATTGCACTGTACTGCGTTGACCGATGATGAAGATAGCTGCAGGTAGAGGGCGAGTGTGTGGATGCTGACAACTGACCTGAAGGCAGATGGGGCAGGTGGTCTGCTGCCCCGCGGCCGCGGTCTCCTTGGAGAGCGTCGTCGCCAGGAGGCTCTCGACGGCGGCCCTCCGCGCGGAGCTCGGCTGGAAGGGGTCGTCTCGGGCGCCAGTGTAGTTGTGCGGCTGGTACCGCAGCGCCTCCATCTGCGAGTCCAGCGCGCCGCTAATGACCGGGAACACGCAGCCGCGCAGGAGGCGGCCGGTCGCGAAGCTCCGGAGCACCAGCCGCTGCAACCAGAACTCGGTTAGTTAGTCCATGGCGAACCCGCGCTCGGTAACAGGATCAATGCGATCATGGCCGAAACTGGCGCGGTCCTCCACCCGGCTCGGCGAGATCCAGGCGCGCCTACAAGCCACCTCCGCGGCGGTGCGCCCGATCCGCGCGCCGCGGGACGCGCTGGAGGGGGCGGCCCCAACATCGACCGCGCCGTGGGGCCCGCGGCGGCGGTGCTCAAGGTGTTCGACGCCGTGCACGGCCTCGAGCCGCCGCTGCTCGCGGGCGCCGCCGCCGACCTGCCGGGCTACGTCGCCGTCGTCGGCAGGCTCGAGGAGGCGCTCCGGTTCCTCGCCGACAACTGCGGCCTCGCGGCCCAGTGGCTCCAAGACATCGTCGCCTACCTCGGCGAGCGCGGCTTCGCCGACCCGCGCTTCGTGTCCAGCCTCTCCTAGTCCCTCACCAAGCTCAGGGACGGATTGGGGAGAAGATCAAGGCGTCTCCGGCGAGCAATCACGAGTACGGCGGCGAGCTCCGGCGAGCAATCAGGCCTGGCGGGCACATTGGGGATTTTTCTTTTTTTTTGTTTACGCCACGTCAGCGCCACGTCATCCCAAGAAAAGTCAAAATTGACTCAAAACCACCCCAAATCAGTGCAAAACCACTCCAGGGTGTGATTTCTCCGATTTGTCACATTTAAGGGTGTGATTTATCTGGTTTTGAAGTTCAGGGTGAATTTGCTCCCAATTGGTACATTTCAGGGTGAATTCTATACTTTTTCCTTTGCCATTCACTGTTATGGACCCGTATTATCAGACGTCGGTATGGGCCCTTAAATGAAGAAACCTACCAAATCTGGCACAGCAATTAGCCGAAACGAGCCCACTCCAACTGGGCCAACTCGCCAAGTAGCCCTAATAGCAGGAAAGAACGTTTTTCCTGACCATCTTCCCGTGCCGCGCACTGACCGACCGCCGCCGCCTCTGCACACGAGCGCGAGGCCGCCGCGTCGCCGAGCTACCCTCCCACACTCCCTCTTCGCCGACACACCGGTTCCTCTCGCCACCGCGTAAGAGAAGTACGTCCAAGGAGAAGCTAAGCACCACCACCACCAACCCTTTCCCTGCGCTCTCCTCCGCAGCCGTCTGATGGGCGAGCGGCTCGCCGGCGCCGAGAAAGAGGTAACAAAAGCAAAGCGTCAGCAAGCTTCAAACTTCGCGGAAGCCCTATCTCTGATTCCGAGTGTCCGTTCTGTTGCTTTTGTTCTCCCCAGGTGCTCGTCGAGATCGTGAGGTTCACGCAGAGGAACGGGCTGAAGGGCGCCGAGGGGGGATGGAAGGATTTCCTGGCCGCGAACGACAGGAAGTACGGCGCCTCCGTCAGCGACCCCAAGAAGCGGACCAAGGACGTCCTGCTCGCATTCCTTGTAACCTTCTCCAAGGATTTCCAGAAGGTACTGATAGTTTGGTTCAGAGCCAGCCGACTGTGTTTCACACTTTCACATCCGGACCATGGTACTGATTATTTCGGGGCTCTGCGTTTGGTTATAGTATTTCAGCAAATTGGTAAGGCGTCACTCTGAACGGAGGGCCATCGAGCAGTATATGAATGAGTTCTCTGGCAAGATTTCTCCCGAGCAGGTAATGTGATATTTACCTTCATGTAGGGTTACTATGAACGATTGGGTTGCTGTATTCATGTAATTTTCAACGATATCAAACATTGTTTGGTGTGCCACTGCATTGATGTATATTATGCGAAATGCAGAAGCTTGTTCAACTGACGACAGAACACACCGAGTACAGGAAAATTACTACTTTCCATCTTACCAAGAGGTAAAAACACTACTACTTTTGTATGTTCATAAATGATGATCCAGCAGTTTCTGTTTTTTGCACGTTTTTCTGCCAATATCAGATTTTTGTGAACATGATAGGTTTTTTTTTTTTTTTTTTCGAGATTGACGGGGGGAATAAATCCCACCGCTTGTTTCATTCATCGAAAGAGCCTGGCGGGCTATGTTCTTACAACAGAATAGCAGGTGTACAGGGGGATACAGGGGAAGAGAAAACAATGAAAATACATGAAAAAAATACAACTAGAAGAGGGAGCAGCAAGAGCCACCAACAGACACAAGAGGTGAGGGGTGTAGTCGAGGGATCACAATGCCAAGACTCTGCAATCATTGCCTCACGCACCGCACCGGCATGCGACTCGAACCCCACGGCACAACTCAGGAGCACCGCCATCATCATCGGAGTGTTAAGCCTAGCACCTAGCACTACCCTAAATGGGGAGCTCCGCCACGGAATTCGAGACAAAAGCAGGTGGGGGAGACATACATTGCGTCGTCAACGAGCAAAGGTGAGCCGAGACGCCACCGAGAGCACGAGGCTTCCACACCGCAACAGCAACCATCGCAGGTTCTTGGGCAAGCACGCGAATGCCAGCCGAAGAGAGAACACTCGCCGTCGGCCCCAAGCTGGCCGCACCAACACCACCAGACACAGCACAGGCAGCACCAGACACAGCACAGGCAGCCCCACGTCGCAGCTAGAGCCATCGTTGGGCCTCCAAGATGACGCCTCCAGGGAGAACGTGTTGTCGAGGGCACAACACCGCCATCCGATCCGGCAAGCCGAATCAAGGGTTTTCACCCGGAAACCACAAGGCAGAGAACCGGAGGTGCTCTAGCTCCACAACGGCACCTCCTATGAGGAAACAATGTCAAAGACATTGCTGCCGCCGGCAACGGCAAAAAGCCGTTTTCAGGTTCTCACCCGGAGTTTGAACACAATCCAGTCGACCACCGCCACCAGCCGCCGCAGCCTCCACGCCTCACGGAGACCACCTGCAGCAACCTTCAGCACAAAGCACCGGATCCACCCGGGCTGCCGGACGCAGCACGAGCACCGTTCCCAGCCGAGCACCATGCCGGGTAGGAGCAGTGGAGTGCTGCCCGAGGCCAGGAACCACCACGGTTCCGGGCAGCAGCCGAACGGCAAGCACCAACGCGCACCGTGCGCGCCACTGCTGCCGTCGAAGAAGGGAGGCTCCGAACGCCCTGCAGTGCCGAAAAAGGTGGAGCTTACTGCTACTGCGGCGCCGGCCCATCCGGAGCCCAGATCGGGCCCGGGCCCACGCGCCGCCGAGGAGCACCACCGCGACGACCACCACCTCTCGCCAAGCTCCGCCGCCGAGCGCCGCGCCCTGTCGCCGGCCGAGCCCGCAGGGCCCCGCCATGGAGAGGGCAGCGCACGCCTTCCGACGAGCCGCCGCATCCCGCAGAAACCGCCGCCCAGGGATCTACGGGACCGCGAGGAACGCCCCGCCGCCGCCGTCGGCCGCACGAGCTTCGCGCCGGCGGCTTCCTCCGGCGGCGGCGCGGGCAGGGGGTGGAGGGAGGCGGCTGGACTAGGTTTTGGAGGGCGCCCCCGAGTCGCCCCTGGCGAGAGCGACGCGGGGCGTTTCTTTTCGAACATGATAGGTTTCATGATCGTTATGTTTGGATCACATTTGTACTTGTACATCGTGTAAGATTCTTCATAGAACCGAAACAAATACCCTTACTTTAAATTGTAAAGCTCAAGATCAATTTGTATAGTCTCATCCCCTTGTTGTACTTCAGTAACTTCAGTGAAGTATTGATATCTTGGACGATATTACCTATTTGCAGGGGTGGAAAATTATGCGGATAGGAAAACTCTCCAGCAGTATGAACTCTGGAGCCATGTTGGCAATTGACTGTGAGATGGTCCTTTGCAACGATGGCACGGAAGCCGTTGTGCGAGTATGTGTTGTTGACAACAAACTGGAGGTAACATATTATTTTGCTAAATAAAGTGTGGTTGGTTTTATTCGATTTGTTTATGCATTGTCGCTAAGTTAGTTTTTTCCCAGGTGAAGTTGGATGAACATGTAAATCCCTTGAAACCTATTGCAGACTATAGGACAAACATCACTGGTGTATCTAAGAAGGATTTAGAAGGAGTCAAAGTCTCATTAGTTGATGTTCAAGTGCGTTGTTTGTACAAATTTCTTGCGTATTGTTATTCTTCCTTCATTCCAGGGGTTATAATTGTCCTTTTCTTCTGTAGAAATCATTGAAGAAAATCTTGGCCAAAGGGAAGATTTTGGTTGGACATAGCTTATATAGAGATTTATATGGTAAGGTGTGATTAGATCATGTCTAATCTTCTTGATTTGGTTATTCAATGCATGTATTGTGTTCGTTGGACATGTTTATTTTTGTCATTCGACAGCATTTAACTTAAGTTTCTATTATCCTTTCTCTGATTTCAGCCCTGAAGTTTGATTACAGTCGAGTCATTGACACGGCATACATCTTTAATTTCGCCAATTTACCTACTACTGCATCAGCTTCATTAAACGGCCTTTGCAAGGTATGGTCCCAGGAGCACCATATATCAGTGTTTTCTCTTCTGCCAAGTAAGCCATATTTTGCATGTTAGACAAATAATAACATAAAAGGACTCCTTTGGGATCTCATGTTGATATTCCCGCCTTTTCCCTAACTTTGTAGAATAATGTTTGATACCGTCACATAAATATGCATGATTGTAAGAAACTTTCTTCCTGTTTTTGGTTTGGTATTTCTCCCTATTCGAGCTGGCAGACGCTTCTCTTATATTTTCCCATAGAATCCGTGGGCCAAACTTTGAAAACTGATCTGTTTGATTTCTTTTGTTCTTCTAGTCTGTTTGTGGGTATACTCTTCGAGAAGAAGGAAAACCACATAATTGCTTGAAGGACGCAGAAGCTGCGATGAACCTAGTTACCGCAAAGCTTAAGCATGGATTTAATGATCCCATCGAAATCGCGGAGAATAGTGTAAGAGTTAAAACGAAATCCTTAATTCTAACAACTGTTATTCAAGTTTCCACCTACTGATTTGTTTCTATTTCTTAGGTACCTGAATCTGATCAGATGAAGTTGCTTGCTCATAGAATTCCAGTCTATCTTCCTTCTCAAGAACTGCTTAAAATTTTCTCCGGGAATCCCAGCATCGAGGAGAAGGTCCTGTCAGAGCTTTCATTGCTTGTTCCATAGATTTTTATGCATTTATTAATGATTCATTCCCTTTCCTTTTCAACAGATTGATTCAAGGATTCGTGGAGACTTTTATTCTACGTGTATTTTATTCAAGGACATAGATGAGGCAGAGAAAGCATTTAACGAGCTTGATGGCCAAGAGACCAAGGTACGCCTGAGTTCATAGTTTGGTTCCTTCCTGTAGTCGGGCTGTGCTTATTCGTCTAAACCGCTGAATAGTACACGATTAACCCTCTGTATTATAATACTTTGCTGAAACATTCAGGACACCAGCGGGCGACACCAAAAAGCTGTGCTCCTGAAGTGTGACAATGGAGATGTCGCGAGCTTCTTTGTTCGGAAGATGGCATATGGCTCCCGTCTCAACAACCCTGAAGTTCCGAAGAAGAGGCCACAGCCTACTGACAACGGGGAGCAGAAGAGAGAAGATGCCGATGGGGATAAGCAAAAAAGACAAAGAACTAGTGAGCAAAACAAAGAAGATGTCGATGGGGATAAGCAAAAAAGACAAAAAACTAGCAAGAAGCACGAGAAGAAAGCAAAGACACCGGTGGTTGACGCATGATGTTTAGACCATTCTGCAACTCCGGGACGCTGAGCGATTGTGTGAGGTGCTGTCGGTGCCTTGAGACAAGAGGCTGTGAAAGCACCGGATATACCTCTGAGTAAGAGAGGAACAGTTTTGTCATAACTCAGTGAAACATTTTTTTCACTATTTGTTTTTGCTCAATCTCTGACCTCTAGATGCTGCCCTGCATGTAGGCGCTTGATAGCTAACCGATGATGTGAAAATTTGTGTTCTGATTGGATGGGGTTTGCTAACTGATGTTGTGTCTTTTGTAACTTAAACTTGAATGTACACTCTGAGCTGGAAGTGTTAAGGGTTTGGGAAGCCTGCATCGTTGTGATTTCTGTGAGCTGTGTGAAACTGCTGTGTTTTCCGGGAGGACTGCTGTTGTTAACTTGTTATATGTTTTTTGTTTTTTTAACTGCTGGCTGCAAATCTTCTACAGAGCAAATGATCGACCATCCAAGGACAGCTCAGATCGGCCAGATGCAGTTACAATCTAGGCTCAAACTGACCATATCTGGGCCCGGTCGGTTAAAGACTCCTCATGGCGGCCTGATTAAGACTTCTAGGCCGTCTGCGTTGAAGACTCCTCGTGGCGCACATTGGTTCTCAGTCGGCTGACGCCATCGCTTTCCTCGCTCATCCACCGTTAATCAATGCGCCAAGATTCGTGCTAACCTTAACCGTAGGGTCTTCTTCTTCCTCGCGACGGCGGCGGCGCCAAGCTGAGCCGCAGCCGCAGCCCCGCGGCGGAGGCGAGTAGTGACTTAACTGGGGGGGGGGGGGGGGGGGGGGGGGGGGTTGCAGGGGTGCGGGGTCACCGAAGAAGTAGGGGAGGGGCTTAGAGGGACGCCCGGGGCGGCGGCGGACCGGCGGAGGAGGAGATTGGGGCAGGGCGTAGCAAGTCGCGGCAGCGCGCCGGCCGCAGGCGAGGAGGTCGGCGGTGGCTGCAGGGGAGAGAACTCGCCGGAGTTGGAGAAGAAGGGCCGACGTCAGCCGACTGCGAACTATGTGCGCCCTACAGAGACCCAAAAAGAAAAGGTTCCGCTCGCTAGGGGTAAAATAAAACACTGGATCGATCTCTTTGCTTAGCAGAGTCTTTGGCTGCTACTCATCTGTGATCGATTACCCTAAAAACAAATTGCGATCGATCGATCGATGTCGTCGCCGGCGAATCGCCAGCTCCGTTCCCATTGGGCGTCCCTCCATGAAGACCTAGTTCTGCTGGTCGGCCGCCGCGCGCTGGCCGGAGACCTGTTGGACTACGTCCGCTTCCGGGCCGTCTGCACCTACTGGCGGTCCGTAACCATCTGCCCGCGTCCCGCGACCCTTGCTTCCACCCGCGCAGGTGGATGATACTGCCCGAGGGGCACGGACTCCACCCCCACGACGATAACAGAAAAAGAAGATTCTTGAATCTCTCCACCGGAGCATTCGCCGTCCTCGGCTTTCGCTTCTGGCGAACCACCGGGTCATGTGCACGGTCGACGGCCTTCTCCTGCTGGGAAAGATGAAGAACTAATGAAATCCCTTGTTTCAAAAAAAAGAACTAATGAAATACCTCACCATCTGTCTCCTTCATCCCTTCACGGGCGACGTCGTCGAGCTCCGCCGCTCCCGCCTCTTGCTGGACCCGGAGATGCCAGCTTGACTCCTAGGTATGCGATGGCATCACCGTCAGCTTGAGCGTGGGCGTGGATGGAGTCGCCACGGTCATGATCACGCATTTATTTTCCCGGCATGTACTCTTTGCCACCACCAATGACAAGCAATGGAGTTCCTCGTCATGGAGCCTTGGTCCGCCTAGCAGCAGGGTCATATCATTCCAAGGAAATCTATACATGGTACAGATGTCCGTGCATGCCCTTGCGGAGCAGGTTTTCCAGATTGGTCCGCCCCTTCGATGTGAGGAAGACGGCCGTTTGCTTTCGTTGCCACCACCGAAGGCGATTGCCACGCTTCCATGGAGTCTGCCCTGTCAATTCGACCTAGCAGAATGCGGCTCGGAGATATTAGTGATCGTTATGCAGTCAACAGACCTGCTAGTTTACAGACTAGCTGATCTCGTCCTAGACAAGATTGTGCCCGTAACAAACATTGGCGGCAACACCATCTTCCTTGACATCGGAACGACGATCGGCCCCCGTCCTGATCTCGGGAGGAGTATAACAGCCGGTCATAAGGTGATGCCGACTATTGAAGGTGATACCGACTATTGAAGGTGATACCGTTGTACGTCGCCATCTAAGGGAGAGATATGTTGGGGAATACGGTCTCAATCCTCGGTAGAAATATGTCGGACAATGCCATCTCAGTACTCGCACTTGGACTCCAACAGCCAGTGGATATGTGAAAGATCATTGTGGTTCGCGGTGTGTTTGTGGCCTCGTTTACCATATCTATGGCCATTACTGTTGTGCTTTTAGCAGGTGAGCTAGTTAGTACTGTATTTGTTACCAAAAATATTTTAGGACAGGGGTGGTAGTATTTGTTACGTACCTCTAAATTTTAGCTAGAGCTTTTTGTGCCGACTCGATTTTCAGCCTAGGCCATGGGTGGTGCTACGGAGTAAGTTAATTTTGACCTGCAATACCTTGACTCTTCAAGTATAAGCTCATATTACACTGTGTTTGGATGTAGGAAAGTTTCCTGGAATTGGAATTGGACAAGCAATTCCATTTCCCAGATGGAAAGGGAATTGAGTCAAATTCCAATTCAACTGTTTGGTTGTCACTGGAATTTTATGTCTGGAATTGAGTCAAAAAAAAAAAGAACAGAAGAAGAACAGAGAAGAACAGAAGAAGAACGAGTGCAAAAGGAGGCATCAGATCCAACGTCTCCTCCAGCACGGTGAGCTCAATCACCGTCCGGCCGCCGTCCCCGCCAGCACGCGCGACCCCCGCCGCCCGCCGTCCCCTCCAGGACGCGCGACCCACGCCGCCGCCGTCCCCTCCAGCGCGCGACCCACGCTGCCGCCGTCCCCTCCAGGACGCGCGACCCCCGCCGCCCGCCGTCCCCTCCAGGGCGCGCGACCCACGCCGCCGCCATCCCCTCCAGCGTGCGCGCCCGCCGCTGGCCTCCACTCGAGCTCCCTCGCATGAGCTCCGCGCCTGTATCGCCGCCGCCGGCTCCCCTGCCGCGAGGGCGGTGCTCGGAGGAGAGGGAGGGCTGTACCTGGCCGCCGGTGCCGCCGTCTGGAACGGAGAGAGGAGGGCGCGCCGACGGAGCCAAGGACAGAGTTTCGGGAGCGAGAGGAACGAGCTGACGAGAGAGGCGAGCGAGAGCGAAACTTTCCGTCACTTTCCGAGGCTCTCAGCTCGGAAAGTTTCGGGCCGAGCTAACACTGCGGGCTTTCTAGGCGGAATTGCTCAAACTTTCCAGCCCTCAATTCTCTAGCCACTCCAAACGGCGGAATTCGAGTTTCAATTCCAGAATTCCAATTCCAGGCAATCTTTCCTACATCCAAACACAGTGTTAGTATTATTGCTGGTGATACAACTCTTGGTCTTATTTGGTAGACCAAACTACTGATTATTTATTTTCTGAACTATCTTGTTATTCTGACCTAAAAATGTTGTAGTGGCAGCATATATACGCCTCAGAAATTGCAATTACCGTTTTCAGAGTTAGTAGCTACTTAAAATGGTTACCTATGTGTTTTCCTGTTTTTCTTTCAAATATTAGATTGGTTTAGTTGGTACGGTTACCTATTTGCTTTTTTTACTTTTGTCCTTTTGCTAGGCCTAGATGATTCTACTGTGCCATTTATAAAGGTGCTCCATAATCCTACACGACGGAAAGAAGAGGATTCTAACATTCGGAAAAAAAAAATCAGATGAATCTTGATCATCAAAAGATTATGCAATTAATATTTTTAGAGAAAAAGCCATACGGCCTTGCTTTTCTATAGAAAAAAAATAGTTCAGCTCGGGGGCAAGACCCAACCAGCGGTTGCAGATTTTATAGAGAACTATAATTCCTATCTTACATCACTTTTTCTTGTTGATTTAACTCTCATGTACAAAAGGTGCCTCTCGCCTCTGCTCTTTTACCCAGTGCATGTATGCAGAGCATCTTCATTTACAGTTTCAGTAATTTTTAACTGATAGGGTCATGCGTGCTGTTAGCCGTTCGACACATTATAGCCCTATGAAATGTCTGTCAAACTTAGCCAGACCCAACGGAATCGCACAAAATTTGGAAAATACCCGTTCCTGTATGCTTTGCTGCAAGAGATGATTTTCTGCAGATTTCTACAGGTTTCAGCTTCCACAGGTATCTTGATGAATTCTCGGATTCTGTAAAGATGGTATATGGCCACATCTGGGACATTTAACAAGCAGTGCGAGCTTAAGATTTTGATAATGTCGCATCCAACTTGTCTGCAACCATTGCAATCCATGCCTGCAAAGAAGCATAACTTGATGAATTCTCAAACAAGTTCTGTCCTATTTTTACTCGTACGCGGTGTCTGTAGCCTGTAGTAATTTATAAATGAGAACATATTTAAGTGACATTATGAATTCGAGTATTGAACACAAAACATACTAAATGAGGTAATATTCAAAGAAACAGCTACCTGATCAAGATTAGTGAATCCCTTACAGTGTCACCGCCAATAACTGCGATTCCTTTATCGCCAATTGGCTGCAGTATTAGAGCCTGCAGAGGAAAAAGAAATTGTTAGAAGCTTCACATTCAAAAATTTAGATAAGCAGATGATTCAGATTTTGAATTCAAGCATCTGTGAACATGACCCACAGTTTTTCCCTGCCAGGCTGTGACCAAAATCAAAAGATATCTAAAATGAATTAGCACCTGCGTGTTAGCTGGTAGAAATGACACCTCAGTTCTTCCAGGATATAAAGCAAGATTTGCTAGATAAGATTCTGCAAGAAGACCACAATGAAATTTCTGAAAACAAACACGAACACATTCATAGAAGAAGAGACACTCACGCTTCTTGGATTCCGTGGCACTTGTGTAAAGTGAACCTTGGATGAACTTCTGTGCATCCAAATTAACTGCGTTACCATCTTCTGGAGAGCTAGCAGCAACACCAATTTGAAGAACACAAATACCTCCATACACAACAACCAATGATTTGCAACAAGTTGCAGCCGTAAGGGAATCCCATGTCCTATTTATAAGAAAAATAAGTAGTATCTAGCTTCATATTAATCAAGCACAGAGCAAGAAAAATGTGGATACACTGAACTTGGTGAGATTGTTTGGTCAAGTTGTAATGAAATCGCATTATACGGGAAGTATCAGCTTCATAACAAAAATCTAGGTTGTTTATTGTGCAAATTGGAACCATATGCTCTTAGAACGAGTAGAACAATTACCAAAGTAGTTCATGAAGAGCAGAGCTTGATACGTCTGGATCTACTCGTTTACATTCGACTCCTTGAGGTGCCACCTAATACCATTTTAAGCATGAACAAATTACTCTACTAATTAAGAAGCCAGGACAGATGATACAAGATACTGAATTCTCACCGGAGAAATGGATTTCGGCCGGATGGACAGCCAAACAAGACCGGCAAGAATGTCAGTTACGGAGAGCGCAAGAGTCAGTATGTCGGCCCTCGACTGCGAACTGTTTGGACAACAAAAACAAGGGAACAAAATGAGCAATTTGGGGAAGAAGTCTGCAAGAGTTAAGAGTAGAGGAAACCAAAAACACTTTGGCAAAATGGTGGCTCTGCACAGTACAGGGAGACCTGGAGGCGTCAGAGACGGCAGCAATGCCGGAAACGGCGCGGTTGAGGAGGACGGCGAAGAGTGAGGCGCCGCCCACGACGATCGGCAGGCCACGGACGAGCGTGTCGTTGCTCCGGACCCAGTCCCCCACCCAGTCCTGCTGCCGCCGCATCGCCCTGCTGCATATCCTATCCTCTGCTGCAGATAAGAAGCGAGCAGTTTACACAGACAGCGTTGATCGAATGCGAGAGGAGCAGACGGGATGTGAAGTTAAGGAAGCACTCACGCTTGGCGGAGGAGGCTGCGGCGGGAAGAACGATCTGGATGGAGGCCCGCGGCGGCTGCAAGGGGAGGAGACCGGCCGGAGTGTGGCGAAGCTACAGCTTCTCAGCTGGCTCAGCTCCATGTGGCTCTGCTCTGTCAGAAACCACTGGAATTTGCTCAGCTTAGTACGTGTTGGCTAACTGGTACGGTTACTCGGTTCAGCTCACCGGACCGGATGGCGGAGGAGGGAAGGACGACGGCGAGCGGAGGGCCGCCGGCTGTAACAGGGACGTGGAACGGCCGCGGCCGGTCGTCTAGGTGTTGGATTTTATTAGCGTCTGGGCTGGGCCAAGATTGACGTGACATTTTAGGCTGTTTGGTTGCTCGCGCCATAGTGGATGTGAAAAAAAAGACTGTTTGGTTGCTCCGCATGATATGAAACTTGAGAACAGTTGAATCCGCCATTTCCCTGAAACCATGTTGAGACGACCGTATGAGGAAATGATGTACACGGTAGAGGAGGCATGTAAATGGCGAGAGACATTTTTTTTTTGATGTTGTTGGTATGATGTGAAATCTAGTTTCACCCTCTTTTAGTCGGATAACTCTAGTGGGAGGACAAATCAAACCTCATTTTTCCACATCGATTGGTAGCAGCAGCGACTTAGATATGTAGCACTGGCAGCTACGCGGTACAAGATCTTTGGTAGTGGCGGGGACCGAGATCTCCGGCATTGGAACCTGCTCTCCCCCTTCTTTAGCTGCCGTCCCCTTCACCTTTGTCGCCGTATCGTCCGCCTCACCTCCAGTATCGGCAGGTCGTTGCCCTCGTCTCTCATGGCGAAGCTACGCGGTACAAGATCTTTGGTAGTGGCGGGGAAAACGCAATGATGGCTAGTGCTCCCATTTCCTTTGGTGTTCAAACTATGGTGGGCCCAAAATGGAGACAAGCACTCCATAGCCAGACTAGACCACGATGAAACTGACAAGACAAGACTGAAGATTCTTATGACACAAAGTGACATGTGTCCGAGGCAGCTTATCTTCGTACAACTAGTTTCTTTGGGAATTCTTCAAACTCTTCAGCCGCCTAAGCACAACAAGACGGATGAACCTAATCTTCATCAACTTCATCGACAAGATGGGCCGCTGGGGAAATTAAAACCTTCCGAGCAAGTAGTGATTTATTGTCAGTTCATTTTGATACTACCAAAACATCAGCAATATAGATCCTTAGCAAGATCCTTCAATTCTCCAGAATAAAAATCTTGAGGATATAGTTTAGCCAAATTTACCAAACTCAACAAATTAATCCCTTGGACTTAAAGCCGCTGACCAAACAAGAAAATTAGAGGATGTCTCGTGAACCTACTGTCAAGCTCTTGAACTAGCCAATCAAAAACATCATTGAATCAATCGACTTGATAGTGATGTTTGTTGGTAACTCTAGTTACATGTTTTCTTTTTATTGGATTAACATAGGCTTCTTCCATGTCCAACTCTTCAATGTCGTGTTCTCACAAAAACCATGAACTTCAACTAATAGAGAGTCCCATGCATGTTTTCTAAGTTCATTAAAAAAGTTCTAGTTGACTTCACACATTTCATGGAATATACTATATCGTGATCCTTCCGCTGCAATGCTAATGACAATGTGTTCGTAGTTGTAAGAATTGCCAGCATGATATTCAAATAAAAGACAAAGTCAAAAGACTGAAAGTACACTAGAAGACCATTTGTTTGGTCTCTATTTGTTCTGTAAGTGTCCTTTTCTCCCACAAATTTTAGCACTTCAATAACTGATGTGGACAAGTTGACCAAACTGTTAGCATGAGAACTCCAACTAGTGTCTTTATGTTTTTGACATTGCTCTTGATTTATACTTGTGCCAGTTGTAACCTACCCACACCCTAAAGCTTCGCTCATTTCTCCAAGATTGAAGATCCACTCATAGCGTTTTAATTGTTTTTGCCGAACCGCTATCGGCCAATAAGATTTCACCATGTGTCATGTTCAAATTTGATAGTCACACGCGTATGTGATGCAACTGTCAGATCCAAGTCGGACACACCAAAGGCGTCCACATCACCTCTTTAGGTGATTTGTGAGACCTATTAGATAAGTTCAACCAAGAAACGCAAAAAAATTATTGCATGCAAAGTCACACTTTCCTCGGGACCAAGCACATCACACTTACGTCATTTGGTCTATTTCCAGTAACAGTCATACATGGTGCATGAATGCATCCTTCATGTGAAGCAGTGTGGTTCGTGGTAAGAGAAACAGTAGCACAGAACAATTGCATGTCAGTAATATAAGCATGACTACTTTCTTCGCTATAAGCATGACTACTTTCTTCGCTATGGAATGATCCAATTTGTCTGGTATATATATAATCCATCATAATTAAGGAGTCTCCTCGTCTACGGTAACATATAGCAGTAGGTTAGCTGGGTATATAGAGCTATACATGCAGTCACTGTACATATGGACGCTTGTAGTCCTGGAGTAGTACGTAGCTATTCCAGAAAGAATTAACACTACTATCCTATGAGATGTTGGAGCGAAACAAATAAGTTGATGGCCTCATTTTGTTTAGGAAAAAGTTATCAACATGCACCATAACAGCCAACTAGTATTTCGACGGAAAATACTTATGAAGATAATTCCGTCGAGGCTCGAGCAGCTTGACTAAATTTATGTGTTGTAGCTTGACGATAAGTTGAATTTCATTCTTGAATTCAGTCAACCTTTTTTCATACGCATAAACACTACTTTTGTGAGATTCCCAAAAAGAAACACTACTTTTATGATACATGTACATTATATATGATTATTATTTTCTTGTATAGCTGCATATTTTTTGAAACACATGAATATATTTTGAAACATGTAAACATTTAATCTATAAGACGTAGAATTTTTGCAATACATAAACAATTTTCTACGGGAGTTTACAATTGCCAAACACTACGAGATTGCCTTATGTCCATTGCGTGTTCTGGAGCGGTTCACAAAGGCAAATATGTTCAAATGAGAAATATTGTTTGTGCCGTTTAACTTTTTTCGTGAGGTTAAAATATGTTCATACGAGAGAAAATGTCCACACAGTGCAAAATAATTATTCCCAAGATAAAAAAAGTTCATACAGTTCAATAATTTTGTTTGAGGCTTAAAAAATGTTCATATAAGAGAAATATATAGTGCAAAGTAATTGTTCACACCAATTAAATTCTATGAATCTATGATTAGGCTATTGTCAGACTTCCCTTTATATAGTATGTAATTTTTGAGATTTACAAAGTATATAGTACACAATATGTCTCCGTTCTCTACTTTTGGTTTGATTCCATGAAACAAATCATAATAATTATTTCATAGAATCAATTCATAATAAGTCGTTCGGGTTTCTTTGGAAATAGAAAATTAACCGTGGGGGCCTCCCCTACGGTTTTGCTGGTCAAAAAACAAAATAAATCGTCCGGAAGAATATAATGGTAAGACTTATTTTTTTATAATTTAGTCCCAATAATTTTTTCTATCTCTAAAATGGGTCAAACGTCTAGTCATGAGATTTTCAAATGTTTTTCGGACAACAAGCAGAATGATTAACGATTTTGCTCAATCTCTTTGTCTAATTCTAATTTTTGAGAATTTTACTGTCTAGCAAATACAGGAACGAGAAGAAACGACAAAAACAAACCAGTGGAACAAGGAACACGCCCAGGAAAGTCGAAACAGATTAAATGGGCTCAGCCCACAACGGTCGAAGGCTCGAAGCCATATGTGTGAAACAGTTCGAGGCTTAATTAATACTCCCTCCTTTACAATTACTGCGTTTTGTATTTAGTCAAAGTCAAACTTTGTGAAGTTAGACAAATAATATAAGAAAAATATAGACATCTAGAATATAAATTTTATATTATTATTAGAATCATCAGAAAATAGTTTATTGATAGCCACGCGCTCGTGATGTAGCTGCCATGTGTTCTTGTTCCAATCCGATAGCAAACGTGCCCGTGGTGTAGCTGCCAGATCCGAATCGGACACACCAAAGGCATCCACATCACCTCCTTTAGGTGATTTGGGCGACCAATTTAAAATCCAAAAGTAGAGAGAAAATGAATTAGTTAATTCAATAAGAGAGAAAAGTCCCCCAGGACTTTATTCGGTTCCCAAGCGAATACCATTCAATCATTTACTCATGGAATGAGTCTGTTGGAAAATGCAAGCCATCTTTTTTTTCATATACATTATCCCTTTTGTGGAGGATTTGTGTCTACTCTCCTTTCCTTCAATTGGATGCCGGAATCAAATTGACAGCCTCGATTTGTATCCTAGCTCGTCTGAGAGCTAGCTTCACTTCAACCAATTCTTACATACCCTCAGCTTTACTCAAGTTAGCTTCGGCCGTCTTAAGTGCCTATTGAGCTTCTTCTGGATCAATATCACTACCCAGTTCCCCATCATTTTCTAAAATGATGATCTCATTATTAACTGTTCTCGCAAAACCTCTCCACAGAATCGCCGTTAAGTTGAGAAGGCGTGTGTAACCAAAAAATGCAAAAAAAAAAAAAAAAAAAACAAGCAAAGTTACTCCTACTTCCTCGGGGCCAAGCACATCACGCTTATGTCATTTGATCTATTTCCAGTAAGATCCATTCATACATGTTGTGCATGTATGCATCCTTCATGTGAAGCGGTATGGTTCCTGATAGAAGAAAAGGTAGCACGATTGCATGTGCAAGTAATATATTCATGACTATTTTCGTCGCTATGGAATGATTCTAACATTTGGTTGGTATAAATATTGTCCATCATAAGGAGTCTCTCCGTCCACTTGTAGTCCTGGAGTAGCAGCTATTCCAGAAAGAATTAACACTACTATCCTATGAGATGTTGGAGGGAAACAAATAAGTTGACGATCTCATCCCCTATGAAGGCAAAATAGAGGTTACTTTGCGTCTTCAAAACAAGAAGCAAGAGGCAAAATAGAGGTTAGCATGGAGACGACGCTACACATGCTGTGCCGGTCGTCCGCGCCGGCTTGTACGTAGAGTAGGGCCACGTGAATACACTTTATAACCTGGCTCACGTGTTGTTTTATAGTGATCCAAATTCATATAAAGATAGAGACTAACTTTGAAGCGGAGCGAGGCCCGTCGCCGGGAGGAGCGGATACGGTACGGTACCGAGGCTTGGCCCGTCGTCGGGAGGCTTGAGCGGTACGGTACGGATCGTTTTCGAGTTGGAGTGCAGCTGACTTAGGGTTTTGTCTCCATATAAATACATTTTGTAAGCCGCGGTTGGGATAAGTCGCACATTGTAAATTCCCCGGCGTTTGTAACCTCACCCGATATAGTGAAGTATTGCTGACTGACGCCCGTAATTTTTTCTCCTCCATTGTTGGAGGGGTTTTCCACGTTAAATCTCGTGTCGCATTGGTTTGATCTTTCCGCTCTTCGTCGTTTCTTTGCTATCGTTTGTAACATCATGTCGTAATACGACCCAGGTGCCGAGTCCACCATCTCGAACCACTTCAAAGCCTGACAGAGCTGATAATTAAGCCTGAAAGTTGAAACAATTATGAATTTAAGTGGTACTACTCTAAAGAAATCTAAAAAAAATTGCGATTTCTTTAGGGTATTACCATAAGTTATTTTGAAAAAGTGATGCATTAGGAACAGAGAAATGTGAACGTGCATCTACTGACCTGCTATTTGAATGACGGATGAAAAAAACCCAGATGGTGTTCGCAGGACACCGACTCTTCGTTCTGTCACGAATAATATGAATCGATTCAGCACTCGGGGCGAACAGAGAAGACCGCCAGTTCTGCACGCCGGCTAGGAGCCGATGATGCAGTTAAAAAAAAGTAGACTAGAAACCAGATCAGTGCGTGGAAGACGAACAATACGCACGGGGACATCTGAAGGGCATCGTGCTGTTACCTGTCCTTGAAGAAACCTGATGAACTCGTAGATCGGGCGCCGCCGGTGAAAGTAAACCCTCAACATGGCAGCGCTTCCGCCTCCACCCCTTCATGAGTCGTCCACGGGCGCCGCCCGTGCATCTCCTCGTTGACATGTGTTGTTTTTGCAAACCGCAAAGCCAAAATGTAGATATATGGTAGATGTAAGTTTGAACTGTGTAGTCTTTGCAAACCGTAAGCATGCCCCATGTGTTTTTCTGATGTCAGCTTTGATTGCTAGATGTAGGTTTCACGTTTGCAGTTTTGCAAACCAGAATGGGCAGCTGGGCCAATAAGGTGGTAGATGTGAGGCAATAGATGTAATTATTTGATTAGCAGATGCAAAATACGCAAGCATGATCCTGATGCTAAATGCAAGTTTTGATGCCCCATTTTTTGGTAAGATTTGATGCTAAGAATCACATAGCAAGTCTGATGCTAAATGTAGGTCTGATGCTAAGAATCACAGCCATATTTTCTATATGAATTTGAAACCCCTAAGCATCGTAGCTGGATGTAAGATTGATTTTTCTGCGGTGGCAATACATGTCTTTGATGTCAGTCCTGTGATAGAATGTAAATTTTGGGACCCATAAGCAGCCTATGCCGTACTGAGATGTAAGGTTGATTTTCTGTAGCTGCAATACGTAAGCAGTAGCCACTTTAAGTCTTGATGTCAGTCATTGGATGGAATGTAAGTTTTGAATATGAATCTGAAACCCGTAAGCAGTCTACATCCTAGGTACATGTGAGTTTGATTTTTCAGTTGCAGTTCGTAAGCATTATCCACTTCTTAAGTCTAGATGTCATTCCTGCATAGAATGTTAGTTTTTGAACATTAAACTTGAAAACCCATAAGCAGCCATAATTTTTTGTACACCGTAGCTAGAGGTAAGTTGCATGGAGTTTTGGTAGCTGTTAGGCTTAACTGGTATGCTAGATGTAAGTTGCATTTTCTTAACATGGGTAAGCTCCTCAATAAACCGAGTCACTACCAATCTAGCCCCAGTCCTTTGTACCCGCTTTTTTGCTTTACAATTGTCAAAATTGTGATTGTTCTGTTGCGCATTTTCATGGGCCAGGGATCACCATCCTGGTCGGCATTTTTCCCAGCTTTGTTACATATGTACAGTGCTTTGTTTTTTTTTTGAGTTTTCACCGGGGGGGCCAAAGCCCCATCTGAATTTTTCCATATATATATGTGGCTGTCTAAAAAGCCGTATGATGTTACAAGGGAGGAAGGAGGTTACATAGGGAGGTTACACAGGGCCAGTTTCGCCGAGGCACACCAGCCAAGAGTCTGTGTCCGACTCGTGTTGCGACGGCAGCCGGACGCGCCATAGGCGAGCCTCGTCCCGGCAAGTTTTCAGCAGCAGCGGAAGGCATGGACGCTGCTCGCGGAACGCCACCGCATTGTGGTGCTTCCAAATATTCCAGCAACAAAGCAGCATGAAGGTGGAGGATGTCGCCGCCGGCACCCCGGACGGGGGCGCATAGGTGTGCAAGGCGCGAACATCGGCGCCAGTAGGGAAGGAGGCCCCGATCGCGCTCCAGAACCGCAACGCGAAGTCGCAGCCAAAGAAAATGTGGTTTGCTGATTCCACTGGGGCAGCACAGATGGGGCAGCTGGCTTCGGCGATGGTGAGGATCGTCTTCTTCAGTAGAGCTTCACGGGATTGAATCCGCGCCTTCGAGAGAAGCCAAGCGAAAAACTTCACTTTTGACGGCGCGTGATTGTCCCAAACGAAGCCATAGGAGGGGCAGTCCACACCGCCCCAAGTGCGCAGCTTGTAGAAGGCGCCGGCGTCGAGTGCGCCGTCCTTTTTCTGGCAGCGCGTCAGACTCCAGCAGTCCATGGCATCCGTGGTGGACACCCCAAGCAGCAGGTCGTCGAGGAGGGGGAGCTGCCGCCCCGCGGCAATGTTGAGGCGAGGGACAAGGGAGAGCCGCAGGCCCGACCTGAGAACATCCCTCACCGAGGAGTCCGGTTTCTTCGCATGCGAGAAGAGGGCGGGGAAGCGGCGACACAGCGGCAGGTCGCCGAGCCAATTGTCGAGCCATAAGGCCGCCCGACAACCGTCGCCGATAGTGACACGCGAGATCGCGCGGTAGAGCGGCACGAGCGCCGCCAAGTGCTTCCAGTGCCGCCCCGCAGTCGCCCCGACGCAGTCTTGCCAAGCCCAATGCGGCCAAGGGGCATCGATCTGGGAGTGAAGGCGATGGACGAGTTTGAGTTGAATGCACTCGTTCTTCACCGCCAACTCCTTGATCCCGAGCCCGCCCTCGCGTTTTGGCCGGCACACATCCGTCCACGCCACCAAGCATCGAGCCCCGCTCGCACGCCGGCCCTTGATGTCCCAAAGAAAAGCACGGCGCACACCTTCGACGAGCCTGAGAAGGGGAGGGGGCAGCTCCAGCGCACCCATCGCGAAGGTGGGGAGGGCGTCAAGAACAGCGTTGATCAAAATCACACGCCCCCCAGTCGACAGCAGCAGCGCGGCCCATCCGGAGAGGTACTTGTCGATCTTCGCAATGAGGGGAGCGAAGTGCGACAGGTTGAGCTTCTCGGATGTCAGCGGAAGGCCCAGGTATGACTGCGGGAAGCCCTCTACCCAGCAGCCGAGGGCGGCACGAATCAGCACAAGCTCATCCTCAGGAACGTGCATGGGCACCAATGTGCTCTTGTGGAAGTTGATCTTCAGGCCAGTGGCCTCCGCGAACTGTTCCAGAATCATCTTCAGCCGGGCTGCAGCATCGACATCAGCACGCATGATAATCAGCGTATCATCAGCGTATTGGAGGACGGGACATGGCTCTCCAGGCAGCAGGGGGTGGCGGAGCAGTGGGTCATCGCGAATGAGCCGCTGAAGAACATCGGCGACCAGGAGGAAGAGGTATGGCGACAGTGGGTCGCCCTGCCGGAGCCCACGCTTGCAATCGATCCAACGCCCGGGGATGCCATTGAGGAGAACAGCCGAGCGCGACGATGTGAGAATCATATCCATCCAGTCACACCACAGCTCCGGGAACCCTCGCGCTTGCATGACTGCACGGAGGCTCTGCCAATCAATGGAGTCGAACGCCTTCGAGAAATCCAACTTGAGCACCAATGTGGGGGTTTTCCTTTTGAAGCAGCACTGCACCAGCTCCGTTGCAAACACGAAGGTCTCAGAGATGCTGCGCCCGGAGAGGAACCCGGTCTGATTTTCATCAACCAAAGAACTGATCTGAGCTTGCAGACGCGTTGTCGGAGCTTTGCACAGCAGCTTGATGGAGCAGTTTTGCAGCGAAACGGGCCGGAAAGAGCTGGGCGAGAGGATTCCGTCCGTCTTGGGCAGCAGGACCACATGGGCCCTATTGATGGAGCCCAGGTTCGCATTCCGCGCGTGGACTGCGGCGAACAGCCGCAGCAAGGCTGGGCGAGTGGATGACCAGGCGGCCCGATAGAAGGATGGGCCAAGCCCATCAGGTCCAGGTGCGCTGGCCCGATCCATCCCGTCCAGAGCCACCTTAACCTCCTTGGGCTCGAACTGGGCCACCAGCGCCGCACCATCCACCCGAGGGGCTCCGCGGTAGAGCTGACCCAGGTTGAAGGCCCAGCTAGTCGGCCGAGGCCGCCCCAACAGCTCGGAGTAGAAGACATGAAGGGCGGCAGCTTTGGCATTGTGCTCGACGATGATCCCGCCGCCCACCACCAGCTCGCGGATCTTATTCCGGCGGAGCCGCTGCGAGGCACGGGCGTGGAAGAAGCGGGAGTTCTCGTCCCCTTCCTTGATCGCGCGGAACTTGCCCCGCTGCTTCCAGTACGCCGCCGCGCGGCACACGGACTTCGACAGCTCGCCGCGGGCCTCGGCGCGGAGAGCCACTTCTTCCCCTGAAAGCACACGAGTTTCCTCGAAGAAATCGAACAGATCAATGATGAAACGGCAGTTGTTATCAAATCGGGGAGTGTAGCGGTGCCCATTCTTCCTAACCTTAGCCGCGCCACGGAAACTCTTGATGCAGGCGGCCAGATCGAGAGCGGCATCACGTGGGGGTCCTCGAGAGCTCCAGGCGGGGAGAGTGGTGGGGAGGAAGGCGGGATCGAGAAGCCAGGCATTTTCGAAGCGGAATTGTGGGGAGGTGGGAATGGAGGTGCTGGCCGTCACTAGGAGGGGATGGTGGTCGGAGATGGGTCGGGGGAGTGAGGCCAGGGAGGAGTCGGGGAAGACGGCGAGCCCGCGTCGCGCAACGTTGCTAATGGGAGCCTTGGCCTTCCTAAACATCAGCACGGGCATTCACCGGCTTGGAGCTTCCAAAAGCAGCAGCTTGGAGATCAGACACAGTTTTCACTCCCATTGGAGCTCGTTTGTCCAAGATCTTGTGCTTGGTGACGTGAGCTTGCAGACGGACAGAGCAACTCTTCAGGCTGTCCTTGAGCTCGCGCAGCTTTACTGCCTTCGTGGTCATGTCCACCCTCAGCTCGGGCTCCTTCCCCGCGAGCCGAGCGCTAGTGCGGCGACGGCGCGCAGACCCAACGACCACAGTCCAAGGTCCTCCATCGGCATCCCCTGACGGCTGGCTCTCCTCGCCCTGCCCCACAGCCAAGTCCAGAGCAGACGCCGCGGGCAACACAGCCGCAACAGCAGATGCAGCGATCACAACATCCTCGAGCTCGGTGATCACGATGCTGGAGCGGGTCGAGGACGCCGCCGAGGCCCCAGCAGAGCTAACATCCGACGACCAGGGAGACGAACTTGCGACGAAGTCCTCTGGGGCGCCGACGGAAGACAGCGGTGAGGGCGGCGGCGCCTGAAGTCCGCCGGCACGAAGCACCGTGGCCATGGTCAGCACGGGTTCCGGGGCATCCTCGAGCATGAGGTGGGGGACGCGGCCCACCTGGCCGCGGTACGCGCCCACCGAGTCTCCGCTGGCGTCGGAACGCGGAGCCGCGGCCTGCTGCCCGGGCACCCCACGAAGGACGTCGCGCCCGCCCATAGCAGACGGCGGAGGCGGAGGAGGGGCAAAGAAACGCTGGTACACTCCGTTGACGACGCGTTCGTCGTATGCCCAAATCTTCTTGACCTCCACACGGACAACACGGGACCCCCACGGTCCCCTGCGCGGCCACACGTCATTGGGGACGCCTCTGGCGCTTTCCAGCAGCACCACCACTTTGACAGAGTACAGAGCTTTGTCTTTCTGGCGGTCAATTGCTGACTTCCCAGCTTTAGCATGTCTATTGTAGTGTATCATACTATCATTGCATCCTCAGTCGAATCAAACTGCATGCCAATATATGGAGTTTTTAGAACAAATCTCTCAGTTTTCACTGCCACTTTCTGCACTAGAGAGAGTCTGAGCAGTCGGTGCTGTGTTTGAAATTAGATCCATCTCGACAACATGAGGAACATGGTCTCCAGCCGTTCCTGTGTCATCGAAACCACAAGCTGTCCCTGTGTCATTGAAACCATCAACTTCTTCCGGAGGGGGATTGTTAAGATTAATCCCACCCAAACCTTCAACATAACTATTTTCCAAAGTACCCTGAAATCAACAATTTCATAGCATGTTAATAGCATATACATTGCAAATTCTGTCAAATCAGGAAACACGTTTCACACGTTTTATAAAAATTACAATTTTTACGCAAGAAACACATTTCGCACGTTCACATTTCTCTGTTCCTAATGCATCACTTTTTCCAAAAAACTTGCAGGAAGCCAGGAACACTAATGGAAGAGCCAACCAGAAGAATCTTTTTCTGACCGTCCACGCAAGCCCTCAAATACTTTGTTCCATATACACCCCATAAACACAATGTATGTTTGTGGATGAGTGTGCAACTACCAGCGCAACTACCCAGATGAGCACGCGTCTACCAGTGCAACTACCCAGGGGGAAAGCTGGTGTGGGGGGCAGTAACTAGGTGTCTCAGTAGATTTTACTGATTTATTTTCAGTTCTTCCCTACAAACATTACATCGCTTCGCTTTGCAAACCTATGATTTCGTGGTATCACATTTTCATGCCAGCATTTTTTGGATGATTTGCTTCTACCTTTTGATCCCGCCAAAACGAAAGGAGCAACGCGCGCGGGGGAGGGAAACTTTCCGTATTCGTCCGGTTGGTTCTTTCCTTATACGAGTTGTCCGGGTGAGCTCGCTCTAAGCTAAATCGTGGTTGACCACGACGTAGCAGCGTCCTAAAGAAATATATGTGACCGCCTCAACCGTATAGTTTAACTGAAGCGGTCTCTTCTTTTTGCAGATAATGAAGTGAGTAAATTAGGCTGTAAGAAAACAAAACCACCGAATTTATAGTGCACTGTCAAGGCTACATATAGGATCGATTTGACATAAAAAACTGAGGACTCGATCCTATTTGCCACGCACACATTCTATCATTCTTTTATGGTAGAGCACGTCTGAGTTTGGATGTTTTTTTGCAACCTTCATAGTGCGCCTATATCGACCCCTCTCCTCGTTGGAGGAGGCCACGGCTTCTCCGGGAGTACCAGTGAACACTCCAGGTACCAACTCTCAAAACATAAGGAGTGGACCGATTCAGAAAAGGATTTCAACGCAGGGAACTTTGGATCAGTTCTTTTGATTACAAGAAAATACCACTCAAAACTTAGGACACAGTTCCTCTTTCCTCCCCTCCAGCTTTCTCCTCCAAAATCGCCCTCCCCTAGAAGAGCGGATGTTTAGCTCCCCTGTTGGTGTTGTGGATCCTGGAGAGTGTTTGCTCGAGTAGTTTGAGATGCTGGTTCCGTGCTACACCTAGTTGTGTTGGTGGTGGTGTTTTGTTTCGTTGCTTGTGTGTCCGGCTAAGCTGTATGCCTCAGCTTGTAATCGACCTTGTATGAACCCTCTAGCCTTATTAATTTAAGGTTGGGTTGTGTGCCTTTTATCTAAAAAGTTTTCTCCTCCAGCTTCATGTCATAATCCGCAGTGCACCAGGTCTCCCGCAGGCTAGTGTGGGCACTACTTGCTTGTTGTCGAAGGCTACTTCCGCAGTCGAGCTGCCCTTCAGCACCAACCTATCTATTCTCGTCCTTTCACCGTTGGAGATCATCTCTGTTGAATCGACTACTACCCGACGGCTCCTCCCGGGACAACGCTGGCTTCATCTCACTTGATCTTTGCCACCAGACAGTCTGGGGAGAGGAAAAGGCTGTGAAGGACAAGTTCGAGTTCAGTTTTATTGAAGAGACTGAGAAGCATGCAAGCAGCGGAATATTCGAGTTTGGTTTGTTGTCATTATACGGCTACGACAGGTCCGTGAAAAAGGATGACCTACACAATTCCAAGGATGACCTACGACGTGTTTCTGTGGCCGAGCCCACCCCGGACTGTCGCAGCAGCAGGCTCGCGACGAAGCCACAACTCCCAGCGTTCGACAAAGCGGTGCGTGTACTCCACAAGAAAATGGGGCTCGACGTTGGAGATATGCCGCTTGTGCAGGCTACGAAGGAATTCGCGAAAACCTGCAAGAAGGCTCCGTTCTCTGATTCGACAGTCAATGGGTTGAGAACCCTTTTCAGGCTGAACTTGCCGTCCATGACGGCAGCAGATGAAGCTTTGATTGGCCTTACTGGTCCAGAGGGAAGCGATTTCCCGCTACCGACGGCGCTGGACGTCTCCGCCTGATCTGATTCCCGATCCCCAGATCGCGCCGCGTAGTAGCGTTTTGAAGAAATGACGATATATCTTTCCGAGAGATTAGACGGAGTAGGATGATCTGGATCCTCGCGGGGCTACTTTTCTTTCTTTTAGTAGGCCCTGGCATGTTTGAGTTTTTTCTTGTTGGCCTCGGCCGTATCATGTTTGCTTCTTCTATATCAATATAAAAGACAAACCTTTTGTCTCGTTTCAAAAAAATTCCAAGCATTTGAAGGACGACAGGTTCATGATCCGTAGCCATGTTGTGCTTGCCGAGGAGGACGTGACTTCTTTGTGCATCAATATGCCGCCGTCCGAGATGAAGCAAAACTTCACTGACATTCTCCTAGTTGGCAAGGGCACGAACTTGATCATCCAAGTCGGCGGCAAGACTTTCGCCGCCCACTGCTGCGTCCTCTCTGCCCGTTGTGATGTCTTCAAGGCATCGCTCTTCGGCTCCATGAAGGAGGGCAACATTTCCACCGTCATGCATGCAGATAGACGACCTGGACATGGCAGTCTTCAAGGCGATGCTAGGGTTTATCTATGGCGACTTGATGCCGGTTCAAGTGACCTCTGAGGAGGACGAGCTGGAGGATGACGTTCTATTCCGACACGTGCTCGTTGCGGCTGACATGTACGTCCTTCCGCGGCAGAAGGCAATGTCGATCCTCGCGCTGGCGAAACAGCACCGGGTTTGGGAAGCCTGCATGGCTGCATCATTGGGATTTCCGTGGGCTGTGTGAAATACTGAAATTGCAGTGTTTTCTGGAAGGACGGCTGTTGACCTGCTGTTTCCTTATTATGCATTGCCTGAGGCTTGTAGTGTTGCTGTATGGATTCGAGCAATAAAAGAGGAAGCCACCCATTTGAAGCTAACATTGCAGGCTGCAAGCTTCTTCAGAGCAAACGGTCGATCATAAAAGGCAAAAAAAAAAGGACATCTGATATGGGCCAAAAGCAGTTTCAATCTAAGCTAAACTCGACCATCTCTTGGCCCAGGCCTTTGAAGACTCCTCGTGACAGCCCGTTAAATGTTTCTGGGCACATTTGGTTCCACGGCTCGACGCGCTAGGGCAAACACCAGATCGATCTCTTTATTTAGCACAGTACTAATCTGTGATTTTTTGATGGAAAGAGCAGTTCAGTCTGCTGTTTCATTATAGTAGGAGAAATAAAGTGTGTACAAAAGAGATGTACAAAAAAATTAAAAAAGGCCATTACAGCCTAAAAACCTAGAAACAACATAGGTTCCTAATCAGGCTCCCTGGGTCTTTGTAGCAAGGCAGCAGCTCTCGGCCGGCCCGCTGATCTCCATTGGCTCGTCTCCTGGAGGATGTCCAGCTTGATCTCATTCATGTTCTTCGCCTGCCTGTTAAAAATCCGAGCGTTTCTTTCTTTCCATGTTGACCACCACACTAACTGAACCACTGCAGTCCATTCTTTCCTCCTTAGCTTCTCCGTAAGCCTTCTTGTCTGCGTCAGCCATTCCAGGAGGGTCTGATCCTGCTGCGGCATGAAGCAAGGGGGTATGTTTGCAACCGGTAACAGCTGCGCCCAAAGCTGTGTGATGAAAGGGCAGTGTGCCAGTAGGTGATCAGCCGTCTCACGTGTGCTCGGGCAGAATCGTGTGGCCAACCTTTCTTGGTCAGGACATCTGCAGTGCTGCACCTCCCTTTTACAGCCAGCCAGGCAAAGATGCGGCAGCGTAGGGGCGCATCAGAAGCCCAAATAACTTCTCTGAAGTTAGTTCTCAGAGCCCCTTGGAATTGCATCAGGTACGCCGAACTGGCCGTATATATGCCGCTTGTATTCCAACGCCAGGTTACACTGTCTTCAGTCTCTGGTTGCAGATGGATGTGCTGGAGGCTGTCCCAGAGAACTAATATGTGATCGATCCATGTCCGTCGCCGGCGAATCGTGAGCTCGCTTCGCGCGTCACTTCCTCGGCCAGCCGCTGCGGCGACATGTCCCATTGGGCGTCCCTCCATGAAGATTTGGTTATGCTAGTCAGCCGCCGCGTGCTGGCCGGAGACCTGCTGTACTACGTCCGCTTCCAGGCCGTCAGCACCTACTGGCGCTCCGCCACAGTCTGCCCCCGTGGCCGTGGCATCACCGACCCTCGCTTCCACCCGCGCCGGTGGATGATGTTGCCCAAGGGGCACGGACTCCACCCCAACGACGACGACAAGAAAAGAAGATTCTTCAATCTCTCCACGGTAGCATTCGTTCGCCCTCGGCTTCCGCTTCTCGTGAACCACCTGGTCATCTGCAATGTCGAAGGCCTTCTCTTGCTGGGGAAACAAGACCAAGAGGAAGAGCTAACCATCTGCCTCCTTCATCCTTTCACCAGCGACGTCGCCGAGCTCCCGCCGCTCACTGGATACTGGCTGGACTCCTGGTTATGTGACGGTGCCACCGTCAGCTTGAGCGTGGACATGGACGGAGTCGCCACGGTCATGATCGCACATTTAAATCTACGGCACTTGCTCTTTGCCACCACCAAGGACAAGCAATGGAGTGTCTCGCCATGGAGCGTTCATCACATTGCCAGGCCCATAGCTTTCCAAGGAAAGATATACACGATACAGCTTTCCGTGCATCCCGTTGCGCATCAGTTTCTCCAGATCGGACCGCCGCTTATTCGATGTGAGGAAGGCCGTTCGGTAATTTCCTTGCCACCACCCAAGGCGGTTGCCACTTTTCCGTGGACACTGCACGGTCCTGTCGACCTAGCGGAATGTGACTCGGAGATCTTAGTGATCGTTGTGCAGTCTAAAGCCTTGCTAGTTTACAGACTAGCTGATCTCGTCCTAGACAAGGTTGTGCCCGTGACAAACATCGGCGGCAACACCATCTTCCTCGATATCGGAAGGAGGATAATCCCCCGCAGCTACTATCACAACGGTCCCGATTTCGGGAGGAGTATAAACACCGGTCATAAGGTGATGCCGACCATCGAAGGTGATACCATTGTACGTCGCCATCCAAGGGAGAGATATGTTGGCGAATACCATCTCAGAACTGGAAATTGGACTCCAAGAGCCAGTGGATATGTGAAACATCATTGTGGTTCTCAGTGTGTTTGTGGACTGGTGAAAGTGCATGTGTTGCCCCATGCGTGGTTTTGGTAATTAATGACAATCCTTATGGACTAATGATTGCATTGAGATATACTTGTAGATCTTGTCCATAGGTAAAGATTGGAGTTCATGTGTTGGACTCTAGAAGATTACATGATGACCAAGGTTCCATCCAAGGTTTTATATGAAGAATGGTCATGTGTAGAGTTGAGCTTATCACAAGCATGGCTTGGAAAAGAAGATTGAGTGAACTTCATGTTTATCTCCAAGCCATCATCTATATCAAGAGAAGAATATGAAGCGCAAGTGGTTACATGAAGACGGAGCTTAGCGAGGCTCTCCCATAATGGAGTATGGGGGAGCATTTGGAGAAGTCTTCATCAAGCATGTGCTAGCAAGCACAATCAAGAAAGGTGTTCCAACTTGAGAGAGTCAAGATCTTCATCATCTAGCTCAAGTGGAATGCGCAAGGCAAAGGTATGATCTTGATAGGGTTTCTATTTTACCGGTCTCATGTTGTTAGTTTGGAGACCGGGTTATAGGATAGACGGCGTACTATCAAGAGGGGCTCTCAAGTGAGTAACTTGATCGCATCTTTGTGGAGAGCTCAAACCTTTGCATATTTGGCATATCATCTTTCTTGGTTCTTATTTGGCTTTTATCCATGTGAGAATTTAGACCTTGTGTTCATCTCCATACCAAGCTCTAGTTCATCAAAAACGGATTTCATTTGAATATCTTGTGGTGTTTTTGATGTTGGAAGTTTTACCGGTTCGTCTCTTGTAGAGAGGTTAAACTCTCCTCTTATGTTCTCCTCCTCACATGATGGACTATGATGTTTCTATGCATGATCTTGTAATGCTCCTCATTGCGATTCCAACAAACCCAAGATCATCGAAATCGGAGTCTGGATGGAAAACTTGTTTCATTCTCGGCGTTGGAAATATTATCGGTCCACCTTCGAGTTAGGGTACACACCTTCCCATGTGTGATATCTCCTCCATATTTGTGACCCTTAATATTTCCAACAAAGTTGGTTTCATCGCATTTGGATTTTTATTGAAAAAGATATGGATTTTAGAATGTTTGTTTCTGCGCAGGCCGGCTCCTAGGCCGGGTAGCAGACCGGCTCCCAGGCCGGGCTCTAGGCCGGGCAGCTCGGGTAGCTGGCCGGCTCCCAGGCCGGCCCAGGCCGGGCTCTAGGCCGGGCGGCTCGGGTAGCTGGCCGGCTCCCAGGCCGGGCTCTAGGCCGGGCAGCTCGGGGAGCAGGCCGGCTCCCTGGCCGGCCCAGGCCGGGCCACAGGCCGGCTCGCTCCTCCCTGCAGCCCAACGGTCATCTTTTTAGAGGACCTATTTAAAGGGGGTTTCTTCCCCAATGGCTTTTACATCTCTTGAGCACGTTTTTCTCCCCTCTCTCCTCCATTGTTGATCTTTGAAAAAGCTTGCCTTCCTCTCATTCCCTCCCATGATTCTTGCATATCTTTGAGGGAAATTGAGAGGAGATCTAGATCTACATATTCATCCAATCCATTCCTCCTCTAAGTGAGGGGAACCTAGTAGATCTTGATCGTGAAGTTCCATTTGTTGTGTTCTTCGTTGTTCTTCCTCTCTTCTCCCCCATAAACATTAGTTACTTGTGGTGGGATTCGAGAGTGAAGGATTTGAGCCTTGTGCTCTTGCCATTACTTCGTTGCATCGGTTTGTGCTCTCCACGAGGATTCGTGGAAGTTGAAAGCTTGTGAACTTGTTACTCTTGGGTCTTTGGACCCTAGACGACCGTGTGGTGGTTGAGACCCTTGTGTGGTCACTTGTAGCTGTTCGGGAGCCCCCAATCCCGTTGTGGGTTGTGCCCCGGATCGTTGTTGAAAGGCTCCGGATTTCCGCCTCGAAGGATTCCGATAGTGGAAGGTGAACCAAACCTTTGTGGTGCGGTTCATCGGAGAAGAAGGTGAAACCTTTGTGGTTGTTGAACCATTGTGTTGGTTCACACCTCTCCAACGAGACGTACTCCCTCAACAAGGAGGAACTCGGGAATACATCCTCGTCTCCGCGTGCCTCGGTTATTTCTATACCCGAGCTTTTTACTTATGCACTTTACATTGTGATAGCCTTCGTGCTTGAAGTATTCTATATTGCTATCACCTTGTTGCTTGTCTTGCTTAGCATAAGTCGTTGGTGCACATAGGTGAGCCTAGTTTATTTAGGTTATTGGCTTGTTAATTTAAACACATAGTTTTATTCCGCAATTATCAAGCCTAAACCGGAAAAGTTTTAATCGCCTATTCACCCCCCCCCCCCCCTCCCCTAGGCGACATCCTTGTCCTTTCAACTGGTTTACCATATCTACGGCCATTGCTGTTGTGCTTTTAAGCAGGTGGGCTAGTTAACCAGTACTGAATTCGTTACATACTCTAAGTTGTTACTTCGGCCTAGGCCGTGTGTGGCGATGTGCCGTATGTTAAATTTAACCTGCAATACCTTGATTCTTCTATCTACTATAAGCTCATATATTTCAGTATTTTTTCCGGGTGATCCAGCACTCGGTCTTGGTAACCTAACTAAATATTTCTGTACTGAAGTATCTTGTTATTAAGACCTAAAAATGTTGTAACTGGCCTCTCTAATCGGACTGACAGCCACACATTACAATTACCGTTTTCAGAGTTAGGAGCTAATGAATTAGTTACGCATGTGTTTTACTGCTTTTATTTTCAATATAAGATTTGGTTTAGTTGGTACCGTTACCAATTTGACACTTGCTTTTCTACTTGTGCCCTTTTGCTAGGCGTAGATTATTCTCGTGTGCGAGTTTTAGGTGCTCCGTACTTCGATATAGCAAGAAGAGTATTCTAACATTTGGGAAAAGAAAAAGGAAGAGGATTCTTGATCATCAAAAGATTATGCAATTATTATTCTTAGATAAAAGGCCATAAGAGCCTGATTTTTTTATAAGAGCAGGATGGTTTAGCTAGGATGCAAGACCAGGCCAGCGTTTACTGATTTTAGAGAGACTTTAATTGTCATGCATAAATGGCGCCTCTCGCCTCTGCTCTTTTCCCCGGTACATGTATGCAGCATCCACATTTACAGTTTATTTCAGTAATTTTTAACTGATAGGGTCATGGTATTGTTAGCTGTCCGGCCCATTGTAATTCTAAAATGTATGTCAAACTTAGCCAGACCCAGTGGAATCGCACAGAATTTTGCAAATACCCGGTCCTGTATGCTTGGGTGCAAGAGATGATTTTCTGCAGACTTCTACAGGTCTCAGCTTCCACAGGTACCTTGAATCCTTGAGGAATACTGCGATTCTGTAAACATGGTCTATGGCCACTTCAGGGACAAATGGCAATTAATCAAATATCCAACAAGCAATGCGAGCTTAAGATTTTGACAATGTTGCATCCAACTTGTCTGCAACCATTGCAATCCACGCCTGCAAAGAAGAATCACAGGATGAATTCAATCAAGATTTGTCTAAATTTTACCCTTATATGTGGTGTTCTTTAGCTTCTAGTAATTTATAGATGACACATGTTTTGAGAGGCATTATGAATTCGAGTATTGAAAACAACGCACACGAAATACGCTAATATTCAAAGGAACAGTGTACCTGATCAAGATTAGTGAATCCCCTTATAGTGTCACCGCCAATAACTGCAATTCCATTATCACCAATTGGCTGCAGTATTAGAGCCTGTGGAGAGGAAAAGATGTTAAAAGCTCTGCATTTGAAATTTTTGATAGCCAAACGATTCACATTTTCAATTCAAGCATCTGTAAACATGACATATAGTTATTTCCTGCTACCAAAAGCAAAAGATATCTTGTCTAAAAAATCTAAAATGACTTTGCACCTGCGTGTTAGCTGGCAAAAACGGCAACTCAGTCCTCCCAGGATATAAAGCAAGATTTGCTAGATAAGATTCTGCATGAAGACCACAATGAAATTTCTGAAAACAAACACAAACACTTAAACAGAACAACAGGGCACTCACGCTTCTTGGACTGCATGACACTTGTGTAGAGGGAACCTTGGATGAACTTCTGTGCATCCACATTAACTGCAGTACCATCTTCTGGAGAGCTAGCAGCAACCCCAACTTGAAGAATGCACTTACCTCCATACACAACAACCAAGGATTTGCAACAAGTTGCAGCCGTAAGGGAATCCCATGTCCTATTTATAAGAAAAATAAGTGGTATCTAGCTTGACAACACGAATTCCTTTACATGAATCAAGTATACAACATGAAAATGTGAATACATAGAACAAGGTGAGATTGTTTAATCAAGTTCTAATGAATTCATACTATACTGAAAGTATCAGCTTCCTAATAGAAAATCTAGTCTGTTTATTGTGCAAAATGAAATCAGATGCTGTTCATGGGTAGAACAATTACCAAAGTAGTTCATGAAGAGCAGAGCTTGATACATCGGATCAACTCGTTTACATTCGGCGCCACGAGGAACCACCTAGGATTGTTTAAAAAAAACCGGAAAAATTACTCCACTAATTAAGAAGCTAGGACAGATGATAAAAGATACTGAACATAGCTGAATTCTGACCGGAGAAATTGATTTTGGGCGGATGGACAACCAAACAAGGCCGGCAAGAATGTCGGTTACGGAGAGCGCAAGAGTCAGTATGTCGGCCCTCGACCGCGAACTGTTTGGAGGGACCAAAATGAGCGATTTGGAGGCTCTGCAGGCAGGGAATCAAGCACAGTTTGCAGTACGGTGGTTCCGCAGAGTGAAGGTAGACCTGGAAGCATCAGAGACGGCGGCGATGCCAGAAACGGCACGGTTGAGGAGGACGGCGAGCAGAGACACGCCACCGACGAGGATCGGGAGGCCGCGGACAAGCGTGTCGTTACTCCGGACCCAGTCCCCCACCCACTCCTGTCGCGTCCGCATTGCCCTGCTGCGCATCCTGTCCTCTTGCTGCAGATAAGAAGCGAACGGCGTTAATCAAATGCAGGAGGAGCAGATGGGAGGTGAAGCTAGGGAAGCACTCACGCTTGACGGAGGAAGCTGCGGCGGGAAGAACGATCTTGATGGAGGCCTACAAGGGGAGGAGACCGGCCGGAGTGTGGCGAAGCTACAGCTTCTCAGCTCCATGCGGCTCTGCTGTGACTGGTTGTCCACCAACTCCTGATCAGCTGGAGGAGGTGCCTAAATCCACAACAGCGAAATGTACAAGAAACTTTACACATTTGACAAGCTTGTGCGACTTGGAGACAGTTCCAATCCTCTTATCGGTCTTCCACACGCGAGGATACCTTGGTCTGGCACCACACACCTGTGTCACAGCCACAAGGTTGTGACCAGGATAAGCACCAGTAAGCAGTAACCACCGAATTTTCAGCAAGGAAACATGCTAGAGAGGCGAACGGAGCTCACCGCTACATAGCTGAACTTCCGAGGATGCGTGGCGGTTGCAGCTCTCTCCAGTGCCAAACCAAATGCAGGCGTTCCGTGTCTCAAGGAAAGCATGCTGTAATCTGCAGTGGGGAAGCAGATACGAAGCCGAAATTTGTGGAGGCTAATTTAGTTTGAGTCTAACTAATCGGAAGCTACCACCAACACCGAATTCCCCAAAACTCAATCCTCCATTCGACACTAGTACCTCCGGCTCCTTACCCCTCCCCGCTTGGATCCCCAAATTCGTGGAGGTGGATTAGTACGCGTGGATGGCTAGAGTCCGAAGATTGCGGGGTGAAGAGAGCAGAGCGGCGGCGACGCGCCCGGAAGGGTGTGATGCGTCGGAGGTGGGTTGGAGCTTTGGGTTTGGTCGGAGCGGAGGGTGGGCGGCGGAATGGAGACCAAGGTAAGTTTTCCGGTGTTCAAGATAACATAAAGAGCGAATTTCATGGAAACCACAGCTTCTCAGAAACCAGTGGAATTTTCTCAGCTTAGTACGTGGTGGCTAACTGGTATGGTACGGTTACTCGGTTCAGCTCACCGGACCGGATGGCGGAGGAGGAAAGGACGCCGGCGAGCGGAGGGCCGCCGGCTTGTAGCTGGGGATGTGGAACGGTCGTCTAGGCCGGGCCAAGATTTTTTTTTTTTTGAGAGTCCCCTAGGCTAAGTACAGCTGTAATATCTGAACTTACGTACTAAACTCACACCACACGCACACCACACACACGCACACCCCTAGTACGCAGGCTAGATAGACAACTAATACCAGCCGAAGCGAGACTAAAACTATCAGGGCAAAGCCCTTGCGACAGTGGGCACACTGTAATACCACTCGGAAGCACCGCTCGCAGGGGAAACTGGCACACAGTGCCAGGGTGAGAAAACACCCATTATTCGCTCCCCTGGGAGTCGAACACGGGCGGGCTGGGTAGAGCCACCGCTCCCCAACCACCACGCCACTGCGTGGTTCTCAGCCGGGCCAAGAATTATGTGACATTTTAGGCCTTTTTTTTTGAATTTTCCATATACATAAATAAAAAAGTCAGCAAGCCGACTCATTAAAAACCTTCCGGTCCCCGTAGGCGTCTGAAACTTGCTGCTTATCTCTGTTCGAACAAGGTTACATCTTTGATTACATCAGGAATAATAAAACTAGGGGGATCACCATCCCAAACAAAAGAACTATCAGAATCATAGGCAAAGCGAGCTAACTTATGCGCCACTAAATTTGCTTCCCGGGAGCAGTGTTGTACTGTAATAGATCCAACACTTGCAGCTCTGACAAAACAGTCCGTAAGAATCGCCGTATATGGGCTCCAAATTTTAGTCTCTCGATTGTATGCTTGACATAGTTCCAAACAATCAGACTCGATGATAGTAGGGGAGCACTTAATATGTTCGATCAACATTATACCTTTTTGGAGAGCCACCGCTTCCGTTGTTGCCGCCTCCAGCATTTTAGTTAAATGTCAGTAGCCTCCTACAAGCGCATCTCTCCTGTGGTTTCGAAGAACAGCACCTGCAGCCCCATCTCCATTTGGCCAGGTGGTTCCTGTGGGTGACAGAGGTTGTGACATCTCGTGTGTCGCCACCTATTCCCGGAGCCCTCTTCGTCAAAAAGCTTTGCGACTTCCTTGTTAGGTTGGAAGCTGATGACCCTGGTTCAGGCAAGACAATTGGGTGTCTTTTGAAGGAGAGGGAAATCGGGAGAAAAAGCAAGAAGGTAGGATCTTGCAAGGGAAATCAATCAAGGGACAAAGCAAGAAGATTGGAGCCTCACGGAAGGCTTCCGTGGTTGGGTGACGAATATCACATTGTCTAGAGTAGTTTTTTCTGGTGTTGTTGTTGAGTTAGAGTTTGTGGGGTTTGTTTGCGAGGTGTTTGAAAGTGCATGGTGTCCCCATGTATGGTTTTGGTAATTAATGACAATCCTTATGGACTAATGTTTGTGTTAAGTTATTCTTATAGGTTTGTCCATTGGCATCGCTTGAACTTCATGTGTTGGATTCAAGGTTGTATGCCATCAAGATCATTGATTATAATGGACATATTTGATATGATCAAGAAGATGAAAAGATAAAAGGTTGATCAAGACTAAGTGCAAAGAATAGATTCAAGTTGATCAACACACAAAGCTAAATGATATATCATGTTGATGCATGTAAAATGCATACATGAACTTTGCATTATATTACTTATATTTCAATCATATTTGCATCATATAAGGGTTATATCATTGTTTTATATTGATTTTGAGAATATTTCATTGTTTCCCTATTTTTCTGGAATTAACCTGCACAGGCAGAAAACCCTATTTTCTATATTTTGATGTTTCAGGGACCCAAACGACGTCCAAATGACCTAATAATTTACGAGCATCAGTTTTTGGAAGGAACGAAGCGTGGGAGCGAAGGAAGCGAACAAACGGAGGCCCGAGGTCCAGAAGAGGAAGGCCCACGCGGCCAGATTCCTTGGCCGCGTGGGACCCACCATCTGGGCCCTGGTGGCTCCGTTGCCGTCGATCTTTTTTTCCGAGCCTCCGTCTTGACCTAAAAACGACTATAAAAATAGTCCCCGACGCTCTTCGGAAAGGAGCGCCGCAGAAACACAGATACCACAAACAGAGACCTGGAGTTGCAGATTGGAGGGGGGAAACTCCGGCGGGGCGCTGCCGGCGTGGTCTCCATCTTCTCCAATGACTTCTCCACCATCTCCATGATGAAGAGGGAGTAGTCCACCCCTGGACTATGGGTTTGTGGAAGTAACTTATATATCTCTCCTCTCTTGAGCTTCACTAATTAGTACCGTATGAGCTGCTGAACATGATTACGGTCATCTATGTAATACCTTTGTGGTGGATCTTTATATGAGTTAATATATGTTTGAGATTGCAATAGTTTTGTTTCAGTTATGAAAGTAGATGCATATTATGTACCCCATTCTTGTTTACTTGTTTTGATCAAGCATGTGTATGAGAGCGTGTGAGGGGGAACGTGTGCATTAGTTGGAGTAACGGGGGTGGCTAGTGCGGTGAACGTGAGAGAAAGTTCCGCGATCCACTTGGGTTTTTACCTTGCTTTGTTGCCTCACTAGGGATAAAGAAAAATACCTTGCTTCCGGAGATGTGGGTGTGACCATTGCCACTACTCCATGACTAGATCTAGCATGTTCTTATTTTAACTTCATGTCATGAAACTTAATGCTATGCTCTGATTTATCTTAATTACTAAGGTGTTATGATTTAGTTGGCATCTTGGTGGAGTATAAGAGAGATTAATAAACGAAAGATCTCTATGTTAGGACGTGATGCCCATATAATTAGTAATTTGTCATGAATTCTTTTTGTTGCAATCTCATATGTCAATTCTATTGTTCCATTGTCTACCACTTTATTAAAGAGAGAGTGCATTTGTGAAACCATGAACCCCGGTCCATTTTTAATCATAAGAAACACCTTTCCAACAACTTTTATCCATTTTACATTTTCTGCCATTTAAAAATCCGAAAATACAAAAACACTTTTACATCTTGCATTCACAATACAAAACCCAAAAATATCATCCATCATTGTTTCCACCATCCTTGCATATTTATTTATCATCATTGCATATTTATTTACTGTTTTGCATTCATTTTATTTTGATATCATTCTCACACCTTGTGTTTGACAACCACTTGGTGAGGTTGAGGGCCAAAACAATTTATTTTGTTTGTAGGTTTTCAAGAGAAGGATAAGAAGATAAATCTTTCGCTACTGATTCTCCGAGAGTTCGATATTAAACCCTCGAGTCACCCCTCGTGGGGAAAACCGTCTTTCCTATACTATACACTCTGCACTTGGAGTCTCAACCTAACCCATATTCTTTTGACGCAGGTAACTACGTCAAGGGCCATCACATGTGGGATCATGTGATCCAATGGTATGGTAAGCAATTGTCCATATAGCTTTGTGAACTAACCCATTATGTGTATGTGGCATTCCTTTTTTGGGGTTAGGTATCTCTCCATGGGCTTGCATCAAAACAAAGATTTCTTATAGCTCATGGAGGATGACATCAAGTGGTGATCGTCATCAAGATTGAGGTGTGCAAGTTCAAGATGGGCATCTAGAAGATATCTTGCTTGAAGCTTGTAACCCATTTGGAGATAATGGTCAAGTGAAGATGCTCCTAAGAGAGGAGCAAAGCGCAATCAAGAAAGGTGTCCACTTGAAGAGATCAAGATCCTCATCATCTAACTCAAGTGGAATGCGCAAGGCAAAGGTATGATCTTGATAGAGTTTCTATTTTACCGGTCTCATCGTGTTAGTAGGAGACCGGGTTATAGGATAGACGCCGTACTATCAAGAGGGGCACTCAAGTGAGTAACTTGATCGCATCTTTGTGGAGAGCTCAAACCTTTACATACTTGGCATATCATCTTTCTTGGTTCTTATTTGGTTCTTCTCCTTGTTGGGTTTTGGTGCTTGTTGTGATCTTCATGACAAGCCCAAGTTCTCCGAAAACGGATTTTGTAAGGGAAAACTTGTTGCGTTTTCGGGTTGAAAATATTATCGGTTTATCCTTGAGGAAAGTTCCACACCTCCATGTGTGTCAACTTAACTCTATTTATGGTTCTTAATATTTCCACTTTTTTTAGGAAAGCTCTTGTTGCTATCTTTCCAACAAAATTGGTTTCATCCCATTTGGATTTTCCTTGCATTAGTTATGCCTGTTCTGCTGTTTCTGACAGTTTGCAAAACCGGAATATTGGGCCGGACTATTTGTGTCAGGGCCGGATATTCCGAGGTGCTGGTTTTTCTGCTAAGGAACTTGTGTGCGAGCCTCTGGAGAAACCGGAATATTGGGCCGAACCTTTTGGGTCTGGGCCGGATATTCCGGTCCCCTGGAATTTCGGCTAAGGACCAGCTGCCTGCCAGTTTTGCGAGCTTCTGGTAAAACCGGACCTTTGGGCCGGACGTTTTGTTTCCGGGCCGGACATTCCGAGGGGGGCAGATATTCTGGCCCCAACTGAGAACGGATATTCCGGGGGGCCCGGATAAAACGGCCCCAACTCAGGCCGGATTTTCCGACCCCAGTTTCCTGCAATGGCTCTATTTTTGGGGGGACCTATAAAAGGCCCCTTCTTCCCCAAAGAGACCAAGCTTTGCCCAGCACGTTTTTCTCTCTCTCTCTCCCCACCATTGTTGACCTTGGAAAGCTTACCCCTCTCTCAATTCCTCCCATGATTCTTGCATATCTTTGAGGGAAAAGAGAGAGGAGATCTAGATCTACATTTCCACCAATCCATCTCTCCTCTAAGTGTGGGGAACACTTTCGATCTAGATCTTGAAGTTCCATTTGGTGGGTTCTTCTTTGTTCTTCCTCTCTTCTCCCCCCACAAGTATTAGTTGCTTTTGGTGGGATTTGGGATTGAAGGACTTGAGCACTTCATGTGTTCTTGCCTTTGCTTTTGTGCATCGGTTTGCTCTCTCCACGAGGATTCGTGGAAGTGAAAGTTCGTGAGCTTGTTACTCTTGGGTCGTTGGACCCTAGACGGTGATTGAGACCTTTTGTGGTCACTTGGGAGCTCCCAATCCTTTTGTGGGTTGTGCCTCAAGATTGTTGTAAGGGACTCGATTTTCGCCCAAAAGGAAATCAATAGTGGAAGGTAACCGAGCTTTTGTGCGAGGTTCATCGGAGAATAGGGTGAGGCCATTTGTGGCGTCTTGAGTTTGAAACTCACACCCCTCCAACGAAACGTACTCCCCTAAAAAGGAGGAACTCGGGAAAAATATATCATCGTCTCCGTGTGCCTCGGTTATTTCTATACCCGAGTTCTTTACTTATGCAATTTACATTGTGATAGCCTTCGTGCTTGAAGTCTATATCTTGCTATCACCTTGTTACTTGTCTTGATTACCATAAGTTGTTGGTGCATATAGGTGAACTAGTATATTTAGGTTGTGTGCTTGTTAAAATAAAACAACTAGTTTTATTCCGCATTTATCAAGCCTAAACCGGAAAAGTTTTAAATCGCCTATTCACCCCCCCTCTAGGCGACATCCTTGTCCTTTCAGGGTTGATCCACATGTTGGGCGTTTGCGGTTGTTTGTTGGGTGCATCCGTCGATGTATTGAGGTGGACGCGGAGGTTCATGCTTTGGGAGTAGTCGGCATGTGTTTTATGTAACGGTTTTCGCCCGGTTTTCCATGAATTAACAGGGCAATTATCTTCTTCTTAATTAATGGATTGGGGCAATTCTTTTGCCCCCGTGTTTCAAAAAAAACTTGCTGAATCTTGACCCACAATTGCAGGAAGGCCTGGAGGTCTTGGGAATTGCTGATCCTCCTCAGTCCACGCATCAACTTCCCTTGCACAAGAGCTTCTTTGACAGTCAGGCGCTTGCGAAAAGCAAGTGCCAAAACCGCTGGGGCTTCGCCCAAAAGCCATGCATCGGTCCAGAATTTGGCTGTGCATCCGCTTCCAAGTGAAATGGAGGTGCAGGCCACGAAAAGGGCCCTGTCACAGGGGATATCCATCCCTTTCCAAGGTTTCTCCATGCTCTGCCAGCTCAGCCAAAGCCATCGAAGGCGAAGTGATTTGCTGAAAGCGGTGATGTCTTTTATTCCTAAACCTCCAAATTTGAGGTGCGCAAATGCGCTTCCAATTCACCAGCAGCTTGCTCCTTTTGCTTCCTCTTTGCACTCCAAAGGAAACCTCTTCTCAACTTATCGATTTCTTAATAACCACTTGTCTGCGGGGAACGCCGTCAGGTGGTAAGTCGCGGTAGCAGTGATGACAGAGTTAACCAGTCTTAGCCTTGCTGATCTATCCATAAGCTTTCCTTTCCAGACTTTAAGCATGCTTGCAATTTTATCCAGGATAGGCTGTAGTTCTGCTCTTCTCGGTTTTTTAACCCCAAAGGAAGCCCTAAGTATTTGCAGGGGAAAAGACCTGTGGTGCCGCCGAAAGCAGCCAGAACCTGCTGTGTGTCGATGTTTTGACAGCTGATCAGAAATGCCACGCATTTCTGGATATTTGTGCGCAAACCTGAAGCATTACCAAAAACCTGAAGGATACGCTGCACTGCCACAAGGTCTTGCTCACAAGGATTAATGAAAATGGCGGCGTCGTCTGCATAAAAGCTGGCTCGGAGGCGAACAGTTTGCAATCCCAGAGGAGTGAGAACATCATTGTCGGTGGCGAGCTGCAGCAGCCTTTGCAAGGGTTCCATGACTAGAATGAAAAGCAGCGGGGATAGGGGGTCCCCCTGCCTTAGCCCTCTTTTGTGCAAGAAAAGAGGTCCTAGCTTGCCATTTAGCATGACTCTAGATGAAGATGTGGATAACACAAGCGCCACTAGGTCCCTCCATCTCTGTCCAAACCCATCTGTTTGAGGACTTCAAGAAGAAATGGCCAACTGACACTGTCAAAAGCTTTTGCCAAATCTACTTGAGAAATATTAAAGGTATGGATCTTCCTCGGATGAAGGCACTTTGACTTTGAGACACCAGAGAGTTGAGCTTAGGAGCTAATCTGTTTGCAAGGAGTTTACACAGCATTTTGCTATGCATTAAGCTAATGGGTCTGTAATCAGTTGCCCTGGCAGCCATCTTTTTTTGGCAGCAGAACCACATTGGCAGAGTTAAGCAAGCCCCAAAGGTTCCCACGAAGAGCGTGCACTGGTTCAGAGCAGCCAGCACGTCATCTTTTACCACAGACCAAGCCACTTTGAAAAAAACACCCGTGAAACCATCTGGCCCGGGAGATTTTTCTCCTGGCATCCCAAAAATTGTATCATGCAGCTCCAGCTCAGAGAAAGGCTCATCAAGCTCTTGCAGGTTAGCTGTAGGCAGGCCAAGGAAATCCCAATTGAGGTGGGCCGAGTTGTGTTCTGCCGTGCCAAGAATTTTTCTGAAGTGACGGAAGAGAATCTCGCTCTTTCCTTGCTGATCATGAACCGGTCCAGCACTGCCCACCAGAAGAGTGATATGATTTTTTCTTCTACGTCCGTTAGCCCGTAGGTCGAAAAGCTTGGTATTTGAGTTGCCTTCTTTTATCCATAGTAACCGAGAACGTTGGCGCCATCTGCTTCTGTCTATAGCCGCGAAGCCCAGCAATTTACTCTTCAGCATTGCTCTGAACTCGTGCTCGGCTGCGGTTAAACTGCGTCTTCTTGGGCTAGATCAAGGTTAAAAATTATGTCATTTGCGATGTTTGTAAGCATCACCATCTCCCTCACAAGACTCATGTTCCATTTTTTCAGAGCAGCTGCGGTTCTTGAGAGCTTCGTATGCGAAATTCTGATTTTATCCGAGGACCGAACCTCTTTCGTCCAGGCACTGACAACTGTTTCAGAGAAGCCTTCGGTGCGCAGCCAGTGATTTTCAAACCGGAAACCGAGAAGTTGTTGATCTGCATCTTCCTAAGCATAATTGGGCAGTGATCCGAGACATTGGTTGATTCTGGAGATAACTGAAACTGCGGAAAACACGGATAGGCAACTGATACGCAGAGAATTTCATGCTGCCTCTTCTTTTCTACTCCTCCGTTCAAAAATAAGTGTCTTAAGTTTGCCAAAAATGAATGTATCTATATATGAAACATGTCTAGATACATTTTTTGGCAAACTTAAGACACTTATTTTAGGATGGAGGGAGTATTTTCTTTGCTCTCCATGGTACAATCTCATGATTAATGTTCGGTCATATGCTAAGCCAGGTACATTTCAACTGACCACATAAATAAATAACTTGGAACCTGTCGTGTCGGTCTGAAACTTGTTACAACTCATTTACGCGAAATGCCCCGAAAACCTTCCTCAATGGACGCCACTATGAAAATTTAGATATCGCAAGAAGATTTGAATAAAACGGCAGGCTTTAATTCATCAAATCTCAGATACCCATCCCGACGGAATCATTCGGGCTTCCCAGCAGCTTCCATCATCGCCTTTGCTTTGATCAGCTTCTCGATCCGTGTCACAATCTGGAAGAGAAAACATGAATATGCATGTCACCAGTAAGTTATTTACAAAAAAAAAGACCAATATTCAGGTGCGGTAATTTGCGTTGTTTCTTCCAATAGTGCATAATAACAGGCACGCTTCTGTCAAGGATGCTTGTATTGCTTACCTCAAGGACCATGTCCTCTAGGCTCAGAGAGTCGATGCTGCCGTAGCCTCGTTGAGAAGCCACATCTGGGGGTTTTCAAAAGCTTGTCAAAATGCATTCCCGGACTGTAAATATGCACCATATATGCATTTTTATTCAAAGGGGGAAAACGTTATTGGATGTTATCTGCTTACTTTGCAGTGAAACAGCAACATCAGAGACTGCATAGCGCTCTTTCAGATTGTCATAACGCTGACGGAGCTTCCCATTGCCTGCAAGCATGAGATGTCTATTACAGCTAGATAGATTCACAAAGGGATCAAAGTCTATTAAGGTATCATTGACATCGATTTCAGGCAAAGAGATACACGTGTCAGAAGGAATAGGCCAATCTATCACGAGTAAAAGAGATGTTATGCTAGTATTCCTTCATTTCAATGCAACTGCAAAGGCATCATACATAGGCTCATTACCCCTCTTCTGCAAATGGTAGATAAATAGCAAGTCCACATGAATACAACTATCGCTTCAGTCTTATGCAATGCGCACATAACCATGATGAACACACAATGAATCTGCGTCGATAGAATCTACAATCTGAATTCACACTTGCTGCATCTTAACATACACAGAAACGCTAGCTAGAGAATTCGGATGCAGTTTTTACATGGATGGATTCATTACAGTGTTGTTTAAGAAGCAAAAGGAGAGTGAAAACAAAAGATGACCCTTTCGTTATGGCTGCTGAATTCGAATCAAGAGATATGCTCTTGGAAGAAGAAAGAAGGACCTGAGAAAATGAATCGGGGTCTGAAATAGCCTGCGCCCCCGTGCCTTTGAGCATGTCGTTGGCCGCTAGCTCGAGAGGAACGTCGATCCAGATGGAGACCCCGTGCCTCAGCAGACCTCTTGAGATGAGACACGAACATCAATCAGAAAACCCTGGATCAGAAAGAGGAGGCACGCGAGGCGTGTGTTCACGTACAGGTTGGTGGAGTTCATGACGGCGCCGTCGCCGCAGACGAGCACGAGGCTGCCCATGGACGTGAGCTGCTTCAGCCCTTCGGTCTGCCGGACAAAATGTATGTCAGAATGGTGCTAAGCAGGATCGAATGGATGAGTGGAATGTTACAAATAAGAATAAGAAGAACAGAGGACCTCGACTTCGAGGTAGCCCGTCTCGTCGGATTCCCGGAAGGCGGTGAGGGCTTCCTTGCCGCCGAGGACGTCCTCGAGCAGGTCCTCGCTGCAGAGGTAGCGGTATATGATGGAGTTGGCGAGCAGCTTGGCGATGTTGCGCTTGGCGTTGCAGTCCGTTCCTGTCAAGTGATTCAGTGCATACATTCTTTCAGTGCATCGTGTTCATCGATTCCAATCTAAACTGGATGTGCATTTTGAAGTTGGTGAGTAGCATACATACCGACGATGTAGATGGGCGTCTTCCTGAAATCGCCGACTGCCTCTGCGGTCTTCCTCTGGGTTGGGATTGAGATTGCAAATCATCATCCTTCATGCCAAGGGTAGACGAAAAGAAATTCAGAAAACGGAGGAGAACATACGAGAAGATCGACGGAGGGGTTGAGCTCCTCGAGGGTCAATTCGGTGGCTGCAAAACAATGCCCGTCGCATCCTCAATCGCTCGCTCTACAGAGATTATTGCAAGGAAAGGAGAAGAGTTGGGGATAGGGACCTGGGAGGGCGCGAAGACGACGAGGACGCCTGGCGGAGAAGAAGGGCTGCTGCTGCTTCGGAGAGAAGGAGACGGAGGGCGAGAAGAAGGCCGCCGCCCGCATCGTCATCGCCATCGCCATTGCCGCCTCTCTCTTCTCTCGCGTTATCCGCGCCCCCACCACCACCAAGCTAAGGATGGAGAACAAGATATGTGCACCGTTGAAGCGGGATCGAACGGTGCGTGATCGACCGACACGTGGGATACCCATGATGGATAAGTCTTTGTACCCTGGTCTTTGTGGGGTTGCAGCACATGGTCGGAGTGGCAGTTAGGCAGTTAGAATAGCATCAAGAACTGGTTGTTTGTTAGGATAGCCTTGACTAAATCTAAAAAAAAAGATAGCCTTGACTACTTTTAGGACAGCATCTTAGCAGCATCTTAGACTAGCATCTTAGCAGCATATTCGTGGCTGGCTAGCAGCCTATGAGTATGTATCCCCAACTCTTCAGGTTGGCATGACATTGTGTGAGAAATAAACCAACGAAAATTGTCCCAACCCTCCTAGTGCCATCCTCTCTCACTGAGAGTAAGTCTGAAACAACTATCAAGTGGTATCAGAGCCAGGTTATCTTATTGCCTAAGCATTTCCTGTTCACCCCTTTCTCCGGGAGCTGAGCAGCCCCAGCCGGTAGCAGCAGTTGCTCCGACTGTCTCTGGTTACTTCCCTCCCTCCGGGTTGTCGAGCAGCAGCTCGTCAGAGAGAGCTCTCTCTCCACGCAACAACCCCCGAGCGGCGAGCCATGTCCACAGGCCACTCTCAGCACACGTCTACCTCGAGTACACGGCGTCGGCAGGAGGCCGAACTCGTCGAGGCAGAGAAGCGTGAGCGAGTGGCTGCGGCAACCGCTGCGGCAGCAGCAAGGGCGTCGAGGCTGGCAGCGGCGGAGCTGGCAACAGCCAGAGCGGAGGTAGAAGCAGCAGCGACGGCGGAGGCAGCATGTGAGGCTGCAGCGAAGGCTGAGGCGTTGCGCGGCAGCGCCAAGAGCTCCGTGTCCGCTGATGGCAGCGTCGACGCAGACCGCGACGACGCGGCGCAAGAGCGGGCGGCGGGTGGGCAGCCGAGCACGCTCGCGGTGGCGCTCCCAGAGGAGGCGCGCACGGCGACGGCGGCTGGGACGACCAAGGCCGAGGCCCCTACGGGGTCCGGACCGTGGTCAGGGACGTTGGTCCCGGTGTTGGGTGGCCTACCCTCACCAAAACCAACTACGTCGAGTGGGCCGCGATCATGAGGATCAGGCTCCAGGTGCGGCACATGTGGGAGGCGGTCCAGGACGGCGCCGTCGACCAGCATGAGGATTGACGTTCACTGGATGCCCTCATCGCCGCAATCCCGGCCGAGATGCATTTCTCGCTCTCCAACAAGCGAACTGCCAAGGAGGCTTGGGACGCCATCGCCGCGGCACGCATCGGCAGCGACAGTGCTCGCAAGTCCACACTGCAGGCACTTCGCTAGGAGTGGGAGAACCTGGCCTTCAAGCCAGGTGAGGACGTTGATGACTTTGCTCTCCGTCTCAACACTCTGTTGCAGAATATGGTGCAGTTCGGCGATGCCACCTACAACGAGGAGAGAGCTGTCGAGAAGCTCTTCCGGTGCATCCCCGAGAAGTACAAGCAGATGGCTCGCTCGATCGAGTCTCTGCTGGATCTCTCCACGATGACAATCGAGGAGGCGATAGGTTGCCTCAAGGTCGTCGACACCGACGAGCCACAGTCTCTCTCGGGGCCCATCACCACCGGCGGGAAGCTGCTCCTGTCTCGGGAGCAGTGGGATGCCGGCCACGGTGACGGGAAGAAAGGGGAGTCCTCTTCCACGACAGGCAGCCGCAGGCGTGGCAAGCCGCGCAGGGCGCGCAAGGACTACCAGGCTAGGGCGCATGGTGATGCCCGTGGAGGCGCCGCCGGCAGGCCCAAGCCGACACAAGATGATGGCTGTCACAACTGCGGCCGACCTGGCCATTGGGCCAAGGAATGTCGGCAGCCACGACATGGCCAGGCTCACGTCGCACAGGCTGCGGAGGAGGAGCCAGCTCTGTTCATGACGCACGCAAGCATCGAACTACCTCCTGCGGCACCGACCGCAGCGGCTCTCCTCCATCTTGACGAGCCAAAAGCGCACGCCCTTCTCGGCGATGGCTCCAGAAATGACAAGACTAGCGGGTGGTGCCTCGACACCGGCGCCACCCACCACATGACCGGCCGATAGGAGTTCTTCGCCGAGCTCGACTCCGACGTGCGAGGCTCCGTCAAGTTTGGGGACGCCTCCGCTGTAGAGATCAAGGGCGTTGGCTCCGTCATCTTCACTGCCAAGACCGGAGAGCACCGGCTGCTCACCGGTGTCTACTACATCCCCGCGCTGAGGAACTCCATCATCAGCCTGGGACAGATGGACGAGAACGGCTCACGCGTGCTGATCGAGCATGGGACCCTACGCATCTGGGATCACCATCATCGCCTTCTTGCTAAGGTAACCAGAGGCGCAAACCGGCTCTACGTCCTTGATGTGCAGGTGGCACAACCGGTCTGTCTCGCTGCTCGTCGGGACGATGAGGCGTGGCAGTGGCACGAGCGCTTCGGGCATCTTCACTTCGAGGCCCTGAAGCGGCTCAGCACCACGGAGATGGTACAAGGCATGCCGTGCCTTGACCATGTGGAGCAGTTCTGCGACGTCTGCATCTTGACGAAGCAGAGACGACTCCCCTTTCCCCAGCGGGTGAGTTTCAGAGCCAAGGAGAAGCTCGAGCTTGTGCACGGGTATCTGTGCGACCCGGTGACACCAGCCACACCACGAGGACGACGCTACTTCCTGCTGCTCGTCGACGACCTCTCCCGCTACATGTGGGTGGTGATCCTCGGCAGCAAGGGGGAGGCAGCGGACGCCATCAGGCGCGCGCAGGTCGCTGCGGAGGCGGAGTGCGGCCGCAAGCTGCGTGTGCTGCGTACGGACAACGGCGGCGAATTCACAGCGGCTGAATTCGCGTCATACTGCGCTGATGGAGGCATCCAGCGCCACTACTCCGCGCCGTACTGCCCGCAGCAGAACGGAGTTGTCGAGTAGCGCAACCAGACGGTTGTGGGGATGACTCGGGCCCTCCTCAAGCAGAGAGGGATGCCGGCTGTCTTCTGGGGAGAGGCGGTGCTGACAGCCGTCTACATCCTCAACCGCTCGCCTACTAAGGCGCTGGACGACAGGACACCGTACGAGGCTTGGCATGGGCGAAAGCCTGCAGTCTCCCACCTGCGGGTCTTCGGCTGTCTCGCGTTCGCCAAGGAGCTTGGTCACATCGGCAAGCTCGCCGACTGGAGCACTCCGGGAGTGTTCATTGGCTACTCGGAGGGCTCGAAGGCCTACCGCATCCTCGACCCAAAGACATAGCGTGTGCGCACGGCGCGAGACATCGTGTTCGACGAAGGGCGTGGGGTAAGGCGGTGGACGACGGCTCGACTCCGACGTGCGACGACTTCACCATCGAGTACGTCCATTTCGAGGAGGCCGGGGGAGTAGGCAGCTCCTCTTCGCTGAGCACGTCTACCTCAGCCCCCAAGTCTCCATCGACCCCGGTGTTAACTACACCGACGGCACCACAGCCCGCGACGCCACATACTCCAGCACCAGCAACCACTCCTCCGGGCACGTCTACACCAGCTCACGTCGAGCACAACCCGGTGGAGTTCGCTTCCCCGCTCACTCACGACGAGGAGCGCATCGACGCGTATCATGACGACGAGCCGCTGCGGTACCGTACGATGGAGAACCTACTCGTGACCAGCCGGTGCCGGGACTGGTGCCACGCGACCTGGAGGCGCAGCTGCAGCTTGCGCGTGACGACGGCGAGCCTCAGTCTTTTGCAGAGGCTGAAAGAGACGTAGCATGGCGTGCCGCGATGCAGCTGGAGATGGATGCGGTCAAGGAGAACCGCACCTGGGAGCTTGCTGACCTCCCTCGTGGTCATCGCGCGATCACCCTTAAATGGGTGTTCAAGTTGAAAAGGGATGAGGCCGGCGCCATCGTCAAGCACAAGGCTCGCTTGGTGGCACGAGGTTTCTTGCAGCAGGAGGGGGTCGACTTCGACGACGCCTTCGCTCCGTGGCACGGATGGAGTCGTGCGACTCCTCCTTGCGCTAGCTGCCCAGGAGGGCTGGAGTGTCCACCATGGATGTCAAGTCGGCCTTCCTCAACGGCGACTTGAAGGAGGAGGTCTACGTGCAGCAGCCGGGGTTCACGATCCCCGGCCAGGAGGGCAAGGTACTCGCCTGCACAAGGCTCTCTATGGCCTACGGCAGGCACCAAGGGCGTGGAATGCCAAGTTGGATTCCACGCTGAAGATGATGGGCTTCGAGCAAAGCCCGCACGAGGCGGCCGTCTACCGACGGGGCAGTGGAGGAAATGCCTGTTGGTGGGCGTCTACGTCGACGACTTGGTGATCACCGGCATCAAGGATGCAGAGGTGGGGCGTTCAAGGAGGAGATGAAGGCCGCCTTCCAGATGAGTGATCTGGGGCTCCTCTCCTTCTATCTGGGGATCGAGGTGCACCAGGACCACTCCGGGATCACGCTTATGCCAAGCGCATCGTTGAGCTAGCTGGGCTCACCGACTGCAACCCAGCCCTCTCTCCGATGGAGGAGAGGCTGAAACTGAGCCGCGACAGCAAGACGAAGGAAGTGGACGCTACACAGTACCGGCGTCTTGTGGGAGCCTTCGCTACCTCGCCCACACTCGGCCGGACTTGGCGTTCTCCGTCGGCTACGTTAGTCGGTTCATGCAGCGACCGACGACGGAGCACGAGCAGGCTGTGAAAAGGATCATCCGCTATGTTGCGGGGACTCTCGATCACGGCCTTCACTACCCTAGGTGTCCTGGGGCTGCAGACTTTGTCGGGTACAGCGACAGCGACCACGCCAACGACATCGACACCAGCAAGAGCACAAGCGGGATCCTTTTCTTCCTCGGCAAGTGCCTCGTGAGCTGGCAGTCTGTCAAGCAACAGGTGATTGCCTGTCCAGCTGCGAGGCCGAGTACATAGCGGCCTCCACCACCTGCACTCAGGCGCTCTGACTCACTCGACTGCTTGGTGATCTCCTCGGCCGAGACACTAGAGCAGTGCAGCTCATGGTGGACAGCAAGTCCGCTCTGGCCTGGCAAAGAACCCCGTTTTTTCCACGAACGGAGCAAGCACATCCGGCTGAGGCATCATTTCATCCGAGGCTGTTTGGAGGAAGGGAGCATCAAGTCGAGCTACATCAACACCACGGATCAGCTCGCTGATCTGCTCACCAAGCCCTTGGGAGGATCAAGTTCCTTGAACTCTGCTCCAGGATTGGGATGGCCAGCCCTCCCACAAGACGACGCACAAGACTTAGGGGGAGAATGATGGATAAGTCTTTGTACTATGGTCTTTGTGGGGTTGCAGCACATGGTCCTTGCATCAAGGACTGGCAGTTAGGCTGGCAGTTAGGATAACATCAAGGACTGGTTGTTAGGATAGCCTTGACTACTTTTAGGACAGCATCTTAGCAGCATCTTAGACTAGCATCTTAGCAGCATATTCGTGGCTGGCTAGCAGCGTATAAGTATGTATCCCCAACTCCTCAGGTTGGCATGACATTGTGTGAGAAATAAACCAACGAAAATTGCCCCAACTCTCCTAGTGTCATCCTCTCTCAATGAGAGTAAGTCTGAAACAACTATCAACCCATTGCCCTGTGGGATGAGGAAGCAAACACAGTCAGATTGCTGGGAGAGCTTGACGTGTCAGAGACGGTGGCAATGCCGGAAACGGCGCCGTTGAGGAGGACCGCGAGCAGGGACACGCCGCCCATGACGATCGGGATGCGCCGACGAGCGTGTCGTTGCGCCGACGAGCATCATGCCCTCTTGCATTTTTTGACCAGCTTACAAGTAGACGCCACAGAACGCAAAGAAGAAGAAAGCATGGAACATTCCATTACGGGACTAGGAAGATTAACTAACACCACTACGCGTTGACATCACCAGCTGCAAGCTTCTGAACTGAATGTCGTCTTCAACCGTTCCACCGCCATCTCCCATTGCTCCTCACGCTTTTCCGGTGACATGCATTTCCTCTGTGCAAGAAACGATAGCAGGACGGAAAGGAAGGGCGTGAGAGTGTTGTCCGATTCGCGCATTCTTCCATGCATTCTGGATGTCCGATGAAATACTTGCGTCGCGGGATATGTTTGTGCTCTGTACTAGACAATAAATCAGAGAACGCCGACGGTAGTGTACAGAGCACGCCGCCGCTTCAAGCCCTGCAAACATGGCCGCTGTCGTTCTTCTCCGCCTTCTCCCCCTCGCCTTCTTCTTCTTCGCCGGATCGTTTGCCGAGACCGAGAACACCACGATCTCCACGCCATGTTCGTAGTACCGGTTTTTTGTTTGTTTTCCTCCAAGCGATCAGTTCACACAAGGTTGATCAAATGCGAGATCTCATGTTCGTTTTCCTCCAATGTCACATCTCCTAATCTATCTAACTCTGCCACCTTATTTGTCTCAAGAGCAAAACCATGATACAAACTCAACAAATCCACACACAATTCAGGGAAGAAAGACTATTATCTTCGCTAGTCGAGAGACACTTCTTCTTGGTCATATTAGGGGCTATACATATATTCTCCTTGCCCCTCAATGTCTTTGCTCAATTACTCAATGCAAATATTTATACAGATTGGTGTCACCTATGTGAAGCAACACATGCCATGAGCACCAACTACTTCACTGTAACATGACTATTGATTCATCCACCTATAATAAAACTTGACCACGCATTTAGACTCATTCACCTACCGATCCACCTCTACCAAACTTCCACACATATAGTATTTCTTGTGCATCGACAGTTAGATTGTGTGGACCTCCATTTTAACTTCCATAACATGTGCATGGAATTTGTCTATACTAGTTAAATGTTGTGCGTTTTACGGCCCTTATGTTTTTCTATATATGTCACATACATAAACATAAAATGCACGTTATAGATAAGGTAGTCACATCCTATAAAAAGGCATCTTTTACGATACCTTTCACTATTGCTACTGCCATGATAGGAGTAGTATAAAATCATCCAACGGTGCACGGTTGAAACACATGGGTATTCTGGGCAATATCCCCCATTGTTTTTCATTTTGCACCATGATGGAGATGAGGCCCAAGAACATGTTAAGATGTAAGTCGCAGAAAAAATCCGCTAAAAAACATAACAAAATAAGCCTTCGATGCCCTTGTTCGTTCAGCTCTCTAACACCGCCGCCGCCCCGGAGCTTGATGCCCATGTACCTGTAGTGCTCCTCCTACGCCCCTTCCGCACGGCACACTGGTTTTGCCGGCCATCGATACCCAACGCACCTGACAATTCCTCCGACTAACCATGCACAAATTCTCTTTTATCTATGACTTTAGTCTGCATATGTTTCTGAATTAATTTCTCTCGAGTGTCTAACCCTAGGATTTCCTCTCTTTGGGAATTTTGAAAGAAAATGCATGCGAACAGCCGGTCACTAGATATTAGATTTGAATCAACTTTATTGTCAGAAACTTTTATCGTTCGAAGGAACTTTTTTTATGGAAAACTTAGTAGCACTTTATTGATTGCATAGGATAGTTACATAATTTATTACAAATGGCAATATGTAAGCAGGAGGGGCACCATCCCAGACTACATCTCCTTTCGAATCATAAGCATACTTAGCTAAGTGATGCGCCCCTCACTTGTACAGAACGACACATTGGAAACGGGCCAAAACCCTCATCGGAATTGGAGAATGGGTCTGTGTCCCCTTCCCTGATGCTGATGTGAACACCCTCATCGGCAACGGATGACAAAACCCGTGTCTGGTGAAGCATATTTTTGGAAACGATTGTGCACATACCTCCATTTCTGATGTATCGGAACATCAGTAACGGAGATCCTGTTTCGACTCGTTTGAACTGAGGTTTCTTCATAAGCCTACCAGCAGGAATAGAGTTGCCACTGGACATTTAAAATCTCACAGCAGAAGCACAAAAATGCTAACAAATCCATTCATAACGTATATAACAATTGTAACCATTACATAGCATCAAGAGATGATCAATTACACATGTCTTGCTAAACCTATCATTCCCATGCCTCCCTACACTTATCTTTTATAGTCCTCCACTCTTATTTTCAAAATCATGATGTTTCTTCAGATGTGGGCGAATCTCGCAAAGGAGCAGGACAAGGAGGCGCTCCAGGGACTAGCCACCGGGCTAAAGGCGATCTACACCGCTCTCAAGTCAAGAAGTGATCAGTAGCTTCTCGTCTGTTTCCTTAGCCCGGCCTGTTGGGGAGTTGGCCGACCCCGGTATCTTCCTTTCGTGCTTGCACTTCTAGGCGAAGCTGTATGCCTCAGCTGCTGTAATATCGTGTTGTGGATTTGCTTGCTTTATTAATTTAAAGCAGGGCTGTTGCCTTTTTTCTAAAAAAAAAGTTCTCCACTCTTCTCCAGCTCCCCTTCTTCCTCAACTCGTTGTCCGTTCCGAAACCTCAAAAATGGTCTTCGAGCTAGCAAAAGACTCGAGTAGCGGTTTCATGCTTCTCTAAATCACATATGCAGCTTAATTGTTACACACATCCCAAAAATAGATGGAGAAACTAAATTTGAGAAACCACATCGAGCTCGCAAGCCTCCGTAGCAAATTAATTTTTCCAAACTCTTCGTACCGAGGGTTGCTCCATCTTGTAGTGTCACCGAAATAATTCACAATCTAATACAAAACCAATAGAACATTTCATGAGTTGTTAATACAAATCACAAATAAAAACATTTCACAATTGACCGAAATAATTCACAATCTAATACAAAACCAATAGAACATTTCTTGAGTTGCTAATACAAATCACAAATCAAAACAGAGCACAATTGACCGAAATAATTCACAATCTAATATAAAATCAATATAAAATTTTATAAGTTGCTAATACAAATCACATATCAAAACAGAGCATCTCTAGTTCATGAGATCTTGCCTATGCCGTGGGAGAATATGACATATCAAAACAGAGCACAATTGATGAACATAGGACATGTGTGGAACACTAGTTCATAAGTTGAGCGATTTATACCTCATTTTTCTTCTCCGTCGATGGCGGCCTCACATCTCTTGGCACCTCCTCCTCCTCCATCAACGGCGGCCTCGCATCTCTGGGCACCTCCTCCTCCTCTCCTCCATCAACGGCGGCCTCGCATCTCTAGGCACCTCCTCCTCCTCCGTCGACGGCGGCCTCACATCTCTGGGCACCTCCTCCTCCCCCGTCGACCGGGGCCTCGCATCTCCGGCCACTTCCTCCTTCTTCTCCGTCGATGGCGGCCTCGAGATCGGCCACCTCCTCATCCAGCGACGGTGGCCTCCAGATTGGCACCTCCTCGCATCTCTGGGTGGTTCTGCTGGAAGATCCGCCAGAGCTGCTGCATCACCACCTGATGAATGACCTCCTCTAGATCGGCATGGCCCAGAGGATGCCGGGCATCACTGGAGGAGGAGGGCGCCAAGTGGTCGCGCTGCTGCAAGACCCGCCCGACGCGCTGCATCACCATCGGAACCATGGCCGCCTCCAGCTCGGCCTTAGCTTCACGAACAGCTGCCGCTAGATCGGTGCTGCCGCTAGAGCCGCGGCCGCGATGGCCGGATCTAGAAGCGCCGGCAGAGAAAGCCATGAGAGAGTGAGGAGAGTTAAAAGCTACAGCGTGCGGCGGCTAGGGTTGGAAGATAGACAACGAGAGAGTGAGATTGAGACCGATGACTTCCTCTGTCGGCATTTATAAGCACCGAATTGGCAACAGACATTTTATATAACCGTTTCTATTGGATACTTATTAATAATAAGTTGTTGCATACAACCCTACTGCATACAAGTTCACAACTACTACATTCTACTGATTTCCATAGCTGCATACAAACCTATTACATTCTACTGATTTCCATAGCTGCATACAAACCTAATACATCCTACTGATTTTCATTGTTGCATACAAGTTCACACCTAACAGCAGCACACAAACACACAAAATCATTCTAGCAATGCTCACAAGAACATGTAACTGAGCTATTTATGTTCCTTTATGCCGCTCCTTTCGCACAGCAACAACATGGTCAGATTTAGTCGGAGTGTTTGTTGGGCTCCATGCCAAACCAGTTAGAGCAGCTGCAGTGTGCGGCTTCATCTCCATGTTCGCCATCCTCACTAACAAGGCTAAACTTTCCAGCTCTGCGGCTTCCACTTCGACGCCATTAGCAAGCAGCATCTCAACATAATCGTCAATCCAAAAAAAAAACACAGCTCCCAGAATACTCTTCGCCCCTCCCCTGTCAAATGGTAAATGGAATCCAGAGCCAAATCAGCATCACACATAGAATAAAAATCAATCAAAACTGGTCGAAGCGTCAAACTAACCCTGTGATTTGGACACTTGAAATAGATCCGGCCTGGGTTCAGATCAGAACGTGACACTCGAAGAATCGCGTTTCTACAGCGACAGCAAACACACATCACCAGCGGCAGATCTGACCCGGCCCCGACGGCGCAGGAGGAGGACGCCATCGATCTCCCCGACGAGCTCATGCACTTGGCCATGGAGGACACGAGTGCGGAGTAGAAACAAGCTGGAGCAGAGGAACAAGGGCGAATCGACAGTCTTCTATAATATCCAAGATAGTCCTCAAAACAGATATTATATACGCAACCTCGCCAACGGTTGTATACAATTGTCCGATGTCATTGAAGTACATATCGCACACGGAGTTACAGGAACCTCCGTTACCAATATATTGGCAACGGTTAAAAATACGCGACCGTTGCCTATGTAAGACGGGACGCGGGTCAGCTTGCCTGGCGGGGCGGGTTTTTTCATGCGGAAAACTCGATTTTCCGTCGTCTAACTCGTGCCATTTTCATAGAGGGGTATCCGATGTGTCGTTCTATACTAGTGCCTTCGTTTACTTCCCATGGACAATATTGAATAGAAATCGAATTCATCGCGCTTGCTTTCTGGAAACATTACTTCAGCTACAGAATTGTATGTCTGAATAAGTTCTAGAGAATTTGCATTAACAATAACCAAAAAGCACCCAACTTGATCAAGAAACTCTAGACTCCGGAGGAGAGCAAGGGCCTCAGCCATTGTTGCATTCAAATCATTCTCAATCATACAATACATACCTGCCCTAGCTTCACCTCGGTGATCTTGTAAAATGGCACCCACAACTCCAATACCGTTCTGATGAAAAGATCTGTCGTTGTTCAGTTTGTATAGACCATGTGGTGGCTTCACCCATGACACTTCTTTCTCAATGTTTAACACTCCCAAAATCTGTTGTCGAGTCATTGATGGCAAACGCGGAGCTGCTCAGAGGAGAAACTTCAACACCCTTAACCTTCTCCCTTCGCCGCCATCATATGTACCAACATCCCACGGCCTAAATCAACAGCCAGACCGTGCTCAATAATCGATAATAAGCCGAGCTCTCTCCATACTTCCCGCCCATGATCACAGTGAAAAATACATACTTGATATCCTTCGCACCAATGGAGACAAATAGGACGTTGCGCGGAAACTTTTGCCTTCCCCGGAATAGTTCCATGCAGAGCTTTCCAAAGAAGGATTTTAATTTTACGGTTTTCTGACTCTCAATCGATTCAGAATTATCTTAGCGCTCAATCGAGTCATCGACCGTTAAACCATGCGTCGCGATTCGTGCTAAACTAGGTCATCTTCTTCCTCACAACGACGGCGGCGCCAAGCTGAGCCGGAGCCTCCACAGTCGTGCCTGGCCTCGGCGGAGGCGAGGAGCACCTTAACTTGGAGGGGGGTGCGGGTGCGCCGATGCCAGAAAAGAAGAGGCGGGGTTTAGAGGGATGACCGGGGCGGCGGTGGACCGGCGAAGGAGGAGCTCGGGGCAGGACGGGGCGGCGTGGCAGATGCCGACAGCGGGCGGGGTGGCTGGCTGTTTGTCTGGCGTTGGCTGCGGGGGAAGCGAGCTCGCCGGAGTTGAGAAAGACGATGACATCACCTGATTGAGAACTAAGCTAGTTCGCAGTCGGATGAGCTCTAGGCGGACCCTTAATTTTACCAGGTAACTGCCATAGGACGTCCAACATTAGATTAACTTCCAAATAACCTTGACAATCACCTTCGTATTTAGAACTGAATTGATGTTCCCATTCAATGTAATATGCTTATCTTACCGAAATGTTTGTGAATTGGCTTTATGCCACGCCACGAAGTCTTGGGACAAGTTTTCACTTAGCGGAATACAAAGAATCATTTCAGCATCTACTTTCAAGAAACTTTTTAGTACTGTTACAACTCTGTACAGTCCATAATACTAGGATTTGCTAATTCTTAGTCCATAATTTGTTAAATCTCATCTCAGTCACGTTTATTGCCGTCGGATATGCACCGCTTGGACTCGTCCTTGTTGTATGCAACACGGTGAGCGAGGTAGTTTTTTTTTTCGCCTTTTAGGGTTAGGTGAGCGAGGTCGTGTCGGCTTTGTTTGGGCCTTATGGTCCTTTCCAACATGAATAACTTTTGCCTTGTGTCTTGATGGGTGCTATTTTACGTCAGGTTACTCTTTTAGTTTTACGCCATCATGTGCTGATAACGAATTGGTTCATCCAGCTTGCCTGGTATTATCAATTTCACATTTTCACGTGAAATTTTCATGGTTACAACGTATATTGCCCTTGCAAGATTGTTCCAAGCTGAGGTCTTGGTACACCTGCTATCATGCTTTCAAAAAAATATGATACTGAATTATGTAATGTAAAATACTTTAAGATTTTGAAATATGTGGCTATATTTTCTGTGGACATGCATTTTATATTAACATGTGCGGCATACATAACAATCAAAAGGACCGTGAAAACGCACATGCATTCAACTAGTACAGATTAAATTCCGTGCAAATGGTATGCAAGTAAAAATGGAGTTTGCAAATTTTCGGATTTTGTTCTGAAGTCTTAAAAATCTAATAGTAGATGCACGAGAAAAACCTACACATGCTTGGAGGCTTGTTAGAGGTGGATGAGTAGGTAGATGAATCTAGATGCATGAAAATAAATAAATGCATGATCAAGTTGGAGGTGGATGGGTCATGTAAAAGTGAACTAGTTTGTTAAGTCATGGAATACGTTGCATCCCATAGGCTACAACTATTTGTATAAGTATTTGCATTCATTAAATGAGAAAAGAAGACGGTGAGAGGGGAAGGAATGCAAATATATAGTAGTTCCCGATATGACACATGAGTGTCTTGATTAACGAAGCTAACAGCGTTTCTTCGCAGCAAATTTGTATGGTTGTGTTGAGTTCATATCATAGTTTTGTTCTTGAGATAAATAAAGTGGCCATGTTCAATAGATTATGAGATGTGAGAAATCGGAGGAAAACAAAGGTGATATGTGGCCATATACGGCGTGTGATGCACATCCTGATCTCTCTCTCTCTCTCTCACGTTAGTTTAGTACAAATTTTATTGGTTTTTCTTTGGCTTTCCTTTGATTATTTTGTAGAACATTGTTGAGGGGATATTCCAATTCATTTCTGGTATGCTGTTGTCTGGGAGTAATTAGTCGACTCTGGAGTCTGGATGCCATGGAATCAATCTAGCTAATACCTGACCATATAATTGTATGATTACCATCAACAATTGTTTCTTCTCCTCCGACTGCATGTTTCTACCATTCAAACACGGTCATCTAATTACAGAAATGTTAAGGAATATGAAGTGAATCTTAGGAACATACTTCCACTATATCTCCAATTCAAGATGACTATGTCCTATTACCCTACAGCGCATGCTTGCTAGAAAAACATTGGATTGAAACAAAGCTCATGCATAATGTTGGATAAACATATAGCAAAAAATAAAGCATCCACAACCTTCGGGTATGTGATATTATAGCTCATAATCACATAGTGTGCTTCCAGCTTTTCAAGGTTTAATTTTGTTTACTTAATTTAATCATATATTACAATTAACTGGTACCTGATGGTGTTCTGTTTGTTCCGTTGAATGTTCATCCTAACTACACCTTGAGTTCTCATCGTGTCCTATTGCAGTGGAAAATCCAGTTCCTAGGATGGCCATCGGCCTGTTTCTGGATTCAAGATAGATGCTATCATTTCATTGTTTATCTATGTTACGAGAGAAAAGGATGGTCTGTTTGTAAGCTTGTATGTGTAAAAATCTTCTCTAAGGCGAAGCACTTGAATAATTTCTGAATGAATATTGTCCACCAAAGCTTTTTTCCAAGTACTGAATTTAGTACTTCGTTACTGAATATACTACTTGATTATTATGGTGTGAATGTCAATTGTAGCCTACAAGTCTTTCTGGAGGATCATGTATGCCCCGTTCAAATATGGTTCTATGCTGCCTTGCTGCCCATAAAATGTAGTTTCCTACTCATGAACCATCCCATTTTGTATAGCTTTCACTACTCTTCCGCTCCAAGATCAAGGTGACTGTCTCGCACATCTAATGTCATTTGTTCGGTCGAATGGATGCAGAGAACTAGACAACTTTTTCACTCTCAACCGAAACATTCTACACATACGCCTTTGTGTCACTTCAACAAACTAAGCGGACCTTAAGTTTATTTTTATCCCTCATGTTGCAACGCGCGGACATGTTTGCTAGTATATAGTAGTTCCCAATATGACACATGAGCGTCTTTATCAACGAAGCTAATAGCGTTTCTTCGCAGAAATGTGTATGGTTGCGTTGAGTTTGTATCATACTTTTGTTCTTGAGATAAACAAAGTGGCCATGTTCAATAGATTATGAGATGTGAGAAATCGGAGGAAAACGAAGGTGAGAATGAGTTACGGCACTTCACACACGCTGGTACCGCCGTTGTGGTAAACACAGAGTTTCTCATCCCGGTTACTATCTTCAAAAGCAATATACCCCAAAACTGAATTTATCAGATTTTGTTGAGAAGAGACCCTCATTTGCATATTCCGGAGCTATGCAACCTCTTGTAAGCAATGAAACAAATGTTAGTTTCATTAGATTTCCGGGCTGTACAACGGTAGAGACTTTTTGCTCCCGGGCACCAGTGAACCCTCCTCCAATTTTAAAAAATTGAAAATCATATTTATGAGTTTCAAAAAAAATTGAAAAAAATTCCGGGAGTAGCCAATAGTATATTCCACGAACGTGTAAAATATCAACTCCAAATACATTGTATTTTAGCTATACAAAAATGACAAATTGTGGATTCTAATATGCCTATTTTCAAATCTCTAAATTTGACCAGATTTTGTTACTTTTGTATAGCCCATAGTATAAAGTATTTCAAACTGAAATTTTACACTTTTATGGTATACACCATTACCTACACCCGTGATTTTTTTCAGAATTTTTTAAAACTCGTAAATACAATTTTCAAATTGTTTTAACTGGAGAGAGCACTGGAGTTCGGGAGCAAATAACACCTACCGGCTGTACAAGGCCTAGATAGATGAGGAGGTCCGCCCGGCGGTGAGGCAGAACTTCCCATGGAATCTAGAGAGCTGGGGATTTGTGTCCAACACCCTCCGTGCTCTGGAGGGAATGTACCTGGACGAGCCGCTCAAGGACCTTGGGTTCAAGCGCGTGTGGGCCGTGGGTCCGCTAGCGCCGGAGACGGACAACTCCGGCGATCTCGGCGCGTGGCTGGACGGCTTCTCAGAACGAACGGCTTGTCAGATCCATGCCGCTCAGCTTCGGTGGGTAAACTGGCACGCTCATACGTCTCAGTTCACCGGAGTTCCACGGCGAGGGCGACCGGAGGCCGCCGGCACGTAGCTGGGGACGTGGAGCGGCCACGATCGGTCGTTACGTGTTGGATTTTTGTTAGCTCTCTGGGCCTAGTATTATGTGATTTTCTTTACTGATTCCGATGTGCATTATTGCTAAATAATTCCAGCTACCTCATTCGCAAAAAAAAAAACAATTCCAGCTACCTACCAATCCAAACCGGCGAACTCGACTCTCATCATCCATGGAGACGACGGCGTGTGCACCCCGGCGGTCAACGCCGCACGTCCTCGTCGTCCCTTTCCCGGGGCAGGGCCACGCGCTGCCGCTGCTCGACCTGGCCGCCCTTCTCGCGGCCCACGGCATCCGCCTAACCGTCGTCACCACGCCCGCCAACGCCCCGCTCCTCTCCCTCTCCTCGCCGCCCACCCCGCCTCCGTCCAGCCCCTCGTCGTCCCGTTCCCCGCCCACCCTTCCCTCCCGCCAGGCCTCGAGAACGTCAAGAACTGCCCGCCCTCCTACTTCGCCATCTTCATCCACGCGCTCGCCGCGCTCCACCGTCCCATCCTCGCGTGGGCCAGGTCGCAGTCCCCCGATGCGCACCCCGTCGTCGCGGTCCTGTCGGACTTCTTCTGCGGGTGGACGCAGCCTCTTGCGGCCGAGCTCGGCGTCCCCAGGCTCGTCTTCTCTCCCTCGGGCCTTCTCGGCACCGCCGTCCCGCACTCTCTCTTCCGCCGGTTGCTCAAGCGGCCGGCGGACGCCGATGACGGATACGTCTGTACTTTCCAGGCGATTCCCGGCGAGCCGGCGTATCAGTGGAGAGAGCTTTCCGGGCTGTACAAGGCCTACATAGAAGGCCGCATGGACGAGGAGGTCGGCAGGGCGGTGAGGCAGAACTTCCTCTGGAACCTGGAAAGCTGGGGATTTGTGTCCAACACCCTCCGTGCTCTAGAGGGAAGGTACCTAGACGCGCCGCTCGAGGACCTGGGGTTCAAGCGCGTCTGGGCCGTGGGCCCGCTAGCGCCGGAGATGGACAAGTCCGGCGAACTCGGCGGCGCAGCAGGAGACCTCGGCGCGTGGCTGGACGGCTTCCCGGAAGGCTCGGTCGTGTACGTGTGCTTCGGGAGCCAGGCGGTGCTGACCCCGGCGGTCGCGGCGGCGCTGGCCGAGGCGATGGAGCGGAGCGCCATCCCGTTCGTGTGGGTCGTGGGCGGCGGCGGCGTGGCGCTCCCGGAAGGGTTCGAGGCGCGGGCGGCGACGGCGAGGCGCGGGCTCGTGGTGCGCGGGTGGGCGCCGCAGGTGGCGATCCTGCGGCATGCGGCGGTGGGGTGGTTCATGACGCACTGCGGCTGGAACTCCGTTCTGGAGGCGGTGGCCGCCGGGGTGCCCATGCTGACGTGGCCGATGACGGCCGACCAGTTCGTCAACGCGCGGCTGCTCGTGGACGAAGCGCGCGTCGCATTGCGCGCGTGCGTGCGCGGGCTCGGCGTGCCACCGGACGCCGGTGAGCTCGCGGCCGTGCTTGCCGACGCGGTTGGGGACGGAGGGAGCGTGGCGCGGGCCCGCGCCAAGGAGCTCGCGGCGGAAGCGGCCGGCGCGACGAAGGAAGGTGGGAGCTCGCGCGAGGATCTGGAGGGCTTGGTGGAAGAGGTTCAGAAGCTTTGAATCCGCATGCTGTACACTGAAATTCCAAATCAGGTCGCAAACACAATACACAACTTCCATCTCTCGAAATTCCAAATCTAAATTCGACTTACAGACCAGGAAACAAAAGGGTGAAATGACACCACGAACATTACCAAATTCACATATTGAGTTAACCGTGTGGGGTTGGCTCTGTTTTCTTGAGTTGTATGTCAAATCTGGATGTGAATTTGTAAGTACGCTGCGTGAATGGTCAGCGAATTTCAGAAATTACGCTGGTGCATGAAGTTGCTTATCAGTCAGCTTGTACACCTTAGAAAAGTTTCCAGATATTTTCCACTTTGTTTTGGAGAAATAATTTTTGCTGCTCAAATCCCTTGCTACAACTGCTCTTTATCTTTATGGCTTGTCACACACTGCTCTGTCGTTCTTGTGGTTATTCCAGATTTATAGGTTTGAGAAGCACATAACATCCCTATACTGTTTTTTCGTTTCAATATTTTACAAATCCTACAAATTAAATATCCCTGAAATAATGAAATGGGATCCAAGGTTTGGAAGGCTAGTGCGGAGCCAAAGTGCCGTTTTTTTCACTTGGCTTGTCCTGCACGACAGGATCCTGAAGACCGACTACCTCGCCATCCAGGGATGGCCGCAGACCCAATATGCAAGGTGTGCTGTATCCAGCACCTCTTCTTCGTGTGCATGTTCTCAACCTTCTTCCACGACAAGATCTTCGAGTGGCTCGGCTCCATCGGTGCCTCGCACCCGCCCTTGGGAAAGAGCATCAATGACTGGTGGGATCAGATGACCGCTGCCATCCCAAAGGTGAGACGGCGCGAGGCGAGTGGCACATTCATCTACACCATGTGGGGCGTTTGGAAGGAGAGAAACCGAAGGACCTTCCGTAACGTCGGCCTTTTATCGGAGGTGGTGACGCATCTTGTGTGGGAGAAGATTGCGCAGCGGGCTTATGCCCACACTCAGGATCTAGGAGGTTCTGTTTTTGTTTAGATGATGTACTCTACCACTAATTGTTGCCTGTAACTCGAGTCTGTACATAATTAAACCTTTTTTTCTAATCGGATAGTAGAACGAGTGCCTTAAATCCTACAAAAATGTTCCAAAGCTCTCACGATGAGAGAATTAATCATAAAGGCAATTACCTTCCTCCCACTAAGCGTGCTTGAAGCAATACTCATCCACCAATCTTTTAACAAAGAGGCGTTCTCTAAGGACGACCGACAGAAATCATCGATGACTGACCATGTGTAGTGGGAGACTGAAACTGGTTTGACGTAGTGACACTGGAAAATGAGATATGCATCGATCAAATGATGTGACAAAAGGTTTGAATCAACTCAGGTGTTGTAGGATTAGGGAAAAAGGACAAACATACGACTGAGTGTAGCGGACATGGCATTTTGGCTCGCATAAGCGTATGCTCCTGGATAAATTGAAAATTAACCAAAAACATTTTTTTTGAAAAAATAATATGGTGTACATATTTATGCGGTTTTAGATGTTTATTATGTTGTTTGGTGAATAAAAACACATATGGTGTGTCTTTGGCAGTAAATAAATAGTGTTGTAAAAAGCGTTTTATATAGCAACAAATTGATAAAGGCCTCAAAAGGTGCATTATTTCCTGAATTTATATATGTTGACTTGTGGCATACATAAGTAAATGTGTTTAAAAAATATCAGATTAGTTCGATATATAGAATACCCTTTTTATTTCATCAGGCGCATGTGTACTTGGGACCACTTTAAATTACCATAAGGGTCTGCTTGGAATGTCAGTAATCTGTCCATATTTTTGGCGGACCTTATGGTGTGTTTGGTTCAACTTTTCTGACCTACTTTTTCTCTGCTGTCAAAAATCTGAACGCTAACGAAAGGGAGGCTTTCTGCTGTGTTATTTCCACATCAGGTCAACCTTTCTTTTTTTAGTCTAAAATAGATAGATAGCAGAGTCTGTCCACTTATCCTCGCAGGAATTAAAAAAAGCCGAATCCGTCCAGGAAAAAAACATGGTGTTTAGAACGGAGGGAGTAGGTAACGTCGTCGCCCACGACAGTACGGGAAGCGGCGACCACACCAGTCGCGATCGTCAACGCCACCGTCGGCCCGCTAGGTCAAGGCTTGCCAGTCGCCACCGCCGGTGCCGCCGCCTGACTGAACTCCCGCGGCGCGGCCTCCTTCCCCTCCTTCCCACAGCAGGATACAAGTTCCTCTCCTCCACTCGTAGGTGTCTTCCTACGCTGCACGGATACCTTGCTTGGAGCTCGTGTCCGTGTCGGATACCGTATCTGATACCAATTCGGACACGATACCTGTTCGATACCTATTGGCAACATATCGGTAAATAAAGCATTTAAAGAATTGGTGATACCCCTTGCAAGTCGCAGGCAGCCAGCAGCACACTGCTTTCTCAGCCTCCTCTCTCATGTTCTCACCAAATGCAAATATAATTTATGTAATCACGTTGGCACCTCTAGCTACTACATGTATTAATTTATTTTAAAGACTATGAAAACGTATCCTCGTATCGACGCTTTTTCAAAATGTCGTATCTCCGTATCCGTATCGGCCCGATACCGATACGCGTATCCGTATCGGTGCTGCATAGGTGTCTTCCCTCGTCGCTGCAGGATTCGGTTTCGGAACGGTTTCAAACTATTGGTTGAGCCTGTAACTCGGAAATAGCTTGGATTGGGTTGGGTGCAAAGTTGTTCCAATTTGGTTTGGTTTGGATCCTAGTGTTCTATTTTCAGTTTGGTTTGGATTGGCTTGTCTGCGCATGTTTGTCCAGTTTGGATGGTTTTGGTCTGGATTTCAAACTTTTCTCAGCCATAGCTGTCTCACTTCGGTCGGCTCCTTCCCCTGCTTCACGCGAGAGTTGACGAAACACCGGTGCTGGCATCTCCATCTCCCGATTGATGTCACAAAACATGGTTTCCTCTCCCTTGAAGAACAGAACTCGGCATCGTTGTTGCGACTAGTACAGGCAAAATCCAGTTTCTGATTCGCACGCGATCTATACTCGCCTCGAATGTAAGCAGCAGCAGTGTCAAACTCTGAACAAACCAACCATTCTGACCGGCCCGTCCGCCGACGTTTGACCCGGCCTCGGTCAGCCATAGAAAAAGAACAAGGGAAGCTACAGCTACCATGTGATCAGGAATGCATGCATGAACCCGGAGGCGTCGGTCGGTTCCCATGCATACGCGCCGACGTTTGATTTGCCCCATTCATGTTTGATGTTTTGTCTCACCCATCTCATTGTTTCACCAGGAAACAGCCCATGTGGCATGCTATCATGTCAAGCATCTGCTAATGCACCCTCCTCAGCTCAGCAGCTGTATGACCCTGACTGTATCCCTTTGCAAATTCGGCTGAATTGTTTTACTATTACTTTTGCATTGTTTCGATTCAAAGCGAAATTGAAGAACCTTCCTGGCCTAACTGTGCAGCTGTGGAAAATTTGGCACACGGAGATACGTTTGAATTGTAAGAAGCACCTCCCGGTTGTGTTTTGAAACCAAGGCAAAAAGTTTGTTTGGAGTTGACAACGGAAAACACAGCCACAAAGACAAGCTGACCTCCCACCCATACCGATTGACTATTATGGGAGGAGCAAACACGGGACACTCCAATGTAGGTGAAGCGTCGAACATCCAGGCACTAGTGGAGAAAGGACATCTAGTCCCGGGCCGTAGTGGGCTTTTAGTCTCGGATTCGCATCCGGGACTGCGAAATCGGGACTAAAAGTCCCTACCTCCAGTCCCGGCTGCTACGGCCCGGGACCAGAGGCCACCACGTGGCAGCGGCAGGACGCGGCGGAGGCTGGGGAGCTCTAGTCCCGGGCCGTAATACCACCCAGGACAGTTGCCTTTTCCTTTTTTCCCCCATTTTAGGGTTTTAGGGTCATTTCTTTTTCCATTTCGTTTCTTTTTCAATTTGGGTTTCCCGTATATATAATTTCAAACATGTTTCCGTACGCATATTATACGCTCTACTATATACACAGTACACGTTGATGCATATATAATTAATATTCGATCTCTTGCGAGAATACAACTATTTAATTACATGGAGATAGATCACATATGTAGTTCATCGTCCGAAGCATAATGTTCTCCCCTTTCATCGATGACCTCCCTAAGCAGAAATCCCGCCAATTCCTCTTGAATTGCTCGTATGCGCCGTTCTGGGTCGAGCTTCTCCCGCATTTTGCTCAAAGAAGTTGTTCTCCGCTCATGGTCAACTCGCGAATGAACTCGCAAACGTAGAATCCACATAAATTACTCCCCGGTGGCTGCTGCGGACTTTTCACCGATATATAAGTTAGCTCATCTTTGAATGGACCTTCTACATTCTGTTTGAAAAGTGTCCAACACCTGCTTTGGCAAAGAAAATGAACAAAGGAGTTATTAATTACTTGATATCAGGAAACGAACGAAAGAGGCCGATATAATGCGATAATGATTGAAATTACTTATTGAGCATTTCTTTCATGTCGGTCCACGTCGCTTGGTCCCAACTTAATGAGTCATGGACTTCAACTATGGACTTGTCAACTTGAATGCTTAGCAGAATCCAGTGGAACCTGCGGACGTTTACATAAAGCAGACATGCATAGCTCATCAATTACACTTAACATCGAGAAAGCCAAATAAAAATATGTACAAGACAGAAACACTCACTTGAAATTGTAAGGAAATAGTATTTCCGTACAGAAGTTTTGCTTGATTAAAAATGTGATCAGGTCATGCTCCACGTCTCTGGGGTGATTGCGTAACGTATGTTCATTAACGATATATGGATCAACGAACCCAACCTCAAAACTCTAGATGTTTTGCATTCCATCATCTTCATTCTACATAATAGCGTACAAAAGGATATATATATAGTCAGGATAATATAATACAGGCAATGAACGAGCTGAGCTAGAGACTTAATTACGAAAATAAATCACTTACAGACAATAGCAACTGAGGATAGATTTGTCGAGGGCGCGCTGATTGAATAACTGAAACAGTTCAGTCATTTGAACCTGTATACTGTAACGTTTGAAGAAATGCTCCACTCTAACGTCCACCGCAATCCACTCTTTCGCGTCCTTCTTTGATGTGTGCACCATGTACCAGTTGTGCAGATTTCGCATATGTGTTGATAGACGCGTGAGCTCCTCATTACTGACCATAGACTCCCCTTTGACATATTTCCGTGCTATCTCTAACATTGGCTGATCTTCATAGCCTAAAAGTTGACCAAGAGTCATACCCATGGCGGTAGCATTTTCCTTGGCCTGTGATACAGTGATACCATGTTCTCTAGCAGCAGCTATGGCTCTGGGGTCCAATAATTCCAGGTCCTTATCCATATCGGCTCTGAAGTCCTTGTCGATATCGGAACACACTATGAGCGGGGGGACCGATTGATTTTTCTGCTGTCCGAGCTGGGCAATTTGTTTCCCGCTTTTTGCACTTCTTTCCTTGTTCTGCTCAGACTGGGCACGTGCTAGCTTACTAAGTTCACGACCATAGTCAGATTGCAGATTCATCGATATTTGGGATGGCTGCGCAAGGAAGGACTTAGCCCACTTTTTGGTTTTTTCATCGTATACCTTCTTTTGCTCGGGCTTTTTTGGTGCAAAAAAAGTCTTATTGTAGGCAGCCACTACCGCGGCGTTTTCCGCTTCAGTCCTGTCATAAGGTCTCTTGGGAGGAACCGACGGGATGTCGACTATCTTCTGAGTGCGACCTTTCTTCTGAGTGGGGAGCGGGGGAGCGGCGTCGGTCCGTTTCTTCTGAGTGGGGCGCGGGGGAGTATTGCGCGGAGGCGGACTTGGAGGTCGACGATCATGGGGGGAGGGGGGTGGACTTGGAGGTCGACGATCATCGGGTGGGGGGGGGGGTAGACTTGGATTCCTCGGAGTCGGTGGCCTTGGCGCCGAGCCTGGAAACTTGATGTACTTCTTTTGCCATAGAATGATCTGGCGCTTGACATCTCCCAGTTTCTTATGGCCTTCAGGTGTAGCGATGTCAATCTCTAGGTCCCCATACACCTCCAGTAGGTCATCCACCGAGACACGAGCATAGCCAGGTGGAATCGGATGTGAATGGTGGAGTGATCCAGGTAGACAAGGTAAAGCAGTGCCGGTCGCCACCTTCAAGGACAGGTTGCCCATTGGCTGATGTAGCTCACATTCTGTCATCCCTCTGACATCATCCACGGGGTAGTGAGGCGCCGGTGCATCATCCAGCAGTGTATGATCATCAACCAGGACCTCCGTGGAAGCCTGGCTGCTTCTCCCCGCTATTCTCCAATGGAGGATCTTCCTGCGACTGAGATGACCTTTGGCTAAGTGCTTCCTCTACAAACTTCTTCACCCCAGCTAGTTCCTGTTCTAACTTCCCGATCCGGTCTGCCTCCCGGTCCTTTGCTCTCTTACGGCTTCTGTAACTGTCAGCGTCCTGGGGAAACGCTCTATCCCACGGGACACTGCCTTTGCCTCGTGCTCGTCCACCTTTTTCATCGTTCCCGAGGGCACGCCACAGCTCGTCTCTCTCTCGATCGGGCCGGAACAATCCCTTTTCAGCATCGGCCATTGCTCGAACAATTGCTTTGGAGGGTACTAGAATTTGGTCTCGAAAAATTGTCTGCCCTGTTTTTGGGTCCAACGTTCCCCCATGCGCGTACCACCAGTGCTTTGCCCTCTCGGGCCATCCATTTGTACCTGGAGTGATCCCTCTCTTCCTCAGGTCGGCCTCGGCCGCTTCCCACTTAGGCACGGCACTCTTGTAGCCACCTGTCCCCAATCTATGGTGGTATTTCTTTTTTTGAGCATTTATCTTATTTTTTGCCGACCTTTCCTTGGCTACAGAAGATTGCTTGTACTTTACAAAAGCGGGCCACTGTTCTCGCAATTTCTCATGCGCTCCTTTGAATTCTGGAGTTTTGCCTTTCGCGACATATTTCAAGTATAAATTTTTCTTGTAGTTCCGGAACTGTTCGGCCATCTTCGATAGAGCCCACTGCTTGACTCTCTCTCTTCTTTCAAGCCCACCCTCAACTGGGGTAATACCATCTGCCTCGAATTCTTCATACTCTGGAGGTAGTATGAAATGTGCTATGAGCTTCTCCCAAAGGTCATCTTTGGCATCATCGTCGACATAACTAGTGAATTCTTCACCTGCATTCTTTGGCTTAATCCATTCTTGGATGGTGATCGGAAGGTTGTCCCTAACAATCACTCCGCATTGATTTACAAACAGCCTCACGTGCTTTTCTGAAGCCTTCGGTTGTCCATTAGCATAAATTTCGTCGATGGTGAACCTTTGATTAGGATCCAACATTTTGTTCGGGCCTCGTGTTCTACTGTCGATTGCTTCGATCCGGAGGTCTAAAAGAAGAAAGAGTGATTAATATATATATACGGGTCAATTAATGCATCTAGCCACAAGAGGCTTAATATATATACCTCGCCGGTTGTTGTCGAGGGGCCATCATTGTTGTTTGTCTGCCCTTCGTCCACCTGTTCTTCCTCCTCTCCATCACCGGATGGATTCAAAAATGATGATATCTCAGCTTCGTCCACCTGGTCTAGCTTCTGTTCTAGCTCATGTCCACCAAGACCACATTCATCTCCATCGTCAAGACCCAAATCCCCTCTTATAATGTTCATAATCAGGGCATTGCCCTCATAGTTGGTCCTGCGCAAAATAACATCTTCGCCATCGGGGTTGGTGTGATCTTCACCCCCGGAGTTGGTGTGATCCATCTACGTAAATGTGAAACTAGAAATTACAAAGGGATACTACTAACAAATTTTACTCTAAGTAGAAAATTACTAAAAATTACTCTAAGTAGAAACTACCGGAGCTCCCCCCCACCGGTTTTAAAAATTACTAAAAATTACTACTAACAAAAATTACTACTAAAAATTACTACTAACAAAAATTACTTCTAAAAATTACTACTAACAATTAATTCTAACAATTACTACTAAAAATTAATTCTAACAATTAATTCTAACAACTTCTAAAAATAACTACTAAAAATAACTACTAACAAAAATAACTACTAAGTAAAAATAACTACTAAGTAAAAAATTATTACTAAAAATTACTTCTAAAAATAACTACTAACAAAAATAACTACTAAGTAAAAAATTATTACTAAAAATTACTTCTAAAAATGACTACTACAAATAACTACTACTAAAAATAAATTTATTCCTTCTTTTTTTGATCCTCTTTCTATTATTCTTTTCGATAGATTCAATCTTAAAACATACATTGTTACCACAATAAAACTTTCTGCTTCTTTCTATTGAGATTAAAAAGGACTAAGTAAAAAAAATGGTGTTGCCGCGGCGCGTGCTCACCGCGGGCGCCTCCGGCGGGCCGGCCGTGCGGGGCGGCCGGAGATATGGAGGGGGTGCGCGCGGCGGCCGGAGAGGATGGAGGGGCGCGGCGCGGCGGCCGGAGGACGCGATGGAGGGGGCGCGCGCGGCGGCCGGAGATGGAGGGGCGCGCGGCGGCCGGATATGGATCGAGACGCGGATCGCCGCCGGCGGAAATTTCGGCAGCACCTCGCCTTGTTTCTGTCGTCTGGATCGCCTTTGTGAAGAAGAAGGGGAAGAGGTCGTTCATTTATACGGAATAGCCTCTTGTCCCGGGCCGTGGCACCACCCGGGACAAGAGACCCTTTTGTCGCGGGCCGTGGCACCACCCGGGACAAGAGGGTCATTTTCGACCGCCAGATTTTCGCGCGCGAGTCCAGACCCTTTTGTCCCGGGCCGTGGCACCACCCGCGACAAAAAGGTATTTTGAAGTTTATATGATTAAAATAAATAAGAAGTTTGGAAATTCATAACTCCTATTTTATAAATCCAAATAATACAAATAATATGTCTATTATTATCAGAAAAAAATAAGGAATCTGAATATATCATCCATAAATCTGTTTGCATCATGTATCAACTGTGCCATTTTATAAATCCAAAACATGAAAAGTGTTTGAATTTGAATAACGAATCCAAAACATCTGATAAAATGTTTAATAAAACAGCTCACAAGCCCGCAAAAGAAACCAGATAAAAATTATTAATTCATTTATCTTTTGCATAACTAACTCAAAACCAGATTACTTATTCAGATGCTAAAGATCATTAGTTGGAAATGAATAGATAAAGAATACATTTTACACGATCGTCGTCGTAGATAGACAAGCAGTAGGGAATGACAACAATCTTGGGTACATAGACGAACCATTTGTCATAACCAATGTTGTGGCTCAGGTTAGTCATACTCCTGCCTAGGCCTATAATACTCGTCCTCGTAGTCGTCATAGTCGTCGCCGTCGTCGTCACTGTCGTCGGGCGGTGCTCGCCTGGACTGGAAGTGAGGGTAGCGCAGGCGGGGGTTATCGCCGGCCGTGATGTAGTTCATGACGCTCTGGAGAGTCCGGCCGCTCCACCACAGCCGACGGCCGGCCTCGTTGAAGTTCGAAGGAGGCGGGCCGTCCTCCTCGTACCTGGCGAGCGCCCTCTCACGCCGATTGATGAAGAAGATGTCCCAAGTCGAGCGGTAAGCGGGATGCCAGCGGGGATCCATCCGCTGCTCCGGAGTGAGCTCGAGGTAGTAGTGGTTCATGATGGCCGCCCGGCGCGCCAAACCTTGAGGGACAGGAGGGACCGGCATGCCTCCGGTGCTCAGCCTCCAGCCGGCGGGGACGTCGTAGCCGGGCGGGCAGGGGTAGTTCGAGGCGCAAAGCGCCTCCGCCTCCGAGTAGGTTAGAGTGGGCACGGTGGAAGCCATGGGAGAGTGATGAGGTTGCAGATATGAGTTTAGATGTGCTATGCCAATGGAGGCCATCCATGACTACATATATATAGTGAGAATCCCACCAATAAGGAAGAAGCACACCGATCGTGTGTTTCTTTCGAGCGCTTGTGAGCCGTTGGATCAGGGGTGTGTTTCTTTGAGGGCTTGTGAGCTGTTGGATATCACTTTGTGAGCCACCACCTGGGACTAAAGGGAATCCCACCAATAAGGAAGAAGCACACGGATCGTGTGTTTCTTTCAAGCGCTTGTGAGACGTTGGATCAGGGGTGTGTTTCTTTTGGGGGATTGTGAGCTGTTGGATCAGCAGTATCACAACCGCTTCGTGAGCCACATGACTCGGTTGGTGTTACCAACCGGGACTAAAGAAGCACACGTACCCTATATATAGCCCCCCTCCCGGACATGTTCAGCACTCAGTGTCTACTCATTGTAGTTCATTTTGGCAGTACACGGGTAGCAGAGAGCAAGATTTCTGAGAGGCAGGAGTTGCTAGAGCAGAGGCTGAAGGTGAACCCTCCCCTCGGTCGGATCCAAGCAGCGGCAAGGATCACTGATGATTAGCAACATCTCCAACACTTGTTAGGACGGTTGCAGATCATCAGAGACGTCTTGCCGCTGTTTGGATCGAAGGCCGATTTGCCGTCTCACGAACCACCGGTGGGCTGACGGATGCAGGGGAAACCGTATGTTTTGTTCTGTCTACAAAGCATTTTGGTATACAAAGCATTCGGATTCCCGTCAAACAGCCCAACGGTGCATTTGATATGCAGTCACTCACGAGCCACCGTTGGGCTGTATGACGGGGAAACTGTAACATCCCAAAAGAATAATACGAATTAACAAGACCCAAAATTCAGAACCAACAAAAACTTTTTTTTATTATTTCACAAATGATTGTGTTCTCCCTTATATTGCTATGTTTGACCTTGTGTGACTTGTGTTGACTGGTATGTGTGCCTGCTAATTTTTGTGTATGTAACTTGTTTGTCTTGAATGTATCATTCTTGTTGAATGTTGTGATCTGGATCTTGTTATGTTGTTGCTTGTAGGTATAATTAATCAAGTGTGCTAGTAAATTAAAAACACACTTACCACAAATTTGGAATGTGACTTAAATGAAACAAACCCTCTAAAATTATACACACCTAAGAGAAAATCCTCACTTCAGGGAAATGGTCTTATTAAAAGTTCCCTCCCTGTCTACTCCTTTATTTTATGAAAACATTTATAATTTCCTTATTCTAGGAGTGAGATGAACTAATAATCATCCCCACTTCATATCACTCCCTCCTCAAGTAAACCTACTTTTCGATTTACAACAAACCCCTCAATTCATTTATTAAAAGGAAATGAAGGTCATGAGTTAAAAATGATCTTCATAAATAATTTCCCTCCCAAATTCTCTATTTCCTCAAAACAAATGTTTTCTTTATGAAAATAAAACTTATTTGAAGTTATCATATTTGTCAAAGAAATTCCAAAAGTTCAAAACCATATTTTATCACATGCTTTAAAAATATTAAAGGAGTATCAAATACTAATTTCCAAAAATGATTTATTTAAACCCTATGAACAAATATTGCTCAAAACATTTTATTTCAAAAACCAATTTTTGTGGAGTTTCTACATGTATATGGGAGACTACATGAATTTTCTCCAATTTTTATAAAATGTTTAGACACCCCAATTAAATCACTGAAAACCTGCTGGTATTAAAAAGGAAATAAAAAGAAATGGGCAAGGACCTATCTGTGAGAGCAGAAAGGAGTTCAGGGGGCGTTTTGCAAATTCGTCATTGACCTCCTGTAGCTCCAAAGCAACACGGCACACCGCCGTGCTCTTCACGCCGACGACACCGTGCTCCCCTCCCCTGACCCTCGCCCTGACGCACGCCTCGCCCTGGAGGAGACGATGAGAGCACCGCCCGCTGCCTCCTCTGCTCTCCCTTGTCCCCCATCACCCTTTGGCCTGTGGCAGCGATGCGGCACGGCACAGACACCGTGCTCCACACACCGTCGTCGCCGTGCTCTCCCCATGCAATGTCGACACCGCTGGACCCCTCCCCTCTGCGCAGACCCGTGAGACGATAAGAAGCACGCCAAGCCACCCTCTGCTCCCTCACTCATTTCCCCCACTCCCTCCTTCTCATTTTTTCTCCCGAGCTCCACCCTGGCCGAAGCTGCCATCGCACATCGCCGTCGCTTGGGAGCTCCTCGAGCAAATCCAAGCGCACAAGAAGGTTCACCGCGTCGCCCTCTTCAACCCCGTACAAGGAATCGCCGTGGTTCCCCCGGGATCGCCGTCGCCGTTCCGATCCCTTTCATCCCCGGCCGCCACCTTGCCGGGAAGCTCGCGAGCAGGCCCGTCCACCAATCTCCGCCATTCTTGTTTCTCCGAGCTCCCCTCATCGCCAGCTAGCTATTGGACATCACCATTTCTTTGTAGGAGCCCGGAGCAGCCGTCGCCATCCTCGCCGTGCTCCCTGCTCTCCTCGCTGCTCTCTGCCTGTCGCGAGGAAGAAGAAGCCCGCGTATCGCTTTGCCGCGTACATGGGCCGCTGGGTGGGTCTCTCTCTTCACTGCACGGCCGGATCTGGGCAGATCTGGCCCATTCACTTATTTTTCCAGTAGATCTAATATCCATTTTCATTTCCTGTTTAAATGGCAGTATAGGTTTAAATCATTTGTGGTGGATCTAGGGTAGATATTTGAGTGATTCAAATTTTGTTGTGTTCCTATTAGTTTTCTTAGACACGCAGAACTGGTTGCTTGCCAAAATACATTTTTACTTGTTGTGTAGATTAAATCTTGTAGAAAGTGTATTTTCCACTAAATATTCAATATCTAGAGTTTTATAACTCCAAATATTGCAAACTAAAATTCTCTGGAATTCTTGAAGTGATACCTTTCTAGATCAGTTGGTCTTGTATGCAAATGACTCCTAAACAAAAGTTCTAATCATCCTTGTAAACACACCAGTAGCACTTTAGTGATTTTTGTAGATTTTTGTGAAATGATTTTTAGAGTAAATCCAATTGGATTGTCTTCTAGATTTGTAGAGAACATATTCCTAGCTTGGCATGGTTGTTTGATTGACAGAACTCCCTAGGTGTAATATTTAGTAAAAATAATGTTTCTGCCTCTATTTGAAAGAAAGTAATTAAAATGGTCTTGTTATTAAAAATATGTTTTATTCTTGCAAATACTTGTTTTGGTACTATTGCTTGCTAGTTACTATGGTTAGCATGTTGGCATATGTTAGTACTGTTAGTGAGTGCTATGCTTGTTTAACTTGTTGTTAAATTAGTTTTGTGTGATTACTTTTTTTAAATTGTTGGCTAAAATAAATCGTATAGAAAGTAAATAAATCCATATCTCAAGATCTAGGAATCCAAATAAATCAAACTCAAATGTTCTGGAAAGCTTATGAAATTCTTTAACTCACTGAAGTGGTTTCATCTCATTTAGTTTAATATTAAAAATGTGTTATTTGAAATGCCACAGAAGGTTTAGATTCTAAACTTGTTTGTTTCTGATACTCAAATAGTCCAAATGATGCCAATCCAATTTTGTTAGCTTAGTACTGTGATAACTTAGCTCCCCTAATTTTGGTAGATTTAATTGAGCATTATTAATTAATTGGCATTAGATTAAATATTAGAAAACCTTTCTGGACTAAAACAATTATAAAAAATAATGGTTAATCCAAATGGGTTAGGACCAATTTTGTTAGGTCACATTTAGTCAAGGTTAGATGCCCCTAAAAGGATTTGATTTTGGATAAAAATAACTTGAGTTGTAGCAAAAACTTGATTAAATAGTTTCTGTAATAAAACAATTGTGTAGGGAGTTTAATAACTCCAAATGAATCAAACCCAATTGTGGGGTCTTCTACACATCAGTAGATTTCTGTATAAATTTAGTTTGTATTTTTGTGACCAACAGAACCCAAGTTATGCAATTAAACATGCACCACTAATTTCTGCCATATTTAAGGCCTAATTAAATAATAGTCAATTCAATTAAATTGAAATCAAATTGTGTTGCTTTGTGTGTGCAGTAGCTGTGTGTGATGCTTGAGAGTTGTTGTGATGCTTGATTGAGTAGTTTAGTAGTTGTAGGTATTGCTTGTTCATGTTAATGTCTTCACCTTCACTTGGTGAGATATTTTGGTTTACAGATAACTTTTGTCTGAAGTATTTCTATTTAAATAAGATGCTTAATCACAACTTTAACCATATCCTTATAAGCATGAGTAGCGTGGTGATTGCCCAACTTGTTTGTTAAATGATAGTCTTCCCTCTTGATTGTGTTTGTTAGTATTGCTTGATGCTGTTGTTGGAGTGTCCTACTGTGTGTTGATTGTGTTCTTTTCTTTTTGCGACGCTAGATATAAACGTTACCGGGGGATCGTTGGAAAGGATTTATTGAAGAAGGGTCGGAGTTTATTTCTTTGATCAGTGAGAAGAAGTCCAGGGACATCATGTTGAAACAGGCAAGCTACTTCACTGAGCTTGCATCTATATACATCTATTTTGATTTACCTGTTTTACTATAATTAGCATAATGATTTATGTGGTGTTGCCACGAAAGCTCTGATTTTGAAAACCCTTTTCCAAATTCCATGTATATTATTGAGACACCCGATATAGAGGTGTCAATGGTCCACAACGATTTCGAAATGAATTTGTTTTACTCCAAAGCCTTCTATGAAAATCTTTTGGTGGGGTTACGAACCACCCAAGTTTTGATTAAAAGTATTTTGCTATGAAAATTGGAAATGATTGTGAAAACCTTTTCAAGAGTTTATGAAAAACTATTTTGCCACTCTATGTAGAAAGATCAGTTCGTTTATATAAAACTATAGGATGGAAAAATCATGGTTTTACAAAACTCCTTTGAACATCCTTGGATGGATTTTGGTATGCCGAGATGTCGGTATGGAAGTGGAAAAAGTAGTATGGTGATGTTTATGAAAAATGCACATTGTGTCTTTGTACTATGACTACCAGCCGATAACCGTGCGACCACATTTACCCACATATGGGCAAGGGCGTAGTCATATAGTTTGCTCGTGTTAGTACTGGATGCCTCAATAACGAGGATAACCTCGTTCCATGAGGGGATGGTCTGAGGACCTACCCCCTGACCTGGGTCCTCTTAAAAGAAGTCTACCGGAAGCCGGTATGAGCGTAAAGAAGAAAGAGGATTGAAGGGCTCCCTTGGGTCCGCCGGACAGAACTACGAGTCCTCACACTTAGTTTCTGAGGATTTAAGTGTCGATGGAAAGTGTCGTAGAGGCAGGATCCTATACTAGCATGAGCAAAGGACAGGCTATGGCCGGGAACTCAACTTCGCATACCTCTGGTATGGCGGGACGTGGCTGACACGATGAGTGACCGGATGGGTGTGGGAAAAGCGTGCTACCTCTGCAGAGGGTAAAACTATTCGAATAGCCGAGTCCTCGGATATGGACAGTTGGGAGGCTGTCCTAAGACCATGTGCAAGTTTTACAAAGTTTTGGGTTTGAAAGGAAAATGAGTGGAAATTGTTTTATGCAACTATACCGAGGGTATGGTATGAGGTTGCTGGTAAAATAAGTAACCATGAAGGGGTATGATCAGAAACCAGGAGGTTTCGGAGAAAGGGACAAGAGGGTGATTTTCGAGGAAAAAGTTTTAAAGGGTTTTCTCACCTTTTAAAACGAAGGTATATTTTCGGGAAAAAGGTTTAAAAAGACTTCTTACCTTTTTCAACAAAGGTAGGTGAGAAAACTACTTTCCAAAATGTTTTGTCTTCAACAGGATTACAAATCTACTCTTCCCTTTTTAAATAAAGATATAGTGATGTTTTCCTAAAAATAAAAGTCTTTTAAAATTAAAAACTAGTGCATGCTCCTGTTGGGGTAGTTTGCGAGTACAATCAAATGTACTCATATTGGTTTCGTCCCTGGCTATTGTCTTAGCCAGATTCCGAAGAGGAGCAGTTCGAAGAAGAGGAGTTCACTGACGTCTTTGCGAACTAGGGCGCTTCCCAGTCAGCTGCCTGTAGGGTTAAGGCGTATGACTTGGGCTCCACGTTGTTTGGTGATTCCGCTGCAAGTACCTGTTGAAGCTTATGACTTCAATCACGTAAGTATATTTATTCGGTATTTTTGGGGTGTTCTGTGATACCAATTCGAGTTATGTGCAGCAACAAACTGATCACGGGATTGTTGCAGGAAACATAACGAGTATCTCGGATAGCTAATCCGGGGTCCTCACAGAAACCGTGTGTTTTGGGCGTGTTTTCACCACATAAAGGTTTAATACATTACTACACATCACATAAAGGTTTAATACATTACATTGATTTACATAAAAGCCATGAACCCTTCTTTGCGTATGTCTCTTGCCTATGATCGCTTCGGCCGTAACCATGGAGCATCTTCATTATTTAACGGGATGCTTGGGGAGTTTTCACTGTGAAGGGCAGAATTTCATCAAACTTATCATAATCTGCTAACATGTCTGTCTTGTCCTCGACTCCCACGATGTTTCTTTTCCCTGAAAGAACTATGTGACGCTTTGGCTCATCGTCTGATGTATTCGTTTGCTTATTTTTTCTTTTTTTCGGTCTGGAGGACAAGTGCTTCACATAGAAAACCTGAGCCACATCATTGGCTAGGAAGAATGGTTCGTCCCTGTAACCAAGATTCTTGAGATCCACTGTTGTCATTCCGTACTGCGGGTCTACCTGTACCGCGCTTAAGCTTATCAGGTTCACCCATTTGCACCGAAACAAGGGGACCTTAAAAGTTGGTCCATAGTCAAGTTCCCATATCTCCTCTATGTAACCGTAATATGTGGTCTTTGACCCATCGTTGTTTGTTGCATCAAAGCGGACACCACTGTTTTGGTTGGTGCCCTTTTTATTTTGGGCGATCGTGTAAAATGTATTCCCATTTATCTCGTACCCTTGGAAAGTCCATATAGTCGAAGATGGTGACCTGGACAACAAGTACAGCTCATGGAATGTGTTGCTTTTGACGATATGTGCTTGCAACCAACCGCCGAAAGTCTTCATGTGTTCTTTTCTAATCCAGTCGTCATTCTTTCCAGTGTTGTTGGAGCGTACAATTTTCTTGTGGTGCTCGATATACCGAGCCGCCAAGGTGGAATTCTGTAGAACTGTGTAATGTGCTTCAGTGTAAGAATGTCCGTCCCTACATATTATTGATTTCCTTCCTAGAGTGCCTTTTCCACTCAGTCTCCCCTCATGCCGTGATTGAGGAAGACCAATCGGCTTAAGACCAGGAACAAAGTCAACACAAAACTCAATGACCTCCTCTGTTCCATAGCCCTTGGAGATGCTTCCTTCTGGCCTAGCACGATTCCGAACATATTTCTTTAAGACTCCCATGAACCTCTCAAAGGGGAACATATTGTGTAGAAATACAGGACCGAGAATGGAAATCTCTTCGACTAGGTGAACCAGGAGGTACGTCATAATATTGAAGAAGGATGGTGGGAACACCAACTCGAAACTGACAAGACATTGGACCACATCCTTCTGTAACTGTGGTAGATCTTTAGGATTGATTACCTTCTGAGAGATTGCATTGAGGAATGCACATAGCTTCACAATGGGTACTCGAACATTGTCCGGTAGAAGCCCCTCAATGCAATCGGAAGCAATTGCGTCATAATCACGTGGTAGTCATGAGACTTTAGGTTTTGAAACTTTTCTCTGCCATATTTATTATTCCCTTTATATTCGATGAGAAGCCAGACGGGACCTTGATACTGCTCAGGCATTCAAAAAAGTTTCCTTCTCTTGTTTGGTAAGAGCGTAGCTGGCAGGACCTTGAAATCGTTCTGGATGCAGGCCTTCTGGGTCTTTCATACGTTGCTGGTCTTGCCGTACTTCCGTGTATCTTTTGTCTTCCCATACACGCCCAAGAAGCCTAGCAGGTTCACGCAAAGATTCTTCGTCACATGCATCACGTCGATTGCGGAGCGGACCTCTAGGAATTTCTGGTAGGGTAGCTCCCAAAATATAGATTTCTTCTTCCACATGGGTGCATGTCCGTCATCGTCCTTCGGAACAGATCGTCCGGCAGGACCCTTTCCAAAGGTTACTATTTCATCCAAATCCTTGACCATATCAAATACATCAGCACCAGTACGTTCCTTAGGCTTCAGCTGGCGACATGCCTGACCGTTGAAATGCTTGCCTTTATTTCTTAAGGGATGCTTCGCCAAAAGAAATCGACGATGCCCCAGGTACACATTCTTCTTACAATGTTGTAAATATATACTTTTAGTATCATCTAAACAATGCGTGCACGCATTGTATCCCTTATTTGTCTGTCCTGAAAGGTTACTAACAGCAGGCCAATCATTGATGGTTACAAACAGCAACACTCGTAGGTCAAATGGCTCCTGTTTGTGCTCATCCCACACACGTACACCTGGTTTGGCCTACAACTGTAGAAGTTCTTCAACTAATGGCCTTAGGTACACATCAATGTCGTTGCCGGGTTGCTTCGGGCCTTGGATCAGCACTGGCATCATAATGAACTTCCGCTTCATGCACAACCAAGGAGGAAGGTTATAGATACATAGTCACGGGCCAGGTGCTATGACTGCAGCTGCTCCCCAAAAGGATTCATGCCATCTGTACTTAGACCAAACCTTAAGTTTCTTGCGTCACACTACCACAGAAAGGCCTTTCTGTGGCGCACATTTTTGACTTTCTGTGGCGCACCCCCAGGTTTTCTGGGTGCGCCACAGAAATCTCGCCACAAAAATTATTTCTGTGGCGCACCTGGCTTGGTGCGCCACAGAATTCTCACATTTCTGTGGCGCACCTGGCCTGGTGCGCCACAGAATTTTCAAAAAATTCAAAAAATGCAAAAAAATATAAAAAGTTTAAAAAAATCAGAAAAATCAGAATATGAAGTAATATGAAAAATCAGAAAAATCAGAATAAGAAATAATATGAAAAATCAGAATATGTATAACAAAGAAGCTTGTTGAATTTTTTGAACTGATACCTTCCCGCTAGGTCACCCATCCCTTCCCGCTAGGTCACCCATCCTCAAATTGCTCCAACCCTAGCACGCTTAACTTCTAAGTTCCATCCAATCCACCTACACTTGTGCTACTCAAGTTCTTATTGACATATATATATATATCATATAAACCCTCTTAAGTCTTGTATGTGTATATGTGGTATGTGTTATAAATGTGTGTTTTAAATATCAGATTTTCCAAAAACTTCTAAAGTTTCAAAAGGAGATTCAAAAGTTTCAAAAGATCCAAAAAAATTCAAAAAACTTAAATTTTTTCAAAAAATCCAAAAAATCCAAAAAATTCAAAAAAGTCAAACACTTCAAAAAAATCCAAAAAATTCAACAAGCTTCTTTGTTATACATTTCTGTGTCTTTTTTTGGATTTTTTGAATTTTTTGAATTTTTTTTCTTTCTTTTTGATTTTGCTGCGAAAAATCGTCTGTTTGAAATAACTTTTTTTTGTTTTGGAATTTGAGGAATCTGTTTGAAATAACTATTTTTTGATTTTGGAATTTTTCTCACGATTTTTTTGACATATTATTTGCGTTATTTCGACGTCGTATGCAAAAGTTATGGCCGTTACAAGTTTTTTTCCTGTTTGTTGCAGAAAAGGTCAAAATTCATATTTCAAAATTTCTATACCTACTAGACACTCAAACCTAACTACATGTCAAAGGATTTTATTTATTGAAATTTTTATCATTTTCCTTTAATTCCTGCAAGACTAAAAAGGCGATCCACGGGGGGGGGGGGGGGGTGTGTGTGTGTGTGTGTGTGTGTGTGGTGGTGGTGGTGCGCCACAGAATGTCACCTTTCTGCAGGTGCGCCACAGATTTTTTTTTTTCAAATTTTAAACCCGCCCCCCAGATAACTTTCTGTGGCGCACCTGGCCATGTGCGCCACAGAAATGTGACTTTCTGTGGCGCACCATGCTTGGTGCGCCACAAAATGTCTAATTTCTGTGGCGCATGTGGTTTAGTGCGCCACAGAAATGTGACTTTCTGTGGCGCACCAATTAAGGGTGCGCCACAAAAAATAATTCGGTGGCGCACCAATTAAGGGTGCGCCACAGAATGCCAACCTCCCTATAAGGGTTTTCCTAGTAGTGTCAGCTGCAAAGTCCTCGTACTCTCTATCGATCTTTCTCCACTGCGTCCCATCAGCGGGGTGTCTCAACACCCCGTCTGACTTACGGTCCTCTTTGTGCCATCGCAACAACTTGGCATGCTCCTTGTTTCTGAACAAATGTTTCAACCGTGGTATTATAGGAGCATACCACATCACCTTGGCAGGAACCCTCTTACGGGGGGGCTCGCCCTCAACATCACCAGGGTCATCTCGTCTGATCTTATACCGTAATGCAGTGCATACCGGCATGCATCCAAATTCTCGTACTTCTCACCACGGTAGAGGATGTAGTCATTAATGCATGCATGTATCTTCTGAACCTCTAAAACTAGAGGGCAGACAACCTTCTTTGCTTCGTACGTACTGGCGGGCAATACGTTATCCTTTGGAAGCATCTTTTTAACTTTTGCAGCAACTTTTCAAATCCCCTGTCACTCACACCGTTCTCTGCCTTTCATTGCAGCAATTCCAGTGTGCTACCTAGCTTTTTCAGACCATTTTCGCAAGTTGGGTACAACAACTTGTTGTGATCCTCTAACATTTTATCGAACTTCTCCCTCTCCTTTTCACTTTCGTAGTCTCTCCGTGCATCAGCAATGGTCCGGCCAAGATCATCAGCGGGCTCATCATGTGCCTCCCCTTCAGCTTCCCCTTCAGCTTCCCCTTCAGCTTCCCCCATGGAAGTATCACCGTATCCAGAGAACCCATGATAGTTGTCATCATCCTCTTCTTCTTCATTGTCTTCCATTATAACCCCCCTCTCTCCGTGCTTGGTCCAACAATTATAGCTGGGCATGAAACCATACCGAAACAGGTGGATGTGAAGGATTCTTGAGTCTGAGTAATCCTTCGTATTCTTACAGTCACTACACGGACAGAATACAAAACCATTCCGCTTGTTCGCATCAGCCACACGGTGGAATTCACGCAAGCCATTCATGAACTCGCCAGAGCGTCGGTCAGTACCGTACATCCATTCCCGGACCATCTACATTATTGTATAAGTATATGATGCATGTAAAATGCATACATGAACTTTACATTTTATTACATGTTATTCCATCTTATTTGCATCATATAAGGGTTATATTCATGATTCATATTAAGTTTTGGGGATAATTAACAACTCCCCATTTTTCTGGAATTAACCCTGCGCTGTCAGAAAACCCCTTTTTCTATATTTAGATGTTTCAGGGACTCAAACGACGTCCAAATGACCTGAAACTTTACGGGGATCACTTTTTTGGAAGGAACGAAACGTAGGCGCAAAGGAATCGAAGAAACGGAGACTAGAAGGCAGAAAGGGTGGGCCCACGCGGCCAGATTCCCTGACCGCGTGGGGTCCCCCATCCTGGCCCTCGGGACTCCGCTGCCGTCGATCTTTCTTCCCGAATCTTCGTCTTGACCTAAAAACGACAATATATAGACCACCCCAGGGCTTTCGCGAAAGAGAGCGCCGCCGAAACAGAGAAACCACGAAACAGAGACCTGGAGCTGAAGATTGGAGGGGGGAAACTCCGGCGGGGCGCTGCCGGTGTGGTCTCCTTCCCCTCCAACAACATCTCCACCGACACCATGATGAAGAGGGAGTAGTCCACCCCTGGACTATGGGTTTGTGGAAGTAACTTATGTATCTCTCCTCTCTATGAGCTTCACTAATTAGTACCGTATGAGCTGCTGAACATGATTATGGTCATCTATGTAATTCCTTTGTGGTGGATCTTTATTATGAGTTAATACATGTTTGAGATTGCAATGGTTTTTTTCAGTTATGAAAGTAGATGCATATTATGTACCCCGTTCTTATTTACTTGTCATGATCAAGCATGTTTATGAGAGTATGTGAGGGGGAACGTGTGCATTAGTTGGAGTAATGGGGGGTGGCTAGTGCAGTGAACGTGAGAGAAAGTTCTGCGATCCACTTGGGTTTTCTACCTTACTTTGTTGCCTCACTAGGGATAAACAAAAATACCATGCTACCGGAGAGTGGATGTGACCTTGGCCACTATCTCCATGACTAGATCTAGCATGTTCTTATTTTAACTTCATGTCATTGAACTTATTGCTATGCTCTGATTTATCTTAATTATTAAGGTGTTATGATTTTGTTCGCATCTTGGCGGAGCATAAGAGAGAGAACAACTTATACTTGAGATCTCTATGTTAGGACGTGATGCCCATATTATTAATAACTTGTCAAACCATGTCTTGCCATCTTTCATGTTAATTTTAGTGTTCCATCGTCTACCACGTTATCAAGAGAGAGTGCATTTGTGAAATCATGAACCCCGGTCCATTTTTAATCATAAGAAACACCTTTCCAACACTTTTATCACCACTTTTGTTTGCTGCCATTATTAAATCCGAAAATACAAAAACACTTTTACATCTTGCATTCAACATAAAAAACCCAAAAATATCATTTATCATTGCTACCACCATCCTTACATATTTATTTACCATCATTGCATATTTACTTATTGTTTGCATTGCATATTATTTTATTATCATTCTCACACCTTGTGCTTGACAACCACTTGGTGAGGTTGAGTGCACAAAACAATTTATTTTGTTGCAGGTTCTCAAGAGAAGGATAAGGAGATAACACCTGAAATACTGGTTCCCCGAGAGTTTGATATTAAACCCTCGAGTCACCCCTTGTGGGGAAAACTGTCTTCCACTTACTACATACACTCTGCACTTTGAGTCTCAACCTAACCCATTTACTTTTCACGCAGGTAATCACACGAAGAGCCGTCAAGTTTCTGGCGCCGTTGTGGGGTAACTACGTGAAGGGCCATCAAGACGTTTTCTGGCGCCGTTGCCGGGGAACCATAGCTGAAAGGTTTATCCAAGGATCACTCACATCAACTCAACTTCATCACCAACTTGTGTTACAACCTAAGCTTGGGGAAGTTGCACCTACGTGAGCATCATCTTATCCATCTTTACCTACAATCATTTTATTTTGTTTTGTTCTTGTCTTGCATATCATCTTTATATTTCGGTTTGCATATTTATATTCAGTTTTGCATTTTTGTGTTGCATTTGTTATTTCAAGTTGCATTAGTGTCATTTTCTTTCAGTTTTGCATAAAAAAATTAAAAACACATAAAAACTTGCAATCATGAGTCTTGAAAACAAAAAGAAAGTGAGTCTTCCTTCAAGTTCCATTTCTAGTTTTAAACAACAACCTGGAGAAACATTAAAAGATGCCTGGGTTAGAATTAATAGGATGCACTATGAAGATCCTACACCTTGTGAAGATGAAAAGCTAGATCTTTACTTTTATTATGGAATAGATCCTTGGTATCAAAATGCTTTAGATGGGGCTACAGGTGGAAGTTTTGTCCTGTCAACACCATCCTGTGCGGCCATGACACTTAGAAGAATTTTTGGTAACTTTGTTGGTAGAAAGAAAAAGGTAGAGGATACCACAGTAGCACTGCTTTGTCGAAAGATAAATTCGAAGCTGGTTTAGAGAAACTACCAAATAAAGAGGATTTTGAACAACTAGCATCTGTTTCTAAAAATATTATTCCTAAGATAAATGATGAATTAGTTAATGTCATGCATAAACTAAGATTATGTGAGAAAGAATTTCTTGAAAAAAATATTAGTCTCAACAGTATTGAGAAAAAGTTGGTTTGTGTTAGTGATTTATTAAGGAAAAACCCATCATTTAAACATGTGAAGGAAGTTCCTATTAAGAAACAAGTTTGGATTAAAAAAGAGAAAAGTTGAGGAAGTTAAAATGCTTAGTGAAGTTAGGGAATCATTTGTTGATTTAGAGAAGTGTAGCTTGCATGAATTAATTTCTATCTTACAAAAATTTGCAAGTGATCCTTCCATTAATGTTAACCAAGCTGGTTTTGGTTCCTATATTGCTAATCATGTCTTAAAAGAAAAGATTGCTAGGTACAACCAAGAGGCTATGATACCAGCTAAGCTTGGGGATATCTGGATCCCTAAGGTACTAGTAACCATTGGAAAAGAGACACACCATGCTATACTTGATATAGGATCTAGTGTCTCTATATTATCTAAAGAACTATATGAAGTCCTTGAACTTAAAAATATTGAGAAATGCTCTATTGAACTTGCACTTGCTGATGATTCCATTAGACATGCTCTAGGAAAAGTAAGTGATGTTATGGTAGAGTTACACATGACTTTTGTGCCTGTTGATTTTCTAATCATGGACATGAGGAATAAAACCTCTAGTCCTATTATTTTGGAAAGACATTTTCTTCGTACTACATGTGCCATTATTGATTCAAAGGAAGGGAATGTGAAGTTTCAGTTTCCACACAAGAAGAGCATGGAACACTTCCCAAGGAAGAGGGACACACCAAGGTTCAAACTCCCTCATGAGCTACGCCCCCTTTGATTATCAAGTAAGTAAGTCTAGCTATATGGCTATAAAGAAAGCGCTTTACGGGAGGCAGCCCGGTTGTTTTTGTTTGAGATTTTCTTTGAGTCCTCTTGCTGTAACAAGAGAGTAGTTTGTTAGTTTTGTTTCTGGGATTTTTAATAAAGAACCAAGTTTTACCTATTTTGAGTTTGAAAAGTTGCTATTCATTTTCGGAGAGTTTTCTGCCTGCACGAAGTCTGTCCACGGTTTGATTTTTAGTTTTTTATCTGTAACTCCGATTGAGCTGTAATTTGAACTGTAGCTTCAACTTTTCATCCTATGTACACGTGATTTTTTTCAGATTTTTCTGACGAGTTTAATTAAGATAGAAAAATGCGTTTTGCTGCTGCTATTTTTCTGGACAGATTCTGTCTTGATATTGTTTGATGCATTCTTTGAGCTTTTTGCTTGAATCTTTTTGATTCAATTGAGTTTATGAGTAGGCATACAACATTATATAATCTCTGGACATTCATATGAATTTTTGCCTAAGGATTTTATGCAGCAAGAAACCTATTTGTTTATCACTACTAATATCACCCCACAGAAAAGAAATGAGAGAAACGGTGTTTTGAAGTTTTTTCACAGGGATTAGAGGAGCTGTGATACGTCCAAAACGTATCTATAATTTTTGATTGTTTCATGCCATTTTTATGCTTTTAGCACTTGTTTTATATTAAGTTTATTATTTATTTGGACTAACCTACTAATAGTTGCAAAAGTGCACAATGTTCTTGTTTTACTCTTTGATGTGTAGAAATTATCAAGAATACAAGAGGAAACCTTGTTGGAGTCGAATTGGGACTTTCCTGAAATCTGTCTGAGAACTTTTTACGAAGATTGCCAGTTTGACCCTCGAAGATGACGTCAGGAGAGTCTGAAACAAAGTTGTCACAATTTTCCATACGAAGATTTTAAGCCCGAGATCAGCCCAATCGGAGTTCGGACGCGGCCTGTAGGCCCGTTTTGGTGGAACCCTAAAAGGGGTGACGGAAATCCGAGAAGATATATAAAGGGAGGAAACCTAATTCGTGGAGGACTCCTCCACCCACGAATTTCAGCCACCAAAAGCCACGTTTTTGCCTCCCCCATGGATCCCATCTCCATGGGGGAGGGCTCCCAAGAAGCCATGAAGGAGGGAGGCTAAGGGGCGGCGCTCCCCAAGCTTGCCGGCGGCGGGGAAAGGAGTTCCCCGCACCGCCGGCGCCGCCGCCGCCGCGCTGCCCCTCTCCGCCGTCTTCACCGCCATCTCCATCACCATCTCCTCCTTGTATTCAGTGGTTCATCCTCCCACAAACCTCTGTACCGTCCTATGTAAACATGGTGTTTGATGCTATAATATTTATCCTATGATTTACATCATGTTTCCGTAGTTTATTTGTCTTTTGATTGCTTAATTGAATGCATGAGGTTCATTAGAGTTGTATGTCTATATGGTGCTGTCCTTTGGTGTCCATTATATTTGTGCGCGCATGGATCAAACACCCTAGGGTTGGTAGTATTTGTAACGAAGCGGGGGAAGTTCTGCCGGAGTGACAGAAACCTGAGAACGCGAACCGATTAGTTGCACGTATGGGAGTAAGAGGACCTTGAACTTAAGGCTATGGTTGGGGAAACCTTAATGCATTGTTAGTATTTGCGGATGCTTTCTAACAATCCAATCATATAGTACTTGTAATCCCAAGTAGTGGAGTGCATGTATATTTAGCCTCTCCCACATAGAAAACTGCATCGAAGACAATGAACCAAGTACCTTCACTAATTAATCTTGGACAAAGCCACCACAATTACCACCACTTTTCCACACTCATGGTACTGTTAGTATATGGTTACTTAGTGTATTTATTGCTGCAGCACTAACATTTACTTTCTTGTATTTATTATCTTGCAAAACTACCTCTCATACCCGTATTGCTACCGTAGTTTTATTTCTAGATAATGCAAACGTTTAGTGTGCGTAGAGTTGTATCAGTGGTTGATAGAACTTGAGAGAATACTTATCCTACCTTTAGCTCCTCGTTGGGTTCGACACTCTTACTTATCGAAAAGGCTACACGCGATCCCCTATACTTGTGGGTTATCAAGACCTTTTCTGGCGCCGTTGCCGGGGAGCCATAGCGTAGGTTAATGTTCTTGTGTGCACTTGTTTGCTTTATCTCTAAGTAGTTTTTATTTTCAGTATTAAGTTGTTCTTTATCTTACTATGGATAGGGAATGCGAATTACAAAAAAAATTAGGTGTAGTTGTTATCTAAAAACGTTTTCAAAAAGAAAAGTGATTGGAAAGATGAGTAATGGTTAAATGGGGGTCGACCTTGAACACTTGTGTTCATGCCTATGAAACCAAAACAAATCTTTCCATGGAAGCTTTTCATTAAAAACATGTAAATATTGTAAATATTGTGTATATACCTCTGTACATAAAAATAAAATGCTAATTATAGTCTTTAGTTAATTGAAAGTTGATAGTTTTACTTTGCTGTCCAGAAACAGATTTTCTGTGCTCCACCGTATTAAATGTTTAAAATCACCAGAACGTGATCTTGATCTGAAATTTCTTGAGTGCAAAGTGATGCTTATTAGCTTTCTTTCATTAGACTAACTTTTTGATTTAAGGTACGTAGATAGTCGAAAAATTCGATCTTTACTGACTGTTCTGTTTAGACAGATTTTGTGCTTCTCTGTAAATAAAATCGTGATAAATCTCAGAATAGTATTTTGACTTGAAAATTTTTGTGCATAAACCTGAGATTATTATCTTTCTTTCATTAGACTAAAGTTTTTCGATTTGAGCTACTTAACTATCTCGTTGAATGCCATCTTTACGGACTGTTCAGTTTTGACAGATTTCTTTGTTTATTCAATATTGTACTTGGTGTTGTTAGTTTCATTAGTTTTTCGACGGACAACGGAAATCATGAACACCTTAGTATATACAGTGGCTAATGTTGAGTAAAATTATAAAACTTGTCAATGCTTGAACATGAGTGGATTTTATTTAATGAGTACTAACCCTACTAATGAGTTTTGTGAAGTTTTATGTGGATGTAGCTTATAAGATCTAATCAATATGGTGATATGAGATGAATAAGAAGACGCAAGAGCTCAAGCTTGGGGATGTGTAGGTGCATCCCAAGAACATATTCAAGAAGATACAATCATCTAAGCTTGGGGATGCCCGAGTCATCCCCCTATTCATCAACTAACATGAGGTTGTCTCGTTCATACTCTATATTACCCGTCCACATGATATGTATTGTCTTAACTTGTATTATAATTGCTTTTATATGTCTTGGTTTTACCTTCTTTAGTTTTATTAGGCTCCTTATTTGGTTTCGATTGCTTCTTTACTTTCACTTATAAATTCAAAATAACAAAAATATTTTCTTTTGTTTTGCTTCTTTGTTTGGTTCTTTATTTTAATTTTATTTGGGTTTTACTTTTGATTTTTATTTAGAGTTTTCCTTGCTGTAGCTAGCATGTTTAGGTCTTGCTTAGCCTCTGGTTTCTTAGTTTATCAAAAATAAAGTACCAAGTTTTATCCATTTAGCTTAGTTGATACATATGTAAAAAGTGATTTTCTGTTTTCGGTATCTACTGCTTATTGCGCGATTTTTCATATTTTACTGGAAGCTCTAAAAATCACGAAAAAATTACTGATGTTGTAGCACCTAATCCTCTGCATGTACAAAAATTGGCTAAAATTTCGGGCATGTTTAAGTGCACCTAAAAATTGCGTTTTCCAGCTGCTGTTTTTCTGGACAGATTCTGACTTTTGTTGCAAGAGTGGCCTCTTTTCGTTTTCATTTGATTTTTAATGGTTCTTACCTTTCATTTATAAGTTGGCCATTTAAGCAACCTTTCTGTAACTTAAAAACAAAATTTTATTTGGTTTAATAGTAGCACTTGGGAAATATTATCTATTGTACTAATGTCTAACCGCAGAAAAGAATGGGAAAGTTTTTGTGTTGAAGTTTTTTCACAGAGAATGAAGGAACACCAAACTATGGAATATTGAAGAATTACCAAAGTCATAAGCTTGGGGATGTCCCCGCATCCCTCTTCATCAATAACCCCGGTTTGCAAACCTTTAAACTTTGTTTTTTGAGCAACATAGGAACTTAACTAAACTTGAAGCGGCTGTATTTTATTATCTATTTATCTTAGCATCAAACACCAGTTACATTAATAAGTGGATCGTCACATATTTTATTTATCCTCTGTTTTCAATGTTTACTTGGTTAATGGATTACTTGTTGAAACTTAAAAATGATGTGTGAATAATACTGTTTAGTAGTTTATGTTTTCTTATGGTTAGTCTCAACTAGCTAATAGTGCATATTATGTTATTTTGATATCAACATGCATTGTCCTGTTCATAAGATGGTATGGTATTGTATCCTCCTCTGAATAATTCACTTGAATCGACTTGGCACATGCTCACACATGTTATGACTGAAAAATAAAAGTCAATTAAGCCTTGATGATCTATTTTGCCTCAGAGTTTTAGTATCGTTTTTATGCCTCCGTTAATTTTATTTTGTCGCAAGCATGATTATGACCGTTATCGCTCTCGTGGTTGTCGCTTCCCAGTCTATTGCTAGCCTTCACTTGTACTGAGCGGGAATGCTGCTCGTGCATCCAAATCCTTAAAACCAAGTTATCCCAAAGAGTCCACCAAAAATTCCTATGCATGGTATTTCAAGCCATTCCAAGTAAATTTGCATGTGCTACCTTTAAAACCTTCAAAATATTTCTCTTTTTGTGTCAATGTTTACTAGCTCATGAGGAATTAGTGTGGTTATTCTTTATTCTATTTGTCAAATGGACTTTTACACCTGGACTAGTGGCATATACATCCGCTTATCCAATAACTTGCAAAAAGAGCTGGCAACGGGGTGCCCAGTCCCAATTAATTACAACTTTAACCAATTAATTCTCTTCACACTTTTGCCCTGATTCATCAGTAAGCAATGACAAACAGTGAAATACCTGAATGTGTGTAAACCAAAGAGAAAGAGGGATGATCTGCCTTGCTGGTAGAAATAACGTCCTTCATGGGAGCCGCTCTTAAAAGTCCGTTTGACAGGTAGAATACTGTTCTCACCCGCTACCATTCGTTGACAATTAACAAACACCTCTCAAAACATTTTTACCTCTGTTTTTAAAACAAAAAGCTCTAGCACGTGTTAATCCCTGCTTCCCTCTGCGAAGGGCCAATCTTTTATTTTTATGTTGAGTCACCATCCTTTCTTTGAGCACTTCTTCGAGAGCATAGCTGTCGTTCTTAGTGTAATGTGCTTGTCCCAGAATACGATTAATTGAGGTATAACTGATGCTTTTATCTTTGATATCTCTATATCTAGTCTTCACTTGAACTTCAGAGGTGCCTTGGCATTTATGTTTTGCTCCACAATTAAGGGCAAGCGAGATACCACTCTATTGCTTATATTATCATACAATCTTGTTGATGTTTATAAATTTCATGTTATAAGCTCTTAGTTCGTTGATACTTTTCATTAGGAAACATGATTGCTAAGTTTTATTATCCATACATCATGCAATTGTTAAAGACCTGATCATAGCATTTACAATCAAAAATTATTTTGTTATCATTTACCTACTCGAGGACGAGCAGGAATTAAGCTTGGGGATGTTGATACGTCCAAAACGTATCTATAATTTTTGATTGTTTCATGCCATTTTTATGCTTTTAGCACTTGTTTTATATTAAGTTTATTATTTATTTGGACTAACCTACTAATAGTTGCAAAAGTGCACAATGTTCTTGTTTTACTCTTTGATGTGTAGAAATTATCAAGAATACAAGAGGAAACCTTGTTGGAGTCGAATTGGGACTTTCCTGAAATCTGTCTGAGAACTTTTTACGAAGATTGCCAGTTTGACCCTCGAAGATGACGTCATGGAGCTACGAAAGTTGTCACAATTTTCCATACGAAGATTTTAAGCCCGAGATCAGCCCAATCGGAGTTCGGACGCGGCCTGTAGGCCCGTTTTGGTGGAACCCTAAAAGGGGTGACGGAAATCCGAGAAGATATATAAAGGGAGGAAACCTAATTCGTGGAGGACTCCTCCACCCACGAATTTCAGCCACCAAAAGCCACGTTTTTGCCTCCCCCATGGATCCCATCTCCATGGGGGAGGGCTCCCAAGAAGCCATGAAGGAGGGAGGCTAAGGGGCGGCGCTCCCCAAGCTTGCCGGCGGCGGGGAAAGGAGTTCCCCGCACCGCCGGCGCCGCCGCCGCGCTGCGCCCCTCTCCGCCGTCTTCACCGCCATCTCCATCACCATCTCCTCCTTGTATTCAGTGGTTCATCCTCCCACAAACCTCTGTACCGTCCTATGTAAACATGGTGTTTGATGCTATAATATTTATCCTATGATTTACATCATGTTTCCGTAGTTTATTTGTCTTTTGATTGCTTAATTGAATGCATGAGGTTCATTAGAGTTGTATGTCTATATGGTGCTGTCCTTTGGTGTCCATTATATTTGTGCGCGCATGGATCAAACACCCTAGGGTTGGTAGTATTTGTAACGAAGCGGGGGAAGTTCTGCCGGAGTGACAGAAACCTGAGAACGCGAACCGATTAGTTGCACGTATGGGAGTAAGAGGACCTTGAACTTAAGGCTATGTATTTGCGGATGCTTGCTAACAATCCAATCATATAGTACTTGTAATCCCAAGTAGTGGAGTGCATGTATATTTAGCCTCTCCCACATAGAAAACTGCATCGAAGACAATGAACCAAGTACCTTCACTAATTAATCTTGGACAAAGCCACCACAATTACCACCACTTTTCCACACTCATGGTACTGTTAGTATATGGTTACTTAGTGTATTTATTGCTGCAGCACTAACATTTACTTTCTTGTATTTATTATCTTGCAAAACTACCTCTCATACCCGTATTGCTACCGTAGTTTTATTTCTAGATAATGCAAACGTTTAGTGTGCGTAGAGTTGTATCAGTGGTTGATAGAACTTGAGAGAATACTTATCCTACCTTTAGCTCCTCGTTGGGTTCGACACTCTTACTTATCGAAAAGGCTACACGCGATCCCCTATACTTGTGGGTTATCAAGACCTTTTCTGGCGCCGTTGCCGGGGAGCCATAGCGTAGGTTAATGTTCTTGTGTGCACTTGTTTGCTTTATCTCTAAGTAGTTTTTATTTTCAGTATTAAGTTGTTCTTTATCTTACTATGGATAGGGAATGCGAATTACAAAAAAAATTAGGTGTAGTTGTTATCTAAAAACGTTTTCAAAAAGAAAAGTGATTGGAAAGATGAGTAATGGTTAAATGGGGGTCGACCTTGAACACTTGTGTTCATGCCTATGAAACCAAAACAAATCTTTCCATGGAAGCTTTTCATTAAAAACATGTAAATATTGTAAATATTGTGTATATACCTCTGTACATAAAAATAAAATGCTAATTATAGTCTTTAGTTAATTGAAAGTTGATAGTTTTACTTTGCTGTCCAGAAACAGATTTTCTGTGCTCCACCGTATTAAATGTTTAAAATCACCAGAACGTGATCTTGATCTGAAATTTCTTGAGTGCAAAGTGATGCTTATTAGCTTTCTTTCATTAGACTAACTTTTTCTGATTTAAGGTACGTAGATAGTCGAAAAATTCGATCTTTACTGACTGTTCTGTTTAGACAGATTCTTCTCTGTAAAAAAATCGTGATAAATCTCAGAATAGTATTTTGACTTGAAAATTTTTGTGCATAAACCTGAGATTATTATCTTTCTTTCATTAGACTAAAGTTTTTCGATTTGAGCTACTTAACTATCTCGTTGAATGCCATCTTTACGGACTGTTCAGTTTTGACAGATTTCTTTGTTTATTCAATATTGTACTTGGTGTTGTTAGTTTCATTAGTTTTTCGACGGACAACGGAAATCATGAACACCTTAGTATATACAGTGGCTAATGTTGAGTAAAATTATAAAACTTGTCAATGCTTGAACATGAGTGGATTTTATTTAATGAGTACTAACCCTACTAATGAGTTTTGTGAAGTTTTATGTGGATGTAGCTTATAAGATCTAATCAATATGGTGATATGAGATGAATAAGAAGACGCAAGAGCTCAAGCTTGGGGATGTGTAGGTGCATCCCAAGAACATATTCAAGAAGATACAATCATCTAAGCTTGGGGATGCCCGAGTCATCCCCCTATTCATCAACTAACATGAGGTTGTCTCGTTCATACTCTATATTACCCGTCCACATGATATGTATTGTCTTAACTTGTATTATAATTGCTTTTATATGTCTTGGTTTTACCTTCTTTAGTTTTATTAGGCTCTTATTTGGTTTCGATTGCTTCTTTACTTTCACTTATAAATTCAAAATAACAAAAATATTTTCTTTTGTTTTGCTTCTTTGTTTGGTTCTTTATTTTAATTTTATTTGGGTTTTACTTTTGATTTTTATTTAGAGTTTTCCTTGCTGTAGCTAGCATGTTTAGGTCTTGCTTAGCCTCTGGTTTCTTAGTTTATCAAAAATAAAGTACCAAGTTTTATCCATTTAGCTTAGTTGATACATATGTAAAAAGTGATTTTCTGTTTTCGGTATCTACTGCTTATTGCGCGATTTTTCATATTTTACTGGAAGCTCTAAAAATCACGAAAAAATTACTGATGTTGTAGCACCTAATCCTCTGCATGTACAAAAATTGGCTAAAATTTCGGGCATGTTTAAGTGCACCTAAAAATTGCGTTTTCCAGCTGCTGTTTTTCTGGACAGATTCTGACTTTTGTTGCAAGAGTGGCCTCTTTTCGTTTTCATTTGATTTTTAATGGTTCTTACCTTTCATTTATAAGTTGGCCATTTAAGCAACCTTTCTGTAACTTAAAAACAAAATTTTATTTGGTTTAATAGTAGCACTTGGGAAATATTATCTATTGTACTAATGTCTAACCGCAGAAAAGAATGGGAAAGTTTTTGTGTTGAAGTTTTTTCACAGAGAATGAAGGAACACCAAACTATGGAATATTGAAGAATTACCAAAGTCATAAGCTTGGGGATGTCCCCGCATCCCTCTTCATCAATAACCCCACGGTTTGCAAACCTTTAAACTTTGTTTTTTGAGCAACATAGGAACTTAACTAAACTTGAAGCGGCTGTATTTTATTATCTATTTATCTTAGCATCAAACACCAGTTACATTAATAAGTGGATCGTCACATATTTTATTTATCCTCTGTTTTCAATGTTTACTTGGTTAATGGATTACTTGTTGAAACTTAAAAATGATGTGTGAATAATACTGTTTAGTAGTTTATGTTTTCTTATGGTTAGTCTCAACTAGCTAATAGTGCATATTATGTTATTTTGATATAACATGCATTGTCCTGTTCATAAGATGGTATGGTAGGTGGTATCCTCCTCTGAATAATTCACTTGAATCGACTTGGCACATGCTCACACATGTTATGACTGAAAAATAAAAGTCAATTAAGCCTTGATGATCTATTTTGCCTCAGAGTTTTAGTATCGTTTTTATGCCTCCGTTAATTTTATTTTGTCGCAAGCATGATTATGACCGTTATCGCTCTCGTGGTTGTCGCTTCCCAGTCTATTGCTAGCCTTCACTTGTACTGAGCGGGAATGCTGCTCGTGCATCCAAATCCTTAAAACCAAGTTATCCCAAAGAGTCCACCAAAAAATTCCTATGCATGGTATTTCAAGCCATTCCAAGTAAATTTGCATGTGCTACCTTTAAAACCTTCAAAATATTTCTCTTTTTGTGTCAATGTTTACTAGCTCATGAGGAATTAGTGTGGTTATTCTTTATTCTATTTGTCAAATGGACTTTTACACCTGGACTAGTGGCATATACATCCGCTTATCCAATAACTTGCAAAAAGAGCTGGCAACGGGGTGCCCAGTCCCAATTAATTACAACTTTAACCAATTAATTCTCTTCACACTTTTGCCCTGATTCATCAGTAAGCAATGACAAACAGTGAAATACCTGAATGTGTGTAAACCAAAGAGAAAGAGGGATGATCTGCCTTGCTGGTAGAAATAACGTCCTTCATGGGAGCCGCTCTTAAAAGTCCGTTTGACAGGTAGAATACTGTTCTCACCGCTACCATTCGTTGACAATTAACAAACACCTCTCAAAACATTTTTACCTCTGTTTTTAAAACAAAAAGCTCTAGCACGTGTTAATCCCTGCTTCCCTCTGCGAAGGGCCAATCTTTTATTTTTATGTTGAGTCACCATCCTTTCTTTGAGCACTTCTTCGAGAGCATAGCTGTCGTTCTTAGTGTAATGTGCTTGTCCCAGAATACGATTAATTGAGGTATAACATGATGCTTTTATCTTTGATATCTCTATATCTAGTCTTCACTTGAACTTCAGAGGTGCCTTGGCATTTATGTTTTGCTCCACAATTAAGGGCAAGCGAGATACCACTCATCATCTTTATTATGGTCATTACAATCTTGTTGATGTTTATAAATTTCATGTTATAAGCTCTTAGTTCGTTGATACTTTTCATTAGGAAACATGATTGCTAAGTTTTATTATCCATACATCATGCAATTGTTAAAGACCTGATCATAGCATTTACAATCAAAAATTATTTTGTTATCATTTACCTACTCGAGGACGAGCAGGAATTAAGCTTGGGGATGTTGATACGTCCAAAACGTATCTATAATTTTTGATTGTTTCATGCCATTTTTATGCTTTTAGCACTTGTTTTATATTAAGTTTATTATTTATTTGGACTAACCTACTAATAGTTGCAAAAGTGCACAATGTTCTTGTTTTACTCTTTGATGTGTAGAAATTATCAAGAATACAAGAGGAAACCTTGTTGGAGTCGAATTGGGACTTTCCTGAAATCTGTCTGAGAACTTTTTACGAAGATTGCCAGTTTGACCCTCGAAGATGACGTATGGAGTCTACGAAAGTTGTCACAATTTTCCATACGAAGATTTTAAGCCCGAGATCAGCCCAATCGGAGTTCGGACGCGGCCTGTAGGCCCGTTTTGGTGGAACCCTAAAAGGGGTGACGGAAATCCGAGAAGATATATAAAGGGAGGAAACCTAATTCGTGGAGGACTCCTCCACCCACGAATTTCAGCCACCAAAAGCCACGTTTTTGCCTCCCCCATGGATCCCATCTCCATGGGGGAGGGCTCCCAAGAAGCCATGAAGGAGGGAGGCTAAGGGGCGGCGCTCCCCAAGCTTGCCGGCGGCGGGGAAAGGAGTTCCCCGCACCGCCGGCGCCGCCGCCGCCGCGCTGCCCCTCTCCGCCGTCTTCACCGCCATCTCCATCACCATCTCCTCCTTGTATTCAGTGGTTCATCCTCCCACAAACCTCTGTACCGTCCTATGTAAACATGGTGTTTGATGCTATAATATTTATCCTATGATTTACATCATGTTTCCGTAGTTTATTTGTCTTTTGATTGCTTAATTGAATGCATGAGGTTCATTAGAGTTGTATGTCTATATGGTGCTGTCCTTTGGTGTCCATTATATTTGTGCGCGCATGGATCAAACACCCTAGGGTTGGTAGTATTTGTAACGAAGCGGGGGAAGTTCTGCCGGAGTGACAGAAACCTGAGAACGCGAACCGATTAGTTGCACGTATGGGAGTAAGAGGACCTTGAACTTAAGGCTATGGTTGGGGAAACCTTAATGCATTGTTAGTATTTGCGGATGCTTGCTAACAATCCAATCATATAGTACTTGTAATCCCAAGTAGTGGAGTGCATGTATATTTAGCCTCTCCCACATAGAAAACTGCATCGAAGACAATGAACCAAGTACCTTCACTAATTAATCTTGGACAAAGCCACCACAATTACCACCACTTTTCCACACTCATGGTACTGTTAGTATATGGTTACTTAGTGTACTTTATTGCTGCAGCACTAACTTTTACTTTCTTGTATTTATTATCTTGCAAAACTACCTCTCATACCCGTATTGCTACGTAGTTTTATTTCCTAGATAATGCAAACGTTTAGTGTGCGTAGAGTTGTATCAGTGGTTGATAGAACTTGAGAGATTACTTATCCTACCTTTAGCTCCTCGTTGGGTTCGACACTCTTACTTATCGAAAAGGCTACACGCGATCCCCTATACTTGTGGGTTATCAAGCTGCACCAAGAGCTATCCAAGGATGGTGAAGACCTTTGAAGAATGAATCATTTGACTCTATGTAGCAATAGTAATCACCTTTGATATCCATTGATAGTATTAAAATGCAAAGTCCATGTTAGTTTTATCACCTTCATACTCGGGACGAGCATGGGTTAAGCTTGGGGATGTTGATGTATGTAAAATGCATACATGAACTTTACATTTTATTACATGTTATTCCATGTTATTTGCATCATATAAGGGTTATATTCATAATTTATATTAAGTTTTGGGGATAATTAACAACTCCCCCATTTTTCTGGAATTAACCCTGCGCTGTCAGAAAACCCCTTTTTCTATATTTTGATGTTTTAGGGACCCAAACGACGTCCAAATGACCTGAAACTTTACGGGGATCACTTTTTTGGAAGGAACGAAACGTAGGCGCAAAGGAATCGAAGAAACGGAGACCAGAAGGCAGAAAGGGGTGGGCCCACGCGGCCAGATTCCCTGACCGCGTGGGGTCCCCCATCCTGGCCCTCGGGCCTCCGCTGCCGTCGATCTTTCTTCCCGAAGCTTCGTCTTGACCTAAAAACGACTCTATATAGACCCCTCAGGGCTTTCGCGAAAGAGAGCGCCGCCGAAACAGAGAAACCACAAAACAAAGATCTGGAGCTGAAGATTGGAGGGGGAAAACTCCGGCGGGGCACTGCCGGTGTGGTCTCCTTCCCCTCCAACAACATCTTCACCGACACCATGATGAAGAGGGAGTAGTCCACCCCTGGACTATGGGTTTGTGGAAGTAACTTATGTATCTGTCCTCTCTATGAGCTTCACTAATTAGTACCGTATGAGCTGCTGAACATGATTACGGCCATCTATGTAATTCCTTTGTGGTGGATCTTTATTATGAGTTAATACATGTTTGAGATTGCAATGGTTTTGTTTCAGTTATGAAAGTAGATGCATATTATGTACCCCGTTCTTATTTACTTGTCATGATCAAGCATGTTTATGAGAGCATGTGAGGGGGAACATGTGCATTAGTTGGAGTAACGGGGGTGGCTAGTCAGTGAACGTGAGAGAAAGTTCTGCGATCCACTTGGGTTTTCTACCTTACTTTGTTGCCTCACTAGGGATAAACAAAAATACCATGCTACCGAAGAGTGGATGTGACCTTGGCCACTATCTCCATGACTAGATCTAGCATGTTCTTATTTTAACTTCATGTCATTGAACTTATTGCTATGCTCTGATTTCTCTTAATTACTAAGGTGTTATGATTTTGTTCGCATCTTGGTGGAGCATAAGAGAGAGAACAACTTATACTTGAGATCTCTATGTTAGGACATGATGTCCATATTATTAATAACTTGTCAAACCATGTCTTGCCATCTTTCATGTTAATTTTAGTGTTCTATTGTCTACCACGTTATCAAGAGAGAGTGCATTTGTGAAACCATGAGCCCCGGTCCATTTTTAATCATAAGAAACACCTTTCCAACACTTTTTTCACCACTTTTGTTTGCTGCCATTATTAAATCCGAAAATACAAAAACACTTTTACATCTTGCATTCATCATAAAAAAACCAAAAATATCATTTATCATTGCTACCACCATCCTTGCATATTTATTTACCATCATTGCATATTTACTTATTGTTTGCATTGCATATTATTTTATTATCATTCTCACACCTTGTGCTTGACAACCACTTGGTGAGGTTGAGTGCACAAAACAATTTATTTTGTTGCAGGTTCTCAAGAGAAGGATAAGGAGATAACACCTGAAATACTGGTTCCCCGAGAGTTTGATATTAAACCCTCGAGTCACCCCTCGTGGGGAAAACTGTCTTCCACTTACTACATACACTCTGCACTTGGAGTCTCAACCTAACCCATTTACTTTTCACGCAGGTAATCACACGAAGGGCCGTCAAGTTTCTGGCGCCGTTGTGGGGTAACTACGTGAAGGGCCATCAGTATATCAAAAACCATTACACAACATCATGAATAGAGATCAGTGACCAATTTTATACAAGTTGTTCATCACATTAACTAATTAAAAAAAATTCTACTCCATACTCATTTTGATCAATTACTAAGTAAAAAACATCTGGACATATGCAAACTAACAAGTTAATGTGAGCTTGGATCATTTTCACTTCATTTACTTGTTGAAATCTAAAAATTTGAATTTTGAAAAATTTACATGCACCAATTTTTGAATTGGACAAAACAATTAACATGAAAAATGTGGAACTTTTAATTATTGATCTAGCAGTGAAAACCTCATTCCATTCTGAGCTCTGAAACTGTAAAATTACATATTTCAACTTTCAGTAACTTTTTGCCTAATGAAAATTTGCCTAAAATTACACATCTAAAATTCACTCTACTCCTAGAGCATGAAATCCTTCTCTACTTCTAGAGCATTGAGGCAGACTAATAACGAGAGATGAAAGGATAAAGTTGCTAACCTTTTAAAACCTTGGATTTAGGGGTTACCACCAAATCTCTCAGAAAAAATTGGGCATGAACTCGGCTTGATCAAGAGGAAAAATGGCCACCATGCATATGAGCTCGAGCTGCAGTGGACGAACTTATATATAGGGGTCGACCTCTAGTCCCGGTCCGTGATACGACCCGGGACTAGAGGCCTCCGCTTGTGGGGCTGGCTGGGCACGAGCCTTTTAGTCCCGGGCGGTATCACGGCCCGGGACTAGATGTCGAGACTGGAGGCTCCCTGGCCTCCTAGCCGTTGGAGCTGCTACACTAGTCCCGGCCCGTAACAAAGTGGGGACTAGTGCTCTGGATGGAAGACCCTTTTTCCACTAGTGAGGAGAACTGCGCCAAAGCAACCTCATCACCCACACGACACGACGTCGAGCGCGGACCACCAACGCCTCTTTCTGGGAACAGTATCCCGGTTGTTGAGTCAACAGGGAGGGTCGTGCCTGAACTGCTCACATTTGCCAAACGCAATTAACTATTTTATTAGATCAACACGCCTCCTATCGCATGCATGCAAAATGCATTTTAGCTGCTTGATTAGTTGGTTGCTCATACAATCTTTTACACATTTTTCTTACTGACAAAAGTCATTTTGGAGATGGTCCACAATTGCAACTACGATTAGGGATTATTATATCATGGAACTGAGCACGGCCATGTGGCGACAGCGGTCACTGGGGTCAAAAGTAACACATACTCCGTCCGTTTTTATTTAGTTCGCGTTCTAGGTTTTTTCAAAGTCAAACTTATCAAAGTTTGACTAAGTATATACGACAAAATATCAATATATAAATCTACTCCCTCCGTATCAAAATATAAGACTCTCTACCTACTTTCTGCACATATGTATCTAAACATGTTTTAGTGCAAGATTCACATGAACCTTGCACTAAAACATGTCTAGATACATGTGTGTAGAAATTAGGTAGAGAGTCTTATATTTTGAACCTTGCACTAAAACATGTCTAGATACATGTGTGTAGAAATTAGGTAGAGAGTCTTATATTTTGATACGGAGGGAGTAATATATATAATATGAAAATATATCTTATGAAGATTCTAATAATGTTAAAATTTTATTGTAAATACATATTTTTTCTATATATTTGATCAAACTTTACAAAATTTGATTTTGACTAAACCCAGAACGAAAACTAATTATAAACGGAGGGAGTACTTGCAGCTATTTTTATTGTGGTCATTTTTCTTCTTATACACTATAGCTACAAAGGACTGTGTCTTAGGCGTCGGTGTCATTTGACACTGGCCAATACACTGTAGCTCCACCCTGCAGTGTAGTACGAGATTTGGCAAAAAAAGTCGAAACAAGTTTGTTGTGGGCATGTGGGTATCTTTTCTCTAAATGGAATTTTCCTCTAACGTTTAGTTAATTGTGACACTTCAAATAACTTTCAGCCACATATGGCCCTTTCCCTAAAACACCAAAGGCTTAGTCGTTTGGAGCCTCCAATACGCCAAATCATAAGGCGTAGGTGTTTCAAGCCTCTTAACGGAAACGTTTGACGACAGACTAATGGCTACTTTTGCCTCTACGTTATCTAGGATACTATACTCTAATACAATCACAACGCTCGCGCAGCTCAGCTGGTCGCGCTCACGCTTCAAATAGCGGTGCTCGTGATTTTGACTCTTACTTCTTCCCCTCTTTCGTTTTCTGGATTGTTTTTTATTTTAAAACAATAAACGCTTGACGCAGGATTCGAACCAACAACCGTAAGCTAAATGGCAGGGATGGTACCAACGAGCCACTAGTATCTCCTTTTTAAGTGATGCATGCTTCCTTGTGTAGCTTTTTTGAACTGAAATAAATATCTGACCTAAATATGGAGGGGGGCATGGGCCCCCTCCCCACATGGTAAGAATGTAAAAACAATTTAACATACATTTTCCTAACATAAGAATAATATACAATTCTTACTCGAGGCCCTCTATCTTGATTTCTTCTGGACAAATAGATTTTTAGTACGAACTCAATCAATTACACTTCTTTTATAGTTTCATGCGCTTCATGCTCCCTATTTATGTAGCGACGGGCGCCCTTATACGGGGCACACATCTTCTATGAGCGAGCTCCACCAGCTCACTCATAATCGGTATCACTCTTCTTGTTGTACATATTAAGTTTCAAAACTAGTTTAGCACACTAATTATTAATATTGTATATTGATTAAAAATGTGTGTCACGTGATATGCTCTAGATAATTTCCGGTGCCACGTTATGCTCCTTGACGGCCGAGGACCTCTTGGAGCACAATCTAGTACACTACTGTCGCTTCCTGCCTCCACATACTAGTGGGTGGTACAAGACGGTCGGCATCCTGACATTCTTCGGCTGGCTGGCGAGCCTTCCTGTTGCGATGTTCACCACAACAGCTGTTGAGTACGCCGCTGAGCGCCGAGTCAGTTATTATCGCCGCGTATTTTCGTATATTATATTCGTATCTTTGCTACATGTGAAATTTCTCAGTATGTTAGTATTAGTTATAGTATCAATATTAGTTGTCTAAGAATACTTAGCATTTTTAAGGCTTAGTATTAATTGTTAGTTAATGAACATGATGTGTAATAGTATTAACTAGTCGCAAACTCCTGAGACTACACGACTAGTTATCAGTAAAATAAAGTAAAAAATATTAGGTTTTAATAACATTGTAAATATAGTTAAACGTATAAAACACCGGGTAATTATTCCGATGGAAAAAGGAACAACAACCCTTCAATTAGCTCCTCATTATCTATTACGTACTCTAGTTTGGTAATTACGTCAAGATATGATTTCACCTATCTCCACTAATTATATATACTGCATACTGCATACGAAGGAAATACAATAAATATAGCTTTTGTAATATTCAAATGAATTGCATGTTTGAGTTTCTCTAATTTTTTGAGGTAGATAGGAAACATCCAACCCAACAATTGTACTTGAAATAACAATCTCACACTATAATGTATCATTGGTTCTTCGGCTGAAACAAATATTTGACAAAAAAATATGTCCATTCTAAAAGGTAGAATTTTGAGTTATCTTGAACTCCTTTTAGAGGTCGTTTGGTACCCATCATTTCGAACCGGAATTATGGAAGTCATTTGTGATTCCATACTTAACCTGTTTGGCTGTCATGGAATTGGACATGTCATTCCATTTGGAATTCCAACAAATGCCTATTGTATTGTTATGCCAATTCCAATCCCTAACCCTGTCTTCACTTTCCAAATGAAATGAAATGATGGCATCATTTCATTTTTGCCAAATGAAATGAAATGAAATGATGGGTACCAAACGAGCTCTTAATATATTTTCATGCCTCTAATATAGCTCATGTTCATTAACCAAAACTCAAGAAGAATTAGTAAAGAATCTTCAAAGTTCAATCTAACTTTGTATTTCTATCGGTAAAAAGAAGATTTTCTTAATGCTATATTCAAACTTCAACATTACTCTATTGTTTAGGCTAGTATGACTGATAACGTTCTCAAACAGCTGAAATAATTACTATGTTATTTCTATCTAAATAAAAAAAAGATAGTGCTTTCCGCACTGATCAACAAGACGTGCATGTTTGGGCCGATCATAGTTGCAATTCAAATCAAATAAGATTGGACTATTTACTCGTACAAAATGCAAAGTCTCTAATAAAAACAGAGATAAACTTGAAAAAAATTATATGGGACAATAATAATGAATATAACTAAGAACTAATTAGGGACACAATTATGCAAACATTATAAGAAAATATCCATAATCAGCCACATACATATATTGATATTCTTTGTTTACGTAAAAGGCAGTAGGCAAGGCCCCTACTGTGTCATTTTCATTTTATAAAAAAGGTATAATTACATGAGTGTGGAATGTCAAGGAAATAAAAAATTAAAGCTGCAGGTGTGATTATGCTTCCAAATGCTTCAGGTGTGATCAAAGACTATGGAGGCAATGGCTATGAGAGATGGTTTGGAATTTGCAAATTCTTTCGGCTTCCAACAGGTTGTGGCTGAATTGGATTCTCAAGAAGTGATTAAGTTCTATGAAGGGCAATTACAATGGTGGGATGCAGTAGCAGCTATCTTCGCAAAATGTTTGGATATTATTTCTCAAATGGGGAAGGTCAAATTTAAGCATTGTTTTCAACAAATTCAGTCTCTCATGAGCTAGCTAAATATAGTTTTCGCAATAAGTTGAGTTTGATGTTACTGATGAACCTCCTGACTGGATTATCAATAATATCGTGAACAATGTAATTGTGGCCTAAATTAATAAAGCTAGCCATGATGGCCTTTCCCTAAAAAAAGGCTTTTCCTGTATGCATAACAAGAGCAAAATTCTCCTTTTTAAAAAACTAACGAATTCATGTATAAGCATGGTGGAACGGAATGAATATCCAATATATAGGTGTTTCTTATGTGGAAATAGGACATTGGTTCATAGGTTTACTAGTAGCAACTCTTATAAGCATTATAATGTAAAAATGAGCGTTCCAAACATACACATACTTGTGACAATATTGCATGATAATTTATATAGGTATTAAATTGATACATCCAAGCAACGCTATACCTAGATATTAAGTATCACTTGGCTAATACTTCATTTATGGTGTCCACTACCCACGGCTACACCTAGATATTATGTAATAAGCTAGATAGTACCTCATTAATTTCTATGACATATTGCTACAACTTTATCTACCCCCATAACAACAATGAGATTATAAACACCTCCCCTTTTACCCTTTGTGATGTGATCCAAGAAAGTACCATCAGTACTGACGGAGAACCCCGCCACATCCAAGCATCACTCGAACTCACCAGTAAGATACTTGGATACGACATGAAGCCAAACGCCACCATCGCGCAACGAAGTCTAGATCTATCCCTATCTCTACTTGTATAGACAAAGGTGCCTATCCTTCTCTCCCATCATCACTCCGGACGACCTTGCCACCGCAGGAGGAGAAGTGGAGGGGAGCTGGGAAGAACATGTGACTCTCAACGAGGTGGAGAGAGAGAGAGAGAGAGAGAGAGAGAGAGAGAGAGAGAGAGAGAGACGTACACTTCATACAAGCCTATTAGAAATTTCCAAGATTAATATGTTTTTTCTTCCAAGAAAGCAAAGTAAATCTTCTTGCCTCATTAGATGTTTTTACGGCATGAGACCCTATTCATTTACAAAATTTCTCACCATATACACTTCGAACTCCAAGGGAGACCCGCTCAAAACAAAACCTAGGCTTTAGCGAAGTAGCGGCCACAAATTTGTTTCTAAAGTAGACCCCTAAGGACTAACGATAGAAATCATTGATGCCTGGCCATGTGGAGTAGGAGGCTGAAACTCGTTTGATGTACTAGCACATTTGAAAGAATGAGATGGCTCATCATGGGATGATGTGAAAAACAGTTTTGAATCTACTCACATGCTGTAAAAAGAGAGTACAAGGTCAAACACAAGACTAAGTATAGAGGAAATGTCGTTTTTGGCTGGTGAGAGCATTGTGCTCCTAAATAAACAGACGAGCAAATTCATCCAAAACATTTCATTATTCAAAAATGTGATAATGTTTTTTACTTTATACTCCCTTCGTTTCTTGATGTAAGGCATTTACGTGTGACCATAAATTTGGCCAGTGAAACGTGGGTTATGAACAGGTGAGCGCGTTTGTGTCTTCTTAGATGTATATGAAGTTTGGGTTCCCATAGGCGCTGACGGTTGGCTTGCCCTTCCTTACCTGACCCATGTCTGATGTTTCGTCTCACACTCTCACCCATCGATCCCATTGTTTCACCAAGAAACAAACAACCCATATGGCAGCCCCTCCCTTCGGAAGAACATATCTCCCGCTTTTTTTCAAGCATCTGCTCATGGATATCTCGCTTTGGGCTTTGCTGTTGTCTTTGGGATGTGAACCATGTGGGGGAATTGTTAGAAGCGCCTCCCGGTTGTTGAGTCAGCCGAGAGGTCGTACCTGAACTACTCACATTTGCCAATGCAGTTTACTACTACTATTTTATTAGATCGACGCGCCTAAGTAGATACATGCAAAATGCATTGTAGCTGCTCGATTAGTTGCTCATACATCATTTACACAGTTCGCTTAGTCAGCGGAGTGGAACGTGTGGTTTGTGTTTAACATCGTCAAGTCTAAAAGTTATGAAGATGGAGGCTTGACAAGTGGAAGCGGCAACACATGGTGTGTGAGATTTGGTTGTGCTCCATTATTGGTTGGAGCAGGCAATTGGGTGTTTATACATCGGTGTCTTGGTGAAGGTGTTGTATGGAGTTTTCTCAGACCCTGTCTATAGGGTGAAAATCTAGGATCTGGTCTTCTATGACAAGATCCAGCGATGGTGACGATTTACACGTCGTTTCGTTTCTTAAGGCGTTGCTTTTGAATAACCGTTTCCACAACCCGTAGTAAGTTGTCGAGCGCTGATTGATTCAGCATGTCACTGGGATGTCATGTGTTTTTTTTAGTAATTTCGTTGTGTCCATTCTCAATATCTCGACTTGCTCTTGATATTGAATTGTTGCCGAGCCTGGATGTACTTAACATCGACTTGATATTAATATATTGTTCTTTATCGAATTTTTTTACGCCCTTTGCTTATTGACAAAAGACATTTTGTATATAGTTTACAGGTCGGGATATTTATTTATTATGAAACTGTGCCCGACCATGTGGTGACAGCTGAACGAAAACGAAACATCCAACAAAAAAGGACGATATGTAACGTGTGAGTGAGAACATGGTTGGGCCTTGATTAGCGCGATCCCAGGGAGACTGTGCACAGCTGCCTACCTGGCTAGCTGTCTAGTGTAGTACTGTACGAGATTTGGCGGGCAGCAGCTGAAGAAAAAAGTCAAAAGAAGTTTGTTATGCGCATGTGGGATGGATGTACTACGACCACGACCCCCATATCATTGTTAGAATGCTCTGCTACAACTGTTGCAGATGCAAGTTTGGCGCGCTACTGGCTGATGACAAAGATTAGTACTAGAAGAGTTGGACTAAAATTAGAGTTAACCATCAACATTTGTCCAACACTGCTTCAGATTGCACAGAGCGAAATTCTGCAACATAATTGGCTCCCCAGTTGGTTCTGTAAACCGACATCTCCACTCACAAGTTACAGCAGGCGTCTCATTGCTTCACGTAATTTCGTTGGGAATTTCTACAGCAAACGGCTCGACGAGGAAAGGCACACCTCCAATCAACTGAACTTTCCATCGCGAATGAGGTTATAATGCTTCCAAGCAAAGCATGTTATCATCATTAGCATTCGAATTAAGTTCCATCGACATAGCTTCAAAATGTACCTAGCGCTACTAGCTAAGCAGAATCTTGCTGTAAACCTGTAACTAGTACTCCCTCCGTCCAATAATAACTGTCTCAAGTTTGTCAAAAATTGGATGTATCTAGACATGAAACATGTATGGATACATCCACTTCTTGGTAAACTTGAGACGGTTATTATTGGACGGAGGGAGTACGTACGTCTGGTTAAGCCATCATCAGTTGCCGTTTATAAGCTAAAGTCCTAAAAGAACACTTGCTTTTTTCTGAGACACTAAAGAACGCTTGCTGGCTGAACACGATACTAGTACTAGCCGAAATTGCTAAACTACGCATGGTATCAAGCACTAACCATCAGGACGCAAAAATTTTTTTTAGAAATGGGTAGTCCCGACAGGACGCAAATATTAAACTCGTTTCTTAATAGCTGGATCAAACAGAGCATGTGAAGCACAGTGCAGATCAGCAATGGTTGCAGAGTATATAAACTGCAACTACAAAAGGCAGTGCGTTGAAAGGAGCGGCGGGGGCTACAGCTCCCGGCTTTCTGTCGGCGATCCTAATCCTAACGGCAAGACTATGTGTGTCGGGGGCTATCCGGGTAGGGTCATGGTGTGGTATAAGCAATGTCTAAGAGTGGACCGAAGCACAAAAAACCGACATACCCGGCCCCAGGAGGGACCGGGTTATGGTGTTGGTAAAAACCAATTGCAAGGAGGCAAAAAAGGCGACTGTTAATTGCCGCTTAAATGCAGGGGGTGAGAGCGGCAGTGAGGGAAAGGGAAAGACTACGCCTAATTGCAACCTAAACGTCACTTTATCAGAGCCAGGACATGATTAAGCTCCATGACCTAAGCTCGCTAGCTACCTGCTGATTACGTAGTGGTACTTAGCTAGAGCGAGCATATTGATATGGCATCTTAAGCTACGCAAAGGCCGGGAAAAAGACAGGGGAAAGTAGCAACACAGTGTCAATCACGCTTATGAATGGATGGAGCGGATGGAGCGTAATAATATTTAGTCCCTCCGTTCCAAATTACTTGACTTGGTTAGACAAACCCAAGTCAACTAATTTGGAACGGAGGGAGTACTTGCTACTAGCTTTCATCAAATATTTGTTTTCCTTTTGGAGATTGCAGCTTTTTTCCCACAAATATACTGTAGTTGTTAATTGTTGTCGACCTACTGTTATGTTATCGATCGATCGCTGTTCACGTACATGTTTCACCGAACGGTCGATCAGTGCGTCACTCACACCAAGCACAGTAATTTAATTATAAAACATGTTTAGACTTCAGAAGAGGTCCGTCTTCAACGGTCGACTGGTTGTTGAGGCACGTGAAATTTGACAAAATTAACCCTTTGGCCAAACTTCAACCAAAAACAACCCTTTTTTGAATTTTTTTCGAAAACTAACCCTTTTGTGTGGCTCCCGCACCGGGGGCGCCACACATGTATGCACCACTCCCCCGGCTGGGGCGCCACACATCTGCCAGCGTGGCAAAGCGAGCCCCAGCCTTGGTTAAGTAGCGCCGGAGCTGGGGGCGCCACACATCTGCCAGCGTGGCAAAGCGAGCCCCAGCCTTGGTTAAGTAGCGCCGGAGCTGGGGGCGCCACACCTCCATGTGTGGCGCCGGTGTCTGGGGCGCCGCACATTCTGTAAAAATAACAGGCCCCTGCCCGTGCCCGACCTGCCTCCTCTTTTCCCTCCCAAAACAAAAGAAGAGCACGCCCCCAACACACCCCAACACACCCCCCCCCCCTCAAATCCATCCTTTTCGGTGTGATTTTTCCGGGGATTTCGGCTCCCCTACGTGCAAGAAGGTACTCTCCCCCATCCTCCTTGTTTTTGTCCAATAGAAATCTTCCAATTTGGAGACATTGTGTAGATCTTGGAAACCCTAGAATTTGAATATGAGGACAAATTTGTGGTTATTTGTTGATAATATTGGTCAATGTGTGTGGGTATGATGGATATGAAGTGTTGGGCTGTTGATTGTAGGTTAGGGTTAGGGTTTTTGTTAGATGTAGTTATGAGCTAGATTTAGTTAGGGTTAGTGCATAATGACTTGATTTAAAATTAAGATAAGTAAATTGATTTTGTTTGAAATGCGTAGCTTAGTGCAATGTATCAATCATTTGATGCATTCTGGTTGTTGTAAATTTTTTTAGATGGAGAAAATGGTTAGTGTTCATCATGTGGACAAGGAGGCCTTTTTGAAAGGCAATGTGGAGCATGACTCGGAGGAGAAAGTGGTGGTGTTTGGCCATAGTCCTAGCTATGCCGAGGTTGTCGAGAGAGTGCGGATTGCATTGAATTGGACGGATCCAAATGATGTTCTTTCTTTGGAGGGAAGGTATAATGTTGGGTTCGGAATGCATCTTCGTTGGAAGACTATGCCTCTCAACTCCGAGTTGTGTTGGAGTGCATATAAGGAGACGGTTGCGGGATCTCAAGACAAGGCTCTTGAGTTGTTTGCCACCAAGATGTTTGACTTGAACCGGTGTGCCTCCGAACATGACGTTAGGAGGCCGGTTCAAAATGAGTCACCTCATGCGCATGAAGTGTACTATCCAACGTCGAGTCCACCTCCAATGACTCAACATGATTTTAGCCAACCAACAATGACCCAACACGAAAGGAGCCAACCTTCAAGCCCAATTCAAAGTGACCAATATGAAGAATCGGAGGAGGAGAGCGACGCGTCGGAGTATGAGCTTCATAAAAATGATATTGGTGATGTGGAGACAAATTGTAGGCATGAGGACATGGACCATGACATCCCTTATAACCGATGCTATGTATCGGACTCGGATGATGACGGTCCCGAAGAAGATGTTGATGAAGATGGGTTCACTGCTAAAGAAGCCGAAATATTCAAGAAGGTAGTGGGCCGGGATCATCGGTTACCATTGTTCCGTGATCTTAGTCTCGCCGATAAAGCCGTGGTTGATGGTGTCACGAGTAAAATTCTTGAACCAAGGCCAACTTCGAAGAAGGATCGTAATCCCAAAAACTATGGTATTGCTGAGGGAGTGAAGTTTGAAAGCTTGTTGGAATTGAAGACATGGCTCAAGGAGTATGCGGTTAAGTACTTTAGACCATACAAAGTGGTTCACTCGGATGTCAAGAAGCGTTACACGGTTAAGTGTGAGGACGCGCATAATGGGTGTCCGTGGATTGTGCGTGCAAGACCTATCAAGGGAACCTCTCAATGGGTTCTAAAAAAATGTGTGTCCACTCACATGTGTAGTGGCAATGATGATGATGATGACAAGGATGCGAAGGACATTCATCGGCAACTAACCTCCGATTTCATCGGCTATAGACTTTCCAATTCCATACAGGCATTCCCCACTTTTACGGTGAGGGCTATCATGGACACGGTGAAAGACATGTTTGGTTACTCGGTGAAGTATGGGAAGGCATGGAGGGCCAAGCAAGCCGCATTCAAGATGTTGTATGGTGACTGGGAGGAAGCATACAACCGACTTCCTAGATTGTTGGGAGCTATGGCTGCTACAAATCCGGCATGGTTACGTGTGTGGAGCCCTTTGGCCAAAAGACTAGGGATTACAACGGTGCAACCGTCCGTGTCTTTGGCCGTGCATTTTGGGCTTTCGGGCAATGCATAAGGGCATTCAAGCATTGTAGACCGGTTGTCTCCGTGGATGGCACATTCTTGACAGGCCAGTACAAGGGCACACTTTTGATTGCCGTAGCTCATGATGCTAACGACCGGTTGTTGCCGTTGGCTTTTGCTTTGGTGACGGCGGAGAACCAGGACAACTGGGAGTGGTTCATGGGTCTAGTGAGAACAAAGGTATTTGAGCCTCAAAGAGAGGTATGTGTCATCTCGGACCGCCACCAAGGCATACTCAATGCGGTGGAGATTGATATTCCCGGGCATGCTCCTTTGCACCATCGATGGTGCATGAGGCATTTTGTGTCCAACTTCTATAGGGCATGCGGAAATAAGGAGCTATCTGATGATCTAAAAGATTGTTGTCTCGCTTTCACCGAGCGGCATTTTGTGAGATTGTACAACAGATTGCTAACTCTCACATCGCCGGGGGGTCGAGAGTTCCTAGATAGGCATGCGTCTCTGAGGCACAAGTGGACTAGAGCATTTGACACTGACGGTAGGAAGTACGGTGACATGACAAGCAACATGGCAGAATGTTTCAACAATGTGCTCAGAGGAGTCCGTGCGTTGCCCGTGACAGCAATAGTTCAATACACATTCGACAAGTTGAATGAGTATTTACAAAAATATAGTGAGGAAATGTTTGAGCAGATGGAAGGGAAGAACAAGCACAAGAAGAAGTACAAGTATCCACCTGAAGCAGACAAATGGATGGCATACCAGTTAAGGAAGGCGGAGACCAATACAGCCCAATGTTTTGACAACAACGAGTGGATTACCAAGTCAATGAGCCAGGAGGCACCACGGTAGGTGGTGTGCAACACGGAGGGCGTGCGTGCAAAGTCTTGCTAAAGCAATGTTTGTGCTCGTGCCAAAGGCCTCAGTTGCTTCATCTCCCTTGCTCGCACTTGCGGACCGCGGCACGCATTAGAAAAGTGGGATACGTTGATCCGGTTAGGTTGTCCGAGTACTCGATCGAGGCTACCAAGGAGACATGGGCGGGCAGATTTGAACCTTACTTTGACCAATCACAATGGCCAGAATATCATGGCATTCAACTATGGCCTGATCCAATACTGAAGGTGACGAAACGGGGAAGACGAAAGACAAAACGTTTTAGAAATGACATGGACGCATGGGGTGCAGGAGGTCTCCGAGAGTGGGGCAACCAACATTTTCAGGAGCCTAGTGTGGCTGCCCGTTGTGGAGAAAGCAATGGTGGTGGGCATAACACTAGAGGTTGTAGTGGAAACAAGAGATCGAAGGGAAATTATGCAAGCACAAGCAACCCGGGTGCTAGCCAACATGCGGGCAGCCAACAAGGCGACGGTGGAGTTGGCGGTGGTAGCACAAGCCACCATGGTAGTGGCGGTGGTGGTAGCACAAGCCGCCGTGGAGGTGGCGGTGGTGGTAGCACAAGCCGCCGTGGAGGTGGCGGTAGTGGCGGTGGTGGTAGCACAAGCCACCGTGGAGGTGGCGGTAGTGGCGGTGGTGGTAGCACAAGCCACCGTGGCGGTAGAACATCAATGTTTGACGAGCTAAGAGGGGGTACTCCTAGAAGGCGTAGAGGTGGTAGTCGTAGATGATTGGTACGAATGAAAATTATTTGGTTATTGTCTTTTATTTCGAATATTGTTAATTTTATTGTACTAACAGTTTTTCTAACTTACGCAGGTATGGGGTCGTCGAACTGGTTGGAGAGGCCGTGGGCATGGAGGAGGGCGACTAACCAGCCCGAGGAGGAGCCACCAAAGTGTTTTTGCCAAGACATTTGCAAGGCCAAGCAGTCCGATGATTGGGATGAGACAAGAGGACGAAGGTTTTGGTTGTGTCCCAACTATTGTAGGGACAAGGAAGAACCCAAGTCTGCTTATGACCGTCCCAAGGTATGCCTCCTCCTTATGCATGAAAATTTACGTATATTTGTGTAATAATTGCTAATGTCTATTGTCTCTTTTGTAGTCACCGCCGCCCCTTTGTCCCTACTTCAAATGGATAGACTTGGTCCAAGATAGCTACTTCAAGAATGAGGTCGAATGGGCTCGAGAGACTGCTCTTAAGCACATGGCGGAGAGGAAAAAAGATGAGGAGAGGGAGGAGAAGTTGAGGTTGAAGAAGGAGAAGGAACGTAAGGAGAAAGAAAATAAGAAGCTTGAAGAGGCCAAGGCTCGTGAGGCCGAGAGGGAAGTCAAACGTGGAATAGCTCGCCGTGCTATGGAGGATGAAGCATCGGGAAAGCGCAAGGGCAAGTATCCGCGTTGGACTCAATGAGCATCCAACATTAATGTCGTTGTGAACCTTGCAATGTCGAAAACTTGATGAGTTAGTTGTGAACCTTGCAATGTCGAAAACTTGATGAGTTAGTTGTGAACCTTGTAATTTCATGAATTTGATGGATTTCGTTGAACCTTGTAATATGGTGAACTCTTAGTGCGTTATTTGCGTGAACCTTCTAATTATTCTTTGCCATAATAATTTGAATTCTGAAACTGTAGTTTTATGTGCAGTAATTTCTGTTTTGTGCCTTCTGTTTTGTGCCTTCTGATAAAATTTAAAATTTCAATTGTGCGGCGCCGGAGACGGGGGCGCCACACCCTGGGCGCCACACAAGAGCACAAAATTGGCGCCTCTCTGTTAATTTGCACCCTCTCTGTTAATTTGCCGCGCGCCCCAGACTCCGGTGCCACACATACACGAGCCGCGCCGCCAGCTTCGGCGCCACACATGTGCGGCGCCGGAGACGGGGGCGCCACACCCTTAAACTCCACTCCCCCAGGCGGGGTGCCACACAAGCGCACAAAATTGGCGCCTCTCTGTTAATTTGCACCCTCTCTGTTAATTTGCCGCGCGCCCCAGACTCCAGCGCCACACATACACGAGCCGCGCCGCCAGCTTCGGCGCCACACATGTGCGACGCCCCAGGCTGGGGCGCCACACCCTTAAGCTCCACTCCCCGGGCGGGGAGCCACACAAGAGCCCAAAATTGCACCATCTCTGTTAATTTGCCGCGCGCCCCAGACTCCGGCGCCACACATACACGAGCCGCGCCGCCAGCTTCGGCGCCACACATGTGCGACACCCCAAGCTGGGGCGCCACACCCTTAAGCTCCACTCCCCCGGGCGGGGAGCCACACAAGAGCCCAAAATTGCACCCTCTCTGTTAATTTGCCGCGCCCAGTCTCCGGCGGCACACATACAGGAGCCGCGCCGCTGGCTACGACGCGATATGTGTGACGCCCCTGCCACCGGCGCCACACCTTCATGCACCACTCCCCAGCTGCCGGCGCCACACTCAGCAAAATAAACTGAGGGGACATATTTACCACATGAGTAAACATGAAGCAATATCTATACGAGTAAACATGACACAATATCTATACAGAGCATTGATTCAGAACAACAAAATATCGGAAACGACATCAGCAAACACGACAAGTTATAGTTCAACAAGAGTTCACGATAAGGTCCACAACGAAACGACAAGTTCACGACAAGGACCACGGGAAACCAAGTTTACGACAAGTTCACGACATAGTACAAACGACGAATAATCTACTTCCTTTTCCTTAGCCTCCTCAAAGGCTCAGTCGGCGCCGGATCCGCGTTCTTCCTCCTACTCCTCAAAGGCTCAGTCGGCGCCGGATCCGCGTTCTTCCTCCTACTCCTCACAGGTAGCTTCTTCATCGGCTCTTCCTCCGACACGTGATCTTCCGAGTCCTCATCCTCCGACACGTGCTCTTCCGAGTCCTCATCCTCCGACATGTGCTCTTCCACATCATCGGACTCTTGATCGTCGTCATCCTCATCCTCAGCAGGCCCCTTTTTCTTGTAGATGTAGTCGTCCGGTGAATAACGCTTGGTAGACTTCTTCTTGGATCTTAGGTGGAAGGATCGCTGGTACGCCTGCAGGGTCATGTCATCGCTCACATTATCATCAAAATCGCCCTAGAAATGAAAGAATGTAAGCGGAATAATTAGTACATGGTTGAGGTTCAAGAAATCATTTTTGGGTGACCGGCATGTAACATATTCATACCTCAACCTCTTCATCATTGGGCTCATGTGGGTTCGAACTAGAAGCATCACCACGGATAGGGGTTGAAGGGGACCTCGAGCGGGTCGACATGGCATCATCGCCGCGACAACCAAGCAAATGCGCTAAAGTGCGCAACCGAGTTGCGGAACGCTATGACATTGCGAAATCAATATCTTAGTAGAAATGGACAACAAATTATGCACGAAGCGGAGATCGTCTAACTTACCTTCACAAATTCCCTAACGGCAACATCACCCTTTTTGCCACGAGGTAACATGGCTGCCTCCTCGGCCGCTCCCGCTTGGCGGTCGATCTCATTGCGCTATGAAAACAAACATGTCAACAACTAAACTCTAATTATGATGAGACGAAATAAATTAGGCAAAAATTACCATGAAGTTCATCACGGGAGCGAAATCAGTTCGGTTGCCTTCTCTTACGGCCTTGTTGTACCGGAGCTCAACAATAGCATCATCGTCCATGTCCTCCAAGAGCTCCTCATAAGCCGAGGGGCATATACGGACACGGGTACGTGCAAGAAACCAACCAAGATATGCATCGAATGCCTCTTGACGGTACTTGGGGAGATCCCGCATATACACCTTCGTGTCCGTTGCCTCTTTCAACTCGGCATTGAATGTAGTGATGTAATCCTTATGATGTTTATCCCATTTCGTGATCTTCCTCTGCTGGCGCCGGTCCAATCTACATGGTCAACAAATGAAATATTAGTAACTACACTAATACATAAGAAGATTGGGTAAGACAAAATTTGGAGCCTCACTCGTGCAACGAAAACATCCTGTTTATCCACTTTGGCGGTGTAGTTTGATACAACCCAAATTGGCTCATCACACGATGTGGTAGGTGGAACTCAACGGCATACAAGCATATCAATGGGCACTGCATCATCCAAAGATATTCTTCGTCGAGACACTTTGGGTTTAGGGAGAATTCCGGATTGAAACCAAATCTCTCCCCGACACCATAAATCTGCCATTTCACCTATATCATAGTACTCATTTCAGCATGTGCAGTTGCGATTTAAGATAGATTGTGATTGAAGGAAAGCATTCTAATTATTACCTGCTCGGGGGTCAGCGAGTCGAACTCGTTGATGTACCGCAAGTACTCCTTTTGCGGGTCGCCGGTGAACTCCGCAACCCTGTCCCACTTGTACGCCCATGTAGGCTCCCGAAGCCTCTGGGGATGGTCATGGTCGTTCCAAGGCTTCCACTGCAAAAGCTTCGGCCGTCCAACTGAGAAGTGTTCCCACATCCAAACCGAAAGTAGGATCATTGGACCACCGATACCGGCCTCACCGACGAACCTACGACACGCATCATCCAACTGCACATATAGGTATACGTGTTAGAATTTCATAAGTTTTGCACACACAAGAAATAAAGCAAGATAAATATTTACCTGCCGGTACAAGTAAGCAAGCGCGGCCGTACCCCAGCTTTGCTTACTCTCCCAACGTGTTAACGCCTTCAGCCACATCCACGGAGCGTTCCGCCCACTACTGTCAGCAAACAAAGTCCTCGTGATCACGTACCACACGTATGCGCGTGCATGATTCTGAATGACCACTTTATCAGCCCCTTCAGGACACTTAGCAAAGTTTTTCCTGATCCAAACAAATGAGGCGCCGGCGGAGAGTCTATCCTTACTAGTGTCTTCCTTCTCTGGAGGAGCCGCACCTATAAGGCTGAACATCTTGTCGCGCCACCCATCAGATTCGGTGCTAAAACACACAGGTTTGCCCGCGATGGGGAGTGCCAAGATCATCGACACGTCCTGAAGAGTCACCGTCATCTCCCCGGTGGGGATGTGAAAGCTGTGTGTCTCCGGCCTCCAACGGTCAACAAGAGCTAGCAGTGATGGCCGAAGGATTGAAATTTGGCGTGGACCGAGACATGAGCTGGATGAATGGAAGGAGTCCAATCTTCTCGATGTACTCAGTGTACCTCTCGTCGTACGGCATGCCCCTGTCACCAGTTTGCAAGGAGGCCTCGTGAGACCGAAGACGAAGGGGGGCAAGTACCTAAAAAAATAATTACAAGTTACAACATTATCCATGCCGAATAGAAATATGAACTAACATCTAAAATATGCAAAACATTACAAATTACCTTTCCCTCCGCAATCTTTCTCGCACGGTGCTTCTTATCATATTGTTCTTCGAGAAGTTCCATCCTACATATTTTAAAAAACTACCACTAGTAAGAGATAGAAATTTTTCAATATCTTTTCAATATTCATTTCAACCTCATATAGGACATCTACCACATCCACACATACACCACATATAAAATTTACACATACATCCATTGGGTAACCACTTTTACATCCACAAATACACCTCATATACACATAGATTTCATATCATACCGAATTAACTAAAAAAATGAAAATCAACCCTCCAAATGATTAACAACTATTACACGTGCCATACAAATGCTAGGGGATCAAAAAACAAGCCTCATGCCATACTAATTTCGAAATCTAGGATGAACTAAGATTTCACCTAGTGTGGCAAAAACCGGACAAATATGAAAGATCTATTGGATGAAATTGAGGGGAACGGAGGAGATTACCTTGAGGAACGATGGGGAGTCCAAATCCCTTCAGATCGGTGCGGATTTGGAGCGGATTTGAGAGGGGGAGAGGGGGAACCGCAGCCGCCGCCGTCGCTGTTCTTTTCCTTGTTAGGTTTGGAGTGAGAGAGGGAGAGGCGGGTCGGGCCAGGGGGCTGAGGGAAACATCTTCATGTGTGGCGCCCCACATGGAGGTGTGGCGCCCCCCATCCCCGGCGCTACTTAACCAGGGCTGGGGCCCGCCGTGCCACGCTGGCAGAGGTGTGGCGCCCCAGCCTGGGGCGCGGTGGGTGCATGTGTGGCGCCCTCGTTACGGGAGCCACACAAAAGGGTTAGATTTCGATTTTTTTTGAAAAAAGGGTTATTTTTGGATGAAGTTTCGGCGAAGGGTTAATTTTGTCAAATTTCACTTGAGGCACAGCTCTCACCAACGGCTAAGCTGCGTGGGTGCTTCAACGTGCAAAATACCTCGCGTATCTGAACTCTAGCACGACCATAGTATGCCGTGTGCGTTTCAGCTAGTAGGTGACGGTGACACTGACACTGAGACGCTCCTCGATTTATTGGTCAGGTACAGTAGCAAGCTTAGCTTAATTTGTCCGGTATTTGGGCTAATCGATCTAAACTTAGTTAGGCTGTTGAATACTTGCAAAAGAGATACTCCTACCAAATCGTCTTAAATTTAGTTACAGAGGTAGTAGTATTTACCTATTGCGCTGCCTGTGTTGACAGTCGAGATAATAAATTCTTGATTTAGGACCTGGAATGTATGCAATTATTTTGGATCGCTAATTTGCTAACATTTGTTTCAGCACGTGAGAAACTACAAAAGGAGGCTCTTCTCAGCATTGACTCTTAATTAATTTTTGCATGTAGCATATTCCTTTGCTGGGTAAGGTTTATGGTCATGGAATGTGACGAAAAATCAAGTTATCAAACTCGACGCCGCTATCCAAGCTAGGACCCAAGTCATCGCATGCCTTACTAGAGTGCCAATAAGAAATGATGCCTATGACGCAGATGCACTAGCCCATTGTTATCAGGATCCTTGTTCTTGTAGTGATCACCTTTTGCAAATTTTGTTTCCAATTTATACCTTAGTCACTTCATCTTGTTTGACAAAAAAAATGTTGTGTATCTAATTTTAACCGTATTTGTTTATTTCCGTCACTACAGATTACATATTTCATGATATTTCAAAATGCATTAAAATTATAGATGTATTTACTCTAGCTAAGCAGAACACTCGAAATAGCTCAACCTGGCTAGAATTCCGATTTATTGTTATGGCCACACATATCACCAGGTTGTATGCTAACAAGATTTGAGTGTTTTCCGAGAAACACGACATGCATGTTATTTTACATCACCATGATGCCCAAGATAATTATAATGCCTTTCCCTGTATGAACTTGTCTTTTTCAGGTATTTTTTTTTTAGTTTTACGCTGTCAGGTGTTGATAAATAATTTGGCATCCAGTTTGTCCGGTATTCTCTATTTCATATTTTCACGTGAAATTTTCATAGTTACAATGTATTTTCCCCTTGCAAGATTGTTGCAAGCTAAGGTCTTGGTACACCTGCTATCATGCTTGCAAAAAATCAAGATAGTGACTTATGTAGTGTAAGAACTTAACGTTTTGAAATATGTGGCTATGTGGACATGCATTTATATTTCCATGTGCAGCATGCATAACAATCAAAAGGACCGTGAAAACGCACATGCAGCAAACTAGTATAGATTAAATTCCATGGACATGTTATGCAAGTAAAAATGGAGTTTGCATCTTTTTGGGGTTTTGTTCTGACTGCTACAAAATCTAATACTAGATACACGAGAAAAACTACACCTGCATGGAATTTTATTAGAGGTTAATGAGTAGGCAGATGAATCTAGATACATGAAATTAAATAAATGCATGAAAATACATTTTGCGTGAAAATATTCATTGTAACAACGTATAATGCCCTTAAAAGATTGTTGCGAGCTGAGGTCTGCGATCACAACGGCACAGAGGGCCGTCGCCGCCTTCTTCAGTCAGCCGGCAATTCCTCTGCTACCAACGCCGGCAGCAAGGACTCCCGCGCTCCCGCTGCCTCCACGACGCAGCGACAGGCTCGCCGACAAGCCCCAGATGCCCGCCGTCGACAAGGCACGCAACGTGCTGTACACCAAGCTGGGCATCAAGGTCCAGGAGATGCCGCTGCTCAAAGCAACGAAGGAGTTCGCCGACAGCTGCAAGACCACCATGACCGATGCTGCGGTTGCAGCAGTAGGCACGCTGCTCAAGCTGAACCTGCCTTCCGTCATCGCCGCGGACGAAGCGCTCATCGCCATGGCGGGAGCAGGAGGGACCGAGCTGGCTGTCAACGCCATCGATGCATCCGCATAATCTGCAGTTTCCTATTCTGCTTACTTGTACGCCGACTAAGACAATGCACTGCACTCGCCTAAGACCTAATCCGGATTCTTCTGCTACTACTAATGCCCCGCGAAGCAACTCCTCGCCGGCAAACTCGCGAAGCAATTTTTCGCCAATCCGATCTACTACAACCTCGACGTGCTCCGCTCGCTTTTTTGCGCTAAGTGGCAAGCTTCAACGACACGCAGAAACTGCCACGACCCACGGCTCCAGCTTAAGCCAAGCGCCTCTTCTTGAGTCGTGCTTCAGAGTGCAATCCCGTTCAAGTCATCTCTTCTGCCACTCCACTAGTTGATATGTTGGGCCTCATCTTGGGATATCATTTGTTGGAACGTGCGCGGGCTGAACGATCAAGCGCGAAAAGACACGGTTAATGCAACTTTGGCGCAAACCACTTGCCACATTGCCTGCATTCAGGAGACAAAGCTGGAATTCATAGACCAACAGACTGCTGCATATATCGGGGGTTTCAGGTTGCGGTCTTTCGCCCACCGTCCTGCCACTGGAACGAGAGGAGGCATTCTGTTGCTTTGGGACGATGACCATGTCAGCATCACTAACACTCACATCGGCGCTCATCTGATCTCTGCTGACGTCACGGTGCGCGCTTGCGGAACCAAATTCAACCTCACCGCTGTCTACGGTCTCTCCTCGGATGCTGAAAAGAGAGCCTTTCTTGATGAAGCAATTGCTGCTGCTCCCACCGACGACACCAAATGGCTTATTCTTGGAGATTTCAATCTCATTTACCAGGCTGCAGACAAGAACAACACCAACTTGAACTTGCGTCTCATGGGCCAATTTAGGGATGCTCTCAACACTTGCCATCTCAAGGAGATCAGACTACTGAATCGCAAATACACTTGGAGCAATGAGAGAGCTGATCCAACCCTCGTCAGGCTTGACCGGGCGTTCTGTAATGCTAGCTGGGACCTCGCTTTCGACTCCCACACCCTTCAAGCTCTTTCATCTTCGCTATCGGACCACTGCCCTCTGCTGCTCTCGAATCACAGTGGTCCTCGCAAGCCACCATTTTTCCGCTTTGAGAACTTCTGGACGAAGATGCCGGGGTTTCATGACATCGTCACCTCGGCTTGGAACCTTGAGTCCACCCACACCCAGCCGGTGCACATCCTCAACCATAAGCTAAAGATAGTTGCGAGGAAGCTTCGCATCTGGAGTAGGAGCCTGTTCTCCAACCACAAGCAGCAGCTCATCATAGCTCTTGGCGTCATCCTCCAGCTCGACGCTGCCCAGGAATCGAGAATGCTTACTGCTACGGAGGCAGCTCTGTAGACTGCGCTCAAACGCCGAGTGATGGGTCTATCGGTTCTTGAGAGATCGCGCAAACGCCAGGCATCCAGAATAAACTTCCTCCACGAGGGAGACGCCAACACCAAGTTCTTCCACCTCCGGGTGAACTCTCGCATACGGAAAAATGTCATTCAGAGGCTAAGGTGAAACGGGGGATGGGTGGCAAACCACACCGAAAAGGAGCAGCTCATCCACGAGCACTTCACATCCTCCCTGGGCGCCCCGCCTACTCGCATGCTTGACTTCAACTGGGATGCCATCGACCCAAATTTTGAGGACCTGGACGATCTGGGGCTACCTTTCTCTGAAGAAGAAATTCGAGGGGCCATTTTCGGCTTACCGGCAGACAAGGCGTCGGGACCAGATGGATTCACCTCCAACTTCTTCCGTTCCTGCTGGCCTACTGTCAAGTATGACCTGATGAAAGTGATCAATGTCTTTTCTGAGCTATCTATCAACAACTTTCAAGTCATCAACAGCGCCAACATTGCCCTTCTCCCAAAAAAGGACGGGGCCGACTGCCTGAAGGACTATAGACCGATCAGCCCCAAGATTATCGCCAAGGCAATGGCCACAAGACTTCGCCCTAAGATGAACGACATTGTCTCGGCATGCTAGAGCGCCTTCATCAAAAACAGAAGCATCCACGATAACTTTATGTACGTCAGAAACGTGGCCCGTCGTCTTCATCAAAAGCACACCCCAGCCCTGCTGATTAAGCTTGATATTGCCAAAACCTTCGACACGGTGCGCTGGGACTACCTGCTGGACCTCATGCAACGCTTGGGCTTCCCTCCTCGGTGGCGAGCCTGGATTTCGCTCATCTTCTCCACCACCACTTCTCGGGTGCTTCTGAATGGCACCCGGGAAACGAGATTATTCACGGTCGCGGACTAAGGCAGGGCGATCCTCTTTTGCCGTTGCTCTTTGACATCGCAATCGACACGCTTCCTAGGATACTTGAGCTCGCAACCGAATCAGGACTTCTGCAACCTCTGCCTGGCAACTTTATCAAATCCCGCATTTATTTATATGCGGATGATGCGGTCATTTTCCTGAAGCCGGAAACTCAAGACATCAGCAACTTAACTGCTCTTCTGGACAACTTTGGCATGGTTACTGGCCTCATGACGAACATCGATAAAAGTTCGGTGGCCCCCATCCGTTGCGAGGATATCGACCTCACTGCCACGCTTCTCAACTTCCCGGCTACGGTGAATCAGCTCCCAATCAAGTACCTGGGTCTCCCTCTCTCGCTAGGGCGACTCAGACGGGTGGACCTGCAGCCTTACATCGACAAGGTGGCGTCAAGGTTAAATCCTTACAAGACCAAATTCCTAAACCGTGCCGGTTGCGACGCTTTGGTAAAATCGGTCCTCACTGCCCTGCCAATCTTCCTTCTGACGGCGATCAAGGCCGATAAAGCAACCCTCAAGGCTTTCGACAGATTGAGAAGGGCCATGCTATGGAACGCAAGTGACACTGTAACTGGAGGGAAATGTAAAGTGAGTTGGACGATGATTTGCCGTCCGAAAAAGCTTGGAGGTCTTGGGATTCTGGACCTCGAGAAATTCGCCAGGGCGATGCGGCTGCGGTGGCTGTGGTTCGAGTGGACAGCTCCTGAAAAGCCTTGGGTGGGACTCGAAACACCTAATGACGACACTGATAGGGAGTTGTTCAATGCTGCTACAAGGGTGGCCATCGGGCATGGGATGACGGCGAGCTTTTGGTCATCTTCTTGGCTCAATGGGACCTCTCCGAGAACGCTTGCCCCCATTATCTTCCAGGCCTCAAGGAAGAAGAAGCGATGCGTCAAGGACGCGCCTCAACTGGGTCGCTGACATCGCTGTACATGAGTTCACCCTGGAACACGTCAGTCAGTTTGTCAATCTGTGGGATCTTCTCCAGGGTATTTCGTTGGATCCGGCCAACACTGACGCCATCACTTGGACGCTCACGTCGAACGGGAAATGCTCGACAGAGTCGGCTTACAAAGCTCAATTCATCGGATCCAACACTTGCTCCTTCGACAACCTCGTCTGGAAGACTTGGGCTCCACCGAAGTGCAGATTTTTTGCCTGGCTTGCGGTGCAGAACAGGCTTTGGACGTCAGACCGTCTCGCTAAGAGGGGTTGGCCTCACACACCTCTCTGTTAGCTGTGCAGATCCCAGAACGAAACTGCAAGACACATCCTCTTTGAGTGCAGATATTCAAGACGAATCTGGCAGACGGCGGCCTCTTGGCTTTCCTGCCCTTCTCTGGTGCAGGACATTGGAACAGGACGTCCGACTGTCGTTGATTATTGGCAAGCGGCTACCAAGTCTCCCACGGCACATCCCAAGGGTCTCAAGTCGGCAGTCACGCTGATCGCTTGGGAACTGTGGAAGGAAAGAAACGCTAGAGTTTTCAACAACACTTTCTCGATGCCTTCGACTCTCATCCAGAAGATCAAAGATGAGGGCAAGGACTGGATCCTCGCGGGAGATAAGCCTCTTGCTGAGTTGTTGCTTAGAGAGAAGACATGACGATATTTCTCTCGGAGAGAATAGACGGTGTTGGTTGATTGTATCAGTACCTTACTTTTTTAGTTTTTACTTTGGCCTTGGCCGTGTTGTGTTTGTTTCTCCTATATCAATATAAAAGGCAAATCTTTTGCCCCGTTTAAAAAAAAAGAGGTCTTGGTACACCTGCTAAAGTGTCATGCTTTCAAAAAATATATGACATTGAATTATGCAATGTGAAAATTTTAACGTTTTGAAATATGTGGCTATATTTTCTATAGACATGCATTTTATGTTTACATGTGCGACATACATGACAGGCAAAAGGACCGTGAAGACGCACATGCATTCAAGTAGTACAGATTCACGCATGCACATGTTATGCAAGTCAAACTGGCTTTCACAATTTTTAGATTTTGTTTTGACGCCCACAAAATCTTATAGTAGATGCACGGGATAAATTACATGCATGGAGGTTTGCTACAGGTTGATGAGTAGGTGGATGAATCTAGATCCATGAGAATAAATAAATGCATGATCAAGTTGGTTGTGGATGAGTCATGTAATATTGAAGTAGTTTGTTAGGTCATGATATATGTTGCATCGCATAGGCTACAATTATTTGTATAAGTATTTGCATTCAGTAATTGAACAAAGAAGACCGTGAGAGGGGAAGGTGTGCAAATATGTAGCTCAAAATATGACCTAGGAATGCGTATGGCTGTGTGTAGGTTTATATCATAGTTTTGTTCTTGATATAAACAAGGTGGTCGGGATAGATAAATTATGAGATGTGAGACATTGGAGCAAAGCAAAGGTGAGAGTGAGTTGTCGTTATGGTAAAACCCATAGTTTCTCCTCCCGGTTACGATGCACAAAACAAACATATGCATGTGACGGCAATCTATATATGTGTTGTAATTATGAGAGTGATTTAGAATGAAGTATGTCTTACCCTGTACACAGGGCCGAAGCCGCACTGACCTAGCTTCTTGGCCCAAAAATTGCCGGTGGCATATGCTATATGTGTGAAATCGTAGAGTGAGAACCCGGAGTCCGATTCCTCGACTTTCCACAGATCGAGCACCATTTGCATCTCAGTGTTCATGGTTGCGATGGTCATCCTCCCTGCGATAGTGAGAGGCATGAGATTGAGGGTATCAGGCTGATGCATATCGGAACCGAAAACTGAACTAGAAAAAATCTAGCCGCTGTAATTAAACATTACTTTATTATACTTGATCGAGCATTATTTCTACAGTAGATGAACTTTACTCCTATTGTAATTGAAAATTTATATTTATATGACAGTGATACGCGTCTCTGTGTATTTGGTACAGTAGTTGGCATTGGTCGATGTATGTATGGCCTGATCGATCTTAGCTTAGCTTAGGTTGTTGGCGTCCATCATGTCAGATGAGATAAAGATCGATGTGTTCTGTACCGATCTGGCCTGCTGCTGTATTTTGTTTCTTCAAGCCAGATCAAGCCGAAGCTGACTGCACAGGTGGTCTGCACTCCGCAGCTGCTCACGTACGCGTCAGGTTGTCAGCTATACCTACCTCGTAGTATTGCTGAATTTGAGGGTCTTTTGTTTTCTCGAAAAGAGATGGGACGATCTTCTTCGTACCCTCTCGGGCTTCGTGCGCATCTTGCTGCTTTTGGAGAAAGCCACAAACAAAGCGGCATTTAGCAGAAAGTACAAGTGAGAAAAGCTGAAGAACATGTGTGGGTAAAATTCTGTAAATGGAAAGAAGACAGAAAGTACATCTTGATTTTTCTTCTACTATGATTTCTACTCATTTTACCAATAGATCTGTTAATTCATTTGCAGACACATATGCTATGCTAATTGCTGTGTTTCATCCTTGATTACTTCTCGTTATCATTATAATACGATATCTGAGTAACATGACAAGAAGATCAAGATTTATTTCTTCATTTTATGCCTACTTAGGCTGATACTACTTGCAATCTTGAACCTGCACCTACATAGAGAACAATAGCAGGCAGTGAACTGCTTGGAGAGGCTTGATGAAATGAACGGAGGTGGTGTGGTGCTGGGCGCGTTCTTGGCAGCGGACATGGTGGGGCTTCCCACCATGGTATATATGCCACGCCCGTCGTCTAGGTACAACTACTACTCGGCGTGCCTCGAGCTCGTCCTTCCGTCAATCAGCGGTTCATGTTACAGCAAATCTCCCAACCCTCGCTCCTTCTACAATGCATCAAAAGCGAGAGCAGGAATTGAATCTTAGCTGGAGCGAAGAAGTTGGCAGAAATCATTGGCTAATCTTTGGGGTGATGTAATTCCTTTTCATTTTTTGGCCTAGGCCGGGTTGTCTTTGCTTCTACTATATCTATATAAAAGGAAAAGGTTTTGCCTTGTTTTAAAAAAAGATTTTGGAGGGACACTGCTATTTTTATGATGTATTTTTTCTGTTAGTTCTCCTGCTTTCATAGCTTTGATCTTGTGGATCCCAAATTTCAAGTTCTTAAAGTTAGCACACCACAGTTAGGACTATGTACTTCCAATATGTATGAGTACAGGTGAGTGCCTCCTTGAGTGACCATATTGTACATTTGGTTATTTGAACACTTGAGCCGGTGGTGCCTGGATGAGCGAGTGAGGAGGATTGCGGATTGTACATTTGGTAAAATTTGTTGGGTATAGACCTCAGCTTTGCTTAATTTTTCTTTTGTATTTTCTTTAAAGTTTTGTTTATGTAGATATATTCTCATGTGTGTTTTATTTGCATTTTATATCGTGGAATATATCAATACGATCTCCACATTTTTCGGCACTTATTTGTGTATCTTATTATCTTCTCCCTCGGCATTGTGCAATGGCTTTTTCATGAAATACAGTATTTACATGTGCGTCTTCGATTTGTCTACTTTTAGATGAAAGTGTACACCCTGCAAAATGCAATGGGTAAACAAATATTGTGTTGTCGGTAATGACAAACTATATGAGTGCAAGAAAAAGTAAGCTCTAGGCTAGATATATGATATAACAAAAAGGATTTGTGTCAAAGGGTTGAAATCCTTCAACAACCAAAAATATTAATAAATAAAATCCAACCCGTAGCAACGCACGGGCATTAGCCAGTCTTACTAAACCGAGAACCACATTGTCGTGGTGGTCGTGGCCGTAGTGTGGTATCCTCCCAGCGACTTGTCTTCTCGTCTCTCTGCGTTGATGTGTGTCGAGCAAGCCTATGTCATTGTTTCTTCGACTCTCGCTTCTCGTGCATGAAATCAACCACTTCTTCTGAGATACTCCCTCTTTTTTTATATACAAGGCCACTTCGTTTTTTCGTGTCAAACTTTGACTTTTAATTTTGGTCAACAAAATACAAGTTATATTTATAAAAATATATCACTGGAAAGTTCTTTGAAATGTGCATCCAATGGCTTACGTTTTGTGGTATATAATCCTTATTTTGTTGGCAAAATTAATGATGGAAGTTTGTCATAAAAATATGATGTGGCCTTGTATTCAAAGACAGAGGGACTATGTACTTCTCAAACTAAGAAGTGCGGTAGTTGCAAGAAAATAAAAAAAAGACCCGTGATGTGCGCATCATTGTCATTGACCTACATCAGCATAGGAGCCGAACCACATATTTTTTGACCGAACAGTCCTACCCTGTTAATCTCGTGTAGCATACTAAAGGAAAAAAAAGGCCTAAATAACGGAGGGAATAAAGCCCAACTAAACAAAGGAAAAATGGCACAGGTTCTGGCCAATAGCAAAGCAGGTACTCCTACCTCTTCGTCCTCGTTTTCCAGAGCTGAACGAGAAAAACTCCTCTTAGAGCATCTCCACCGGAGGCCTCCAAATGACCCTCCAAAGACAATTGGGGTCCGGATGCCAAAATCGGCCACCAGCGGCACCCTCAAAGGGTCGGGCCGAGCGAAATCGTGTCTGGCACCCCAGAAAGGGCCTCCAAGTTTGGAGGCCCTCTCGGGGGTGCCGGACATGGTGCGGACATGGCCTTCGACAAGGGTGGCCCGCCCGTCATACACAGCGCCGGCGTGACCTGATTCATTCGCTCCCCCACCCTCCTTCTTTTTCCTCTCGCCGACGATTCACACCATCGCCGCCACTCTCGTCGCCGCCTGCTTGATTCGCACCTCGGGGCCCAAGCCGCAGCGCTCACACAGGCCAGCTTGCCGCCGCTCCCCGCCGGTCTCCGACCTCGTCCAGCGCCGGCGCAGCTAATTCAGGCCGGGTACGCCTCTTCTTCCCTGCCGCCCCGCACGCAAGGTGTTCGGCCATTCGTTTATAGGCTCATTTCGTTGATTGTTCATTCGTGGCCTTGTTCCATTGCTTTGTTTTGTCCAATAGGGTATGGACAGCGACGACGAGATCATGTTTTTCCAAATGTTGTCGAAGGATGCCGCCCTTGCGGCCGACGACGAGGAGAATGAGATGGTCATGGCCGCAGTTCTAGATGTCGCAGTCGAGGCAAACGCGGCGCCGAAGTTTGGAGGATCAGTGAAGGGGAGGAGGCCCAACAAGGAACTTTACAGAGCAACTGGGCACATGCTCTTGTACTTTGCGGTTTGATACGTCATGTTTTAAACTTGAATTCGTATTTAAACTTTGCATTCGAATTTGAACTTGTGTTGTAATAATCTATACTTTTCTATCTTCAATTCGTACTGAAATGCAAGAACTTGGGTTCTATCGCCGATGTGGTTTAGATGGAAAAAAATTGGAGTTCTTGTTTGGGGTGCGCCGCTGTGGGCAGCACCCCAATTGGTCGTACACATGTGCTGCCCCTCCATTGGGTCTCAATTGGGGGTGTCGGACATCGATTTAGAGTCCCTGGTGGAGATGCTCTTAATGCCTAATGCCGCCGCCGCCGCTGCATATTCCTTATCTTGTCGGGACCTGGGGCCCTTCGCTTCGGGGGGCGGGGTGGCCGCCCCTCTGCCCCGCCCTCAGGGCTGATCCGCCGCCGTTCGACCCGCTTGCCATAGAATAAGAGCTTTATAAGAACAACCAAAGCTTCAGCCACCGTGTCAGAGGAATGCATGAAGCCTCTGGAGCCGTCGGTTGCCCATACGCGCCGACATTTGACTTGCCCTTACCTGGCCCATGTTTCCATTGATGTTTCACCAGGAAACAAACAGCCCATGTGTCGGCCCTTCCGGAAGAACGAATCTCCCGTCCCCGGCCCCTGCTTTCATTTCAAGCATCTACTCATGAATCGGCGTCGCCGTCGTCGACCTGTTACATCACGGCGCGTACGGTGCACCCTCATCAGCTCAGCACTCAGCAGTTGTGTGATTGTTTCCCTTTTTGCAATTTTGGTTGAAGTGTTTTATTTCTTATCTTTGCTTCATTTCGACCCAAAGCGAAACCGAAGAAGCTTCCTAGTCCTACTACACAGCTGTGGAAACCTGGGACACGGAGAAACGTATTAACCTGGGACACATGGAATTGTTTGAAGCGCCCTCCGGTTGTTGAGTCAGCGTAGAGGTCGTAACTGAACTGCTCAAATTTGCCAAATGCAATTAAATATATTATCAGATCAACGCGCCTCCACACATACACGCATAATGCATTTTTTAGCTGCTCACACATTGTGTACACTGTTGACAAAAGATATTTTGCAGATGGTCCAGGATTGCCACTACAATTCGGGATATTTATTTATTTATTATTATGAAGAAACTGTGCACGACCATGTGGCGACAGCTGAACGAAAACGAGATGACGAGCAGCAAAGAAGGACGAAATGTAAGGTGTGAGTGAGAACATGGTTGGGCCTTGATTATTTATTTATTATTATGAAGAAACTGTGCACGACCATGTGGCGACAGCTGAACGAAAACGAGATGACGAACAGCAAAAGAAGGACGAAATGTAAGGTGTGAGCGAGAACATGGTTGGGCCTTGATTAGCGCGATCCCAGGAAAACTGTTTCAGCACAGCTGTCTACTCTCTCCGTTCCAAATTAGATGACTTTCATTTATCCACATACGGATGTAAGTACCTGGCTAGCTTTTTTTTTTTAGATGAAGGGAGCTTTATTATTTAAAAGGTTTAAGTATTACATCCCGCCTCTGCATAACCAAGATGCACACAGCCGCAACAAGTCTGAAGTTCGAAACATAAAAAGACGAATTACATATAAAAATGAGAAATTGTAAGAACGCCTATGGTGATGGAGGGCCTATCCGCAAATTATGCTGCCATCCATGTTGGGATAAAAAGTCTCTCGCCGTTTCCTCCAGTCTGGTACACACCTCCATAAACAGGTCTCGATGCCCCACACATTGCAACTGAGACCACGAACGGAGAGTAGCAGTAGTCCTGTAGATAACCTGCATAAGAGAACAATTTTTATCATTAAAAACCTTGTAATTTCTACATAGCCAAAGCGACCATATTACGGCAAGCGCTCCCACCCTAATAAGTTGTTTGAACCTGTTATCCACTCCATTCAACCAATTGCCAAAAATAGTGGCAACGCTTTTGGGAGGGTATATAGTAGAACCTATCTGGATGATGGACCATATAGAGCTAACAAACTTGCACTCGAAGAATAAGTGTTTGATCGTCTCGTCTTTATGACAGAAGACACATTGTTTACTTCCATGCCAATTGCGTTTTACAAGGTTATCTTTTGTAAGAATAACTCATCGACGAAGGTACCACGCAAAAACTTTGTTTTTAAGTGGAATCTTCATCTTCCAAATTTTCTTATTGTTATCAACCGGCACCTCTGGTTGGATTAGCGCTGTATACATAGAGTCCACTGAGAATTTACCGTTATTGTGTAAATTCCACCGAAACTCATCAGTCCCTTGTGTCAAATTGACAGTAGCTAGGCGCTGTAGCAACTCGTGCCACGCCGCCAGCCTGGGACCAATAAGATCTCGTATGAACGTCGCAGTTGAAATATTATTAACCAACACTTGAGCAAGTGTATCGCTCTTGTGACGTCCAAGGACAATATTGTATAAGGCTGGATATTGCTCTCGGAGTGGGGTAGTACCCAACCACCTATCCTCCAAGAATCTTATCTCCGACCCATCCTTAATGGAAAAAGAACCATATGGTAAGAAGAATTTTTTCGTCGCCATTAGGCCAGCCAAAAAATGCGAGTCTCCTGGTTTCCAAGAAACCTGTGATAACGCACTTGAGCCAATGTATTTCCTCCGAAGGAGAGTTTGCCACACCCCATCTTCGGTTAGTAGCTTAAATAGCCATTTACCGAGAAGGGCTCTATTCTTGACCTCGAGGTCATGAATCCCAAGACCGCAATGGTCCTTAGGACGGCACACTACATCCTATTTTGCCAGCCGATATTTCTTTTTTTCATTATCTCCTTGCCAAAAGAATCTAGATCAAAAGTAGTCCAATCGATGCAAAACTCCCTTTGGCAATTGGAAGAAGGATACCATATACAACACCATATTGGTAAGTACTGAATTTATGAGAATCAACCTACCACCCAGGGATAATAATTTTCCTTTCCAACTACTCAACCTTTTTTGGATTCTTTCCTCAACATGCTTCCATTGAGTTATCGTTAGCCTCCTAAAGTGAATTGGAATGACAAGATAACTAATTGGAAACTGGCCGAGCCCACAGCCAAAAAGTTCAGCATATTGGTCAGCCTCGTCCTGAGCATCGCTAAAACAAAACACTTCGCTTTTATGGAAATTAATTTTTAGACCGGAAAGTTGCTAGTGTAGTACGAGATTTGGCGGCCAGCACCAGCTGCAAAAAAAAAGTCAAAAGAAGTTTGTTATGGGCATGTGGGGATCGATGTACTACGACCACGACCGCATATCATTGTTAAAATGCTCTGCTACCACTACTGTTACTGCTGCAATTTGGCGCGTTACTGAAGATAAAGACAGCACTGTCTGTAATCTGTATAGTAGAGTTGGACTAAAACTAGAGTTCGTTATCTGCCGTTGTCTAACACTGCTTCAATTTGTCCCAAGCGAAATTCTGGATCATAATCGGGTTCTCAAGTTTTTTTTGCGAAAAGACCAGGCAATATATCGATTATCAACATCGGTACGAAGAATTTCAAAAGTAATAAAAATTATAAATAGATCTTCGGACCACCTAGCGACGACTACAAACACTTAAGCGAGCCGAAGGCACGCCACCGTCCTTGACCGGATGCGTATCCTGATGTCGCCAATCACAAATTACCGGAGGCAGGCATATCATTGCTTCTCGTAATTTCGTTTGGAAATTCTACAGCAAACGACTCGATGAGGAAAGCCACACCTCCAATCAACTGAAATTTCCGTCGCTAATTGGGATGGTGATACTTCCAAGCAAAGCCTGTTTTTCATCATTAACATTCGAATTATGTCCCATCAAGATAACTTCGAAATGTACCTAGCAATACTTGCTATAAACCTGTAACTACGTACCTCTGGTTTAAGCTATTATCAGTTGCCGTTTATAAGCTTGCTTTTTTTCCTAAAGGACACTTGCTCTTTTCCTAATATAATTATAAAGAACCCTTGCTGCCAGAACACGATACTAGCCAAATTGCTAAACTACGCATGGTATCAAGCACCAACCATCCAGACCCAAATTAAACTCTTTTCTTGATCGCGGATCAATCAAAGCATCTGAAGAAGCACAGTGAAGAGCAGAAGAGGTTGCAGAGCATAAAAACTGCAACTACAAAAGGCAGTGCGACGAAAGCAGTGATAGGGGCTACAGCTCCCGGCTTTCTTTTGCCGGGGAAAAGGACCCTTTCCTGTCGTCTCGTCCTAATCCTAACGGCGAAGCCGTCGTTGTTCACCCACCATTGCTGCCGCCTTCCTTCACTCCACCGATCCTTCCGAGCTTTGCCTCGCCGTAAATCTGCAGACTACTGCTGCCGAGCTCTCACTGCTTGACTGCTTCGCTGAAGTGCTGCACGCAATGAGACCTGATTTGATCCGTTTTCCCTAGCTCGCGACCAAAGCGTGAGCTTCTCCTGTGGCCGGGCACCGGCGGCGTGTAGCGTAAACGACAGCGGGACCAACCACTTCTCCATCAACTGGCGCTTAACTTAATTTAAGGAGGCAAAAAGGGCATGTTAATTGCCGTTTAAATGCAGGGGGGTTGAGGCAAAAAGGGAGAGACTCCACCACCTAATTGCAACCTAAACGCCGCTTTATCAGCGCCAGGACATGATTAAGCTCCATGACCTAAGCTCCCTACTAGTAGCCCGTTGATTACGCAGTGGTACGTAGCTAAAACCAGCATATTCATATGGCATCTTAAGCTACGCAAAGGCCGGGAAAAAGACACGGGAAAGTAGCAAAACCGTGCCAATCATGCTTATGAATGGATGATGGTGTGAAATATTTAGTATTGATTTGCTAGCTACTGGTGAGAGACTCGCTTTCATCAAATATTTGTTTTCCTTTTGGAGATTGCAGCCTTTTTCTCAAGAAATATTTGTTATCGACCAACTGATTGATCGCTGTTCACGTACATGTTTCACCGAACGGTCGATGAGTGCGTCACTCACAGCAAGCACAGTAATATAATCGTAAACATGTTTAGACTTCAGAAGAAATTCGTCTAAAAAAAGAAGTTCGGAAGACGTCCATATGCATGCCGGTCCATTTTAAAAGCTTTCGTGGAAGAGGAAAAGGAGAGCGTGCCGGATCAAGAAATTCCCAGAATAGTAATTGTCAGCTCCAGCCTCCGGTGAAGCTGGAGCTCTTCGGCCTCGCGGATTCCGTCGATGCAAGGTATGCATTTCTCCGGTGAAGCTCTTCGTTGAAGTCGGAGCTGCCTCTTCCTCGACGCTTTGGGTCAACTGTTTGGCTTAGGCCGACATGGTTCTCGGCATCGGCTGTGGCGAGGACGTCGTCGTTGGTCGTCCAAGGTGAAGTCGGAATCGCTTGCTCGGCGAGGAGTGACGACGATGACGCTCGGTGATGACCTTGATGGTGTTTTTCTCCTCGGCGATGTGTGATTCATGTGGGTAGCCAGGTTGGCCGGGTCTGCCCTTTGTGGTGTCATGACTACATGGGTGCATTTGTAACGGTTTTCGGCCGGTTCCCCGTTAATGAATCGGTCAATTCCCCTTCTTCTTTATTAATAATATGAAAATCGTTTCAAAAAAAAAAAAAAAAAGCTCCAGCCTCCGACTTCAGAAGAATTTTCAGGCCGACTGGTTGTTGAGGCACAGCTCTCACCAACGGCTAAGCTGCATGGGTGCTTCAACTTGCAAAATACCTCGCGTATCTGAACTCTAGCACAACCGTATTATGCCGCGTGTGTTTCAGCTACTCCGTAGTAGGTGACGGCGACACTGACACTGGTACAGAGGCTTCTCGATTTATCGGTCAGGTACAGTAGCTAGCTTTAGCTTAATTTGGCCTGATCGATCTAAGCTTAGGCTGTTGACAGTGTATTAGATCATATCGATCCATCGACCTAGGCAGCTCTCCGTGTACCTGTAGCGGGGTCAGCTCAACCGTATTATTCTGTTTCTTCAAGCCAGTTCAAATTGACGCTGGTCTGTAGCTCGTCTGCTCATACGTCAGGTCGTCAGCTGGCTACCATGTACCGACCGATTTCCAGGTATACCTTTTTCAGCGAGAAGAAATTCGAAAAAGAAACTTGACAATGATCTTCGCTCTCGGCTCTTGTGAACATGGCGCACACGGCCATGCATGCAGCCACCCTCAAAGCCTAATGAGTTTGTTTTCCAAACAATTGCAATCATCTTTGTGTCAATCATTGCATATCAGTTTTTGGGAACAATAATTTTTCAGATGTAAAATTTTTAAGTTCTTAATACACCTCTATCATTCTTTCAAAAAAATGATAATAAATTGTGCAATGTAAAAACTTAACGTTTTCAAATATGTGGCTATATTTTCGCATATGCATTAAACTAGTACAGATTAAATTTCATGCACATGATATGCAAGGGAAAATGGAGTTTGCAATATTTGGATTTTGTTCCGAGGGCTACAAAATCTAATGGAGAAAAGCTACACATGCAAGGAAGTTTGTTAAAGGTTGATGAATATAGATGCATGAAAATAAATAAATGCATGATCAAGTTGGAAGTGGATGAGTAATGTAATAGTGAAGTAGTTTGTTAGGTCATGGTATATATATGTTGCATTGCATTGGCTACAACTATTTGTATAAGTATGTGCATTCACTAATTGAACAAAGAAGACCATGAGAAGGGAAGGAGTGCAAATATGTAGCTCCCAGTATGACCTAGGAGTGTCTCGATCTACGAAGCTAATAGGGTTTCTTCTTTGAAATGTGTCTGGCTGTGTTGAGGTCGTATCATAGTTTTGTTCTTGAGATAAACTTGGTGGTCGTGTTAGATGGATTATGAGATGTGAGATATTGTAGGAAAACAAAGGAGAGACGTTGACGAATTTGTCATTATGGTAAAACAAGCCAAGAGTTTCTCCACCCGGTTATTATCTCCAAGAGTAAGAAAACAAAGGAGAGACGTTGACGATTTTGATCTGTGTTGATACCGGTATGGAATCGAACAATTTTCCTGAAACTTGGATGTTCGCTCGTTAGCTAGAAAACATCATATGACAGCATCTTGGAGTAGGCAAAGGCCGGCCAGGAAACATGTAGCAAATCAAGCCGGCAATTCCGCCCATGGCACGTCCGCCCACGGGCACCCGATCCTAATGGGCAGGGTATGGGTCGCTATGTTCGCCCATGGGTCTCGCCCGTGGGCGACCCGATTAGTCATGGGTAGGGTATGGGCAGACATGTGTACCCATGGGCGACCCGATGGGTAACCCGATTAGCTGACATGTGGGTCCTATAGTAAGACATGACCACAGCCCATGCAATTTCCAGCCCAGCCCAACAGTCCAAATCCAACACAATCGGTCCGCACCGCACTAAGCCAACCCTAGGCATGAGAGTCGACCAAAACCATCCAGTCTCTCACTCTCTCCCCGTCCCCGCCGCAATCCCTCTCCCCTACTCTCTCTCTCCTCACGGTGCTCTCCCCTCACCTGATCCCCTCCCTTTCCCGGCAGCAAAACGGCGGCGGCGCCGCCGCGCCGTTGCTCCATCGAGCCGGCGCCTTCCATCTCCGCCCTGAGCAGCCGCCGTCCCCAAGGACCCGGACCAGGACGTCGCCGTCCCCAAGGACTTAGTGCACACCGTAGTTCGCTTGCTCCAAATATGGCTGAAACACTTATGTGTATGCAAGCTTGGTCTCACGCCGACATGTTAGGTAATCATCTAGTTAAATTGTATTTATGCTTTCCATGCACTATAGTTTTCTTATTGTGTGTTATTTTGTATTAGGGGATTGCAATTCTACACTCTTTTGCGGAGTTTCAACACTTATTATAATTTTATTGATGTACTAATGCAGTTTGACACATAAAATATGCCATTTTGGAGTGTCAGAATTGACATAAGGAGCTGCTGTATGCAGACCCGACGGACGACCCGGCGGGTCGGGTGACCCGACGGGTACGGACATGGGCATGAAATCTGACCCATGGGTAGGGTCGTGGGCAGAGAAGCTTGCCCATTTGTTTAACGGGCATGGGTCTGGAAGAGGTTACCCGACCCATTGCCGGCCTGAGTAGCAAACCATGCGGATCATGCTAGGAATGGATGGTGTAGAATATTTTTATTTGCTAGTATTGGTGGGAACCTCGCTTTCCGGCCCAAAAAAAAAAAAATCTTTACGGAGATGACGGCTTTTGTGCCATCCATCGATCGCTGTTCACGTACATGTTTCACCGAACGGTCGGTCAGTGTGTGTGTGTCACACCAAACACATTCGGACTTCAGAAAATGTCAAAATGCGAGCTCCATTTAAAATCTTTCATGAAAGAAGAAAAGGAGCGCGTGTCGAATTAAGAAACTAATCTGCTCTTGCCACAGTGTCACGAATTGTATATTCCTGTGCACTATGCTGTGCCGGTCGACTGGTTGTTGAAGGGAAGCTCTCTGTCACTAACGTCCGGCGGCCGGTGAGCGTCACGCCAAGCTGCGTAGGTGCTGCAGCAACACATGCATATCGTATCTAAAGTTCTAAACTCTACGACCAAATCATGCCGTGTACGTTTTCCCTAGATGCCACTCACACTCGTACGCGTATTTTGCATAGGTACAGTAGCTGGCTTTGATCGACATATGTGTGGTCTAGCTTAGGTTGTTGACCGTCCATCATATCATAAGTTTCATCAGATCAAGATCGATCGACATGGGCACAGCGGGGTCAGCTCCACGTGCTCTGTACCGATCTAGCCTGCTGCTGTATTTTTTTTTAAACGGGGCCGCTGTATTTTGTTTCTTCAAGCCACATCAATCCGAAGCTGACTGCACTGGTGGTCTGCAGGTCACGTACGCGTCAGGTTGTCAGATATACCAGCTACCTCTAGTATTGCGGCAAAATTGACAAAACTGACCTATGTGGCGCAAAAAATTCACGAAATGACCTATGTGCCAAAAAATTTCACTGAACTAACCTATTTTTGCCGCGCCATCCTCCGTGGCGCTGCATCCCATGCGGCCGCGCCGTGCGCCATGGCGCTGCCACCCTGCCAGCGTGGCGTAGTGGGCCCCCAGGCCGGTAAGTGCGGCGCCACGGCTTGTGGCAGCGCCGTGAGGATTGCGCGGCCTCCCGTGGAGCAGCGCCGTGGGCCGTGGCGCGGCATCCCAGGCAACGCCGTCGTCGGGGGCGCTGCCAAGCAACAGAGAGAGGACTGGAGTGGCAGCGCCGTGATGGTTGGCGCGGCCTCCCGTGCAGCAGCGCCTTGGCCCGTGGCGCGGCCTACCAGGCAACGCCGTCGTCGGCGGCGCTGCCAAGCAACAGAGAGAGGACTGGAAGTGGCAGCGCCTTGGCCCGTGGCGCGGCCTACCGTGCAGCAGCGCCTTGGCCCGTGGCGCGGCCTACCAGGAAGTGGCAGCTGCCAAGCAAAGAGGACTGGAAGTGGCAGCTGAGGAAAGACAGGCAACAACAACAGATATCATAACAAAATTATGACCTCACCAATGACATCGAACTCACACAAATTACGAGGTTCATAGTGCAATGTAACAATGACGAGGTTCAAAGTGCCTTACAACAATGACATCAAACTAACACAAATAAGGAGGTTCTTAGTGCATTACAACAACAAAGAGGTTCGACAGAACATAATGGGCCAGCTTATGAGAACATGACAACAAATCACGGGCTTCGTTCATACTGAGTGAAGAAAGCTGGCTCCCCCTTCGCCAACTTCTTCGTAGCTTCTGCCATCACCTCTTCCTTGTCCCTCCACGCACGGGCGAGTTGTACCAACTCCTTGTCGAAGCCTTCACGGCGCTTCTTCATCGCTTCTTCTTTGGCTCTTTCCTCCCTTATGACTTCAGCTTCCTTTGCTATCTTGTCCAACATCCGCTCATTCTCATGCTTTCTCTTGTAGTACTTATCTATGTCGCGAATCCTCTGCTTCTCCTTCTCTATCTTGGCCAACCTTTCACGTTCTTTTGCCTCCTCTTCACGCCGCTTGCGCTCCCTCACTCTCTTGTTCTGTTCCTCCCAAAATAAACGATCTTCCTCCGCTTCTTTCTCCTCTTGCTTCTTCCTCCGTTCATTCTTCTTCACCCTATCCACAGCCTCCTCCCACACTCCCGGACTCTCACGCTCCTCTTCATCGGCCCCCTCCCACGCCGCCTTCCCCTTGTTGGGTTGAGTTGACATACCTGAAAGAAAACTAGAAATGTTAGTGATAACAATATAGCAATACGAAAGCATAGCGGGTAAACACAATATAGCAATACTAGAAATGTTAGTAATGAAACGTACGGGTTCGGTCCATGTAGGTATCCTAAAATGCTAGTACGACGTCCACCACGCCCAGGACCGCGAGATGTAAGCCCTAAGTGGACGTGTCTCCGACCCCTCGGAGCCCTTGGGGCACTTGAAGCCCTTGATGCCCTCAGGGCACTTGGAGCCCTTGCCGTTTGTTGATTTGCACTAGCCCTTGCCGTTTGTTGATTTTCACTAGCTGTTGCCGTTTGTTGGTTTGCACTAGCCCTTGGCGTAGGACCAGAAGGAGCTGGTTGGCTCGGCGGTTGTTGACTTGTGCTTGCGGCGTTGCTCTTCGACTTCTTTCCGTCTGTACATTTCCTTTTGTTGTGACCCTCTGCATTACACTTTCCACAACGAGATGGAACACGAGGCTCTTGAAATAAAGTATTGCCCGTAGGACCCCATCTATCCATATCTCCATGGAACCGCTTTGTCTTTCTTCTGCCACGTTTACCCACCTTCCATGCCGGATTTGGCCATACTTGGACTCCATGATACTCGGGCCATTGTGATTGGTCCAAGTACGGCGAAAACCTAGGGGCCCATGTCTTTTTGGTTGTTTCAAGTGAGAACTCATGCTCCCGAACGGTGAGCGGGTGGTTAAAATTGACACATCTAATCCGTGACGCCACGAGCAAGTGTGAGCAAGCCAGATGAAGCAACGAAGGCCTTCTGCATGAGCACTCACAGGTCTTTAGCGCCACCTTGCAGGACCGGCCTCCGTGTTGGACACCACCTTGTGTAGTGCCTCCCGGCTCTTTCACTTCGTATATCCACTGAACATTGTCAAAGCAAGTAGCTGTTAGGCAGTCCGCCTTCTTCGACTGATAATCCCTGAACTCGATAACCTTCTTTGGGTACTCCAGCATTTGCGCAATCTCCTTCTCAGTTTTCTCGGAGTACTTCTGGAAGTAAACATTGAGCTTGTCAAATGTGTATTGCACTATTGCTGTGACGGGCAGTGCACGGACACCCTTCAGGACTTTATTGAAACATTCAGCCATGTTGTTTGTCATTTGTCCGTACCTCCGCCCATCCTCATCAAAAGCCCGTGCCCACTTTGAGTTAAGCTGAATGTGCCTCTGAAGAAACTCTTGACCACCGGCGTTAAGGCTTTTGTGCGCCACCAACCTGTTGAACAGGAATGCAAAGCGGGCCTCTTTGTAAGCAAGGCAACAATCTTGCAGATCATCGGACAACTCCTTGCTGCCACATGCCCTATAGAAGTTAGCACAGAAATGCCTCATGCACCATCTGTGGTGCACGCGAGCATGCCCGGGGATGTCAATTTCCACCGCATTGAGAATTCCTTGATGACGATCCGAGATGACGCAGACTTCCCTTGTAGCGGGTATAACCCTGGTTCTCAATAGATGGAAAAACCATTCCCAATTATCATTGTTCTCTATCTCTACCAAAGCAAATGCCAAAGGCATCAAACGGTTGTTCGCATCGTTCGCTATTGCCACCAAGAGTGTTCCCTTATATTGCCCGGTCAAGAAGGTGCCATCGACTGCGATCACATGCCTGCAATGTTCGAAGGCCTGAATGCATTGCTCAAAAGCCCAGAAAGCACGGTGAAATACTCTCACCCTTTTACCGTCGTTCTCTATCCACATTCCGCTAGCAGCCTCCACCACATGTACCATGCCCGGGTTAGCATTACCCATCGCTAACAACAATCTGGGGATTCGGTTGTATGCTTCCGCCCAATCACCGTACAACATCTTGAATGCGGTTTGTTTGGCCTTCCATGCCTTTCCGTACTTCACGTCGTAGTTGAAGCGAGATTTCACCGTATCCTGAATATTCTTAACGGTCATGGTTGGGAGTGATGATATCTCCATCGATAGCTTGTAGGCGAGGAAGTGCTGTGTCAGTTGACGGTGATCTTTCTTCGCATCCTGGCCATCAAGCTTCTTCCCTTTGCACCTATGAGTTGATACGCAGCTAACTATTTTCCAAGAAGGGCCTCCCTTAACCGGTCTAGCACGAACAATCCATGGGCATCCCTTCTGTTCACATATCACCGTGTACCGTGTGTCCTTGTCCGAGTGAAACACCGTGTACGGGCGATGATGCTTCACAGAGTACTCCTTGATCCATACCTTCAGTTCCACCAAACTCTCAAACGTCAACCCCTTAACTATCCCATCATCATCGTCACGGTACGACATTGGCCTAGCTCCGAGAACTAAACTTGTCCCACCATCAACCACTGCTTCATCCGCAAGGCTAAAATCACGGAACAATGGTATCCGAAGGTCATGTCCAGTTGCTTCCTTGAATATGTTGGCTCTTTCAACTTCCTTGGCCGTGAAACCATCCTCATCAATATCTTCAAGCGGTCCCTCATCATCAGAGTCTGATGCGTAACATCGGGAATAAGGGAGGCCAGGGTCCATATTCTCTTGGGTCAAATATGTGTCCAAATCACCAACATTGTTGTTGTTCAGCTCCACTCCATCCCGATCATCCTCGTGGTCAGAGTTCTCTGTCAAGTTTGCATCATCATGCGCAATGTAAGCATCGGGGATTTCCTCTTGGCTAATAGGTGGTGGACTTCTTTGATGAACCGGCGAGGGAGGACGCCGGTTAAGGTCAAGGTCTAAACTGGAATCAACCTTCTTGGTCGCGAACAACTCTAGAGCCTTGTCTTGCGACTCCGCAACTGTCTCCTTGTAAGCAATCCACCGTTGCTCCGAGTTGATACGCATTGTCTTCCAACGAATGTGCATGCCAAACCCCACATTGTGTCTACCCTCCAACTCCACAACAACACTTGCCTCTTTCCAATTCAACTCATCCCTCACCCCTTCCAAAACCTCCGCATAGCTCGGACTCCGTTCAAACACTATGTCACGCTCATCCGGGTCCGGCTCTATGCTCCCTCTCAAAAAAGCGTCCTTGTCCATATGATGCACATGAACAATTCTCGCCATTCCTAAAATAATATCAACAACAAACCATGAACAATTGTTGCCATACCTCCAAAATCTCCTAACCCTAACCCACCAATCTTAACAACTATGCTTCATGTTCATCACACAAACTAACATTTTAGCACTAGACACACAAATATGCCAAAACAACATGAATGAATCAAAAGAATTTAGGTGACAAAATATTTCTAGGGTTTCCAAGATTTGAGCACTATACACACCAAATCCATGGATGAAAACAAAGGTAACAAGGGAGAGCACCTCTAGGAACTTGGGGAGCTCCGAATCCACGGAGGAAAGCTTGAAGGGGAGGAGGAGCTCCGGTGGCCGCCGCCCTGTGTGTGAGCTAAGTGAGGAACGAGGGGGAGAAGTGTGTGCCTGGGTCGGGCTCGGGCGGGCCTTGGCGCCTTACAAACCCTAGGCGAGCCGCGCCTTGGGCCGTGGCGCGGCCAAAATGGGAGCAGCGCCACAAGCCGTGGCGCCGCACTTACCGGCCTGGGGGCCCACTACGCCACGCTGGCAGGGTGGCAGCGCCATGGCGCACGGCGCGGCCGCATGGGATGCAGCGCCACGGAGGATGGCGCGGCAAAAATAGGTTAGTTCAGTGAAATTTTTTGGCACATAGGTCATTTCGTGAATTTTTTGCGCCACATAGGTCAGTTTTGTCAATTTTGCCTAGTATTGCTCAGTTTGGCGGTATAAGAGATGATGAGACGATATTCTTTCTTACCCTCTCGGGCTCCGTGCGCATCTTGCTGCTTTTGGAGTGGTAGCCATGATGCAGCCATTGCCATTTGCCAAAGCCTGGAAAAATTTAGCAGAAAGTAGAAGCGAGAAAAGTGGAAGAACATGCGTGGTAAATTTCTGTAAATGGAAAGAACACAGGCCGCGGTGCATCTTTGGGAGTTGTATAGTATTAATGACCGTACTATGCCTGCACGTGGCCTGCACGTGTGTGAGTGCATCTCACACCATGTCATCATTCCATTCCATCATGGTAAAGTCCGCTGTCAATTGCTCCGAAGTTCTTACCAGTGAAGTGATACCCGGTGGGTGACTCGCCCCCGCGGGCGAACAGGGGAAACCCTAAAACTCCGCCGCCTTGACTTCGAAGTTATTGCAAGATCGTGGCGTGTGCCGGTGGGTGTCAAGCTTGGTGGAACACTGCGAAGCATTTGGGGGTGTGGTTTTTTGGGGGTCGGGAGAAATCTCCATCGTTCTCGACACCGACATAGTGACGCCTGCGGGTGTCGCCGTTCTTCCCGGAGGACATCAGGTGTACCTCTTCCCCACCCCCCGTGGCGTACCGGGAGAAAACCCTAGTACGTGAACCAGGGGTTACACTAGGACCGGTTCGGGTAGCTGCTCAGTGGCGGAGCCACAGGGTATGCCGGGTATGCACTGGCATACCCTGCAGCCGAGCCATGCAGTCATGTACTACTAGTAGTATAGGAAAAAAAAGTACTACCGATCGTTGCAAAACTGCTCAGCTCAGTACATGCTGCTCCTGTACGTGTAGTAGTAAGAAGTAAGAACCCAAAAAAAAAGCGCCAAACGAAAGTAGCAATTTATGCTACGTTGGTGCTTACTATTTCAGTTACATATTATTTATTGCTTTATATCGTATTACAATGCAAAATTTACAATTATTTATTAAATTGATAAATAAATTTTATCAAAATGGCCAGAAAATTTAGTGCGGCATACCCAATGGAAAAATCCTAGATCCGCCACTGTAGCTGCTTCGACATAGTCTCTCATCTTCTTGGAGGTGCTCCCTGGTACGCGGCGCTACGGAGTGCTAGGAGCGCGGTGGAAATTCTCCTAAGAGCGCAACAGTTGCGAGTCATCTCCATTTTTGTCGAACATCCTTTATCGGCGTTATTTCTCTTATTTTTTCTTTTCTATTTATTTTGGGCTTGCTTTGTGTTGTTTACCTCCGTAATGGACTCGTCTTTCTATCGGTTGGTTGCTGTATTAACATAGCGGGGCGAAAGAGTTCAACGTCACTGGACTGTGGAGGTAGATCTACACGCCTTTTACTAAATTGTAACCAGGGTGACCGTGTACCTTGCTTAAAGAAAAAAAATGTAGTATACATAGCTGAAATTATGTTAACGGAAGTGTACTGTAGTTCGTACTACTAGTACCATGATTTTTATCTTTCATCTTCCAAACAAACGAAGGTATGAGCTGTGCTCCGTGGAGTAGAAAGGACAAGGGAAAATAGCTCGCCTACCGACATTCATCCCAGATTTATCATTCCCGGGATAGTGTTCGTGTCCACTGCCACAGTCCTTCCGTCCTTGACGGCCGAATTGTCCGAAAGTTTTCCTATATCTCGTACGGTTACAGGGAAAAACGCCGCTGCCATTAAGTGAAGAACGTGCATGTGTTGTGCCGCACACAATTGCGGAGAGAGCAAGCGATGGATGTGTTGCATTGTAGGCCACCGTGTGTTAATCTGTCACAGCAGGCATGAATGCCTGCCACCTTACAGCTGACATTCGCTGTAGCAACTACCAGTAGGATGTAGTACAATGTTTTACTTCTCGTACGTACGAGGTTTTCACAGTAGTAACTACTAGGTGAGGATGACCGGGCCATTCGTGAGAAAAGTCCATTTTAAATCTTAGATTTATAGAGGGTACCTAAATTGAACCCTAAAATTTGAATCCTAAGAGTTGGCACTCCGGATTTGGAAATCCGGCCGATTTCATCTAGACATATATCGGTGTGTCGGGAAAGTGACGACCCGGCGGTATTCTAGGGTACTCTTACCGCTAGTGATAGTGGGCCACACCTGTCATATCCATCTTCCTCCTCCGATCCCTTTCTTTTATCCGGTTTGACCAGGAAAGTGGGAGCAACCACGATGCAACGGCGCTTAAGCAATAAAAATAAAATCTTAGCAAGTAAAATATTTGGGAAGCAGCCACCGTCGAGTCTCTTCTATGAGCGTCTCGCTAGCCTCTATTCCACGCGTGAGCCGGCCAAAACCAACTAGCGTCCGATGAAAAAAAAACTCCATGCGCCCACGATCAAAGGGCCTAACAATTTATCGACCAGGATAGGCGCCGATGTTCAAGAGTCGCGATGTGGATCCTCTGAGAACACAAAACACAAGCGTCTCGGCGGTCGAGGCTTTGTGCCGACGGGACAACAACAGGCGTGGGTGTCGTCGAAGCACGCGTGGAAGCTCCTCGATGAGCACTCCGGCCTCATCGGTTAGGAAAACAGGTCGAACTTTCAGGAAAGATCGAGATTGACAAGTTCCGGATACGAATTTACGGGATTCAAAGTTTAGGGCACGTACAAGTTGAAGGATTAAAATGGACTTTTGTCGTCGTTTATTGATCTGACAGAGTAGACGATTCTCGTAACCCAATGCGTTAGTCACGATTTGACACGAAAGCGTGTTTGCTTTGCCACGGATGCTCGCCGCCGAAACGTTCCCACGATTTGCTCCCGCATTTTTGTTGGGTCGATTGAGCGCCCACCCACCACCACCCACCCAGTGCGTCGCTTGGCCGTGTGTGTCTCCGGGTTCTTCTCGGTCGCGCCACAAGCCAAACTGGCCGAACCGACCGTCTCCTCTCGCCGTCGCAGTCCCCACGCGGCTTGCTGTCCAGCTGCTCGCTGCTGCCAATTGCCCAACTCTCGCCGAGCAACGAAGCCCCACCGCTCCACCTGACCATCCACCACCACCAGCTGCCCGGCCAGCCGCGGCGCCCTTTTTTACCGGCCGCTCCTAATTATTGCGTGCTTTCCCTTCCGGCCCCGGCCTCCTTCCTTCCTACCCCCTCCCATGTCCTGTTCCCACCCTCCCCTTATATCACTCGCCACCGCCGCCCGTCTCTCCCGCTTGCTACGAGCCAAACCCAACCTGCCTGTTATCAGTAGGAGTACCACCACCGAGCTAGAAGGCAGCAGCAGCGGTCCACACTGAGCATTTGTCTTCTCGATCGGCGAGATGAAGCTCCCGCTGTCGGCGGTGTCGCCGGACTCGGCACCGGAGCTGGCCAAGCCGTCGCTACCGACCACCTGGCTGATCCTGCACGCGCTCTTCTGCGCCACCTCCATGGCCGTCGGCTTCCGCTTCTCGCGCCTCGTCGTCTTCCTCCTCTTCCTGCCCACCCCGCCCCTCAACCCGGCCGCGCACCTCGTTTCCTACGTCTCCGCGCCCTCCGTCCTGGTCGCCGGGACCAACGCCTCCGCCACCATCACAACCACCACCACGACCACCACCACCGTCACCACCACCACCACCGTCGCCGAGGCCGCAGACGCGCACCACCAGGTTCACCACGGCCCGGTGTTCGTCGGCCGCCACGCCATCCGCGTCCGCAAGTGGCCGCACCCGGACCCCGCCGAGCTCCTCAAGGCGCACCACATCCTCGCCGCAGTCCAGGACGCGCAGCGCAGTAGCCGACGCCGCGGGGCCGGCCCGCCCAGGCCCGTGATCGCGGTCACCCCGACCGCGACATCCGCGCTCCAGGCGCCGTCGCTCACCTCCCTGGCGCACACCCTCCGCCTCGTCGACGGCCCGCTCGTCTGGATCGTCGTCGAGCCTGGCCACCGCACCGACGCCGTCGCCGCCGTGCTCTCCCGCTCCACCATCAACTTCCTCCACCTCGCCGGACCCGACGCCGCCTCCACCGCGCACCTGCGATTGCACGCCCTCAGGTACTTCTAATACTATTACTGAGCTCGCTGCACTCGTAGATCCCATCCAGCTCCCCTGAGCTCCTCTGTTTAAGCACTAATCCCCGCTCGCTCTAACTGAAAAATTGGATCTTTCAGGGAGATACAGAAGCAGAAGATGGAGGGCGTGGTGGTGTTCGCTGACGAGAACGGCATCCTCCGGACGGAGCTGTTCGACGAGGCGCAGAAGGTGCAGTCCGTGGGTGCCGTGCCCGTCGGCATCCTGGGCGAGGACGAAGGGACAAAGGAGTCGTTCCTCCAGGCGCCGGCCTGCGACGCGGCCGGCAAGCTGGTGGGCTACCACGTGTCGGAGGAGACGCTGCTGCCGGCGGAGCGGAGCGACATGCTGCTGTCGAGCAGGCTGGAGTGGGCAGGGTTCGTGCTCAACGCGCGGTTGCTCTGGGACTCGGCGGACCGGCCCGAGTGGGTGCGCGACCTCGACGCTATCGTCGACGGCGGCGGCGCGCACCTCGACAGCCCGCTCGCGCTGGTCACCGACGCCGCCCGCGTCGAGCCGCTTGCCGGCTGCGGACAGGCGGCGCTCGCGTGGTCGCTCCGGTCCGATGCTCTGCGCGAGGTCAAATTCCCACACGAGTAAGTTCCTATCCTTCGTCACTGTTGGATTGAATTTCACTTCGCTTGGCAAAAACGAAATCGAAATAACAGCGCGATGCTTGGTTGTTATTGCCTACGTTAGTCTCAGATCTAAGATTTGGTTTTGATGGCGCGACACGAATGTATGCTGGGGTCGTGCAAATTATGGTTGGCCATGATGCTCACTGTGTTCCTAATGAGGTCGGTAGGTGCGCGCGTTTCCTGAAATCAATTCGTTAATGAATGAACTGTCTTCGCCTACCCTTATTATTAGTATCATATACTACGACTAACATGTATAAATTGTGACGGGGATTCGTTTTCATGCTGATTTCAGCAAAGATTTTCAGTCATTTTGCTGTCCTTTTCTTGCAAAGTAGGCCGCCCATTCCGCATATTCCTTAAACTCTGCCATGATATTAGGATTTGTCTGATTTACTGATGTTCGTTTAGTGATCCTTATGGTGTAATAATTTGTTTAGTCAGCAAAGGGGTTATAATATCACATTCAGCTTCCTTTCCCTAAAACACACTTTTAAATTTTTCCACATGCTCACTCACCTAATCTAGCTGTCTTACGCTTTGTGTCAAAGAAAGTTGAGCCAGGTCATTCTAAATATTCATACATATCACGTTATGTTAAAATATCACTTCCGGCGATCAAACTTAATGAAACCCAATCAAGTTAGTAGAACCAGCTGCATGTAGTAATGATTCGAATATGAGATGACTATCTTGCCCCTTAATATTGGTGCCCATCAATATGTTGCAGCGAGATGCAGAGCACAGTTGAGTCTCCTTGGTATTTCTGACTGTCATGTAAAAATACTTTTGAACAAGATTCAAGAGACGTATCAATCGACATAATGTGTTTTATCACCGTGCCATTTTGCATGAATTAAACAATATTTGACTATGTTTCATTTTCGTGCAGATGGAAATTTGATGCTCCTCTAGTAAATGCCGCTTCACGTCAGCAGAGTATAGTAAATACTGAAGATGGTCACTAGAGACCAATTTTTTGTGTGAAAATTAGAAATCAGGGCACGTCTGATTTTGTGGAGTCTCCAATATGTCTGTGCCTCCTTGTACCAAGATGTCTCAACTCTTGGGTAACATAAGGCAGCTCAGCTCAGCCCGTTTGTTTGGACTCTACAGCAAGTCATAGACGATACATCCAAATCACCACCCATGTCCTGTATGATTCTGTAAAAATAGAAGATAAAAAAGGTTTAATTATATGCACCATTCATCGCTTCTCCAGTAGGTAGAGTTCTTTAGGCGCCCTCAAAACCAATTTTTTCATATGAAAGTTAATACTTATCTATAGTATATGGTCTTGCGTGTAAACTTTGAAACATAATATACCTTTTAAGTTCTAGCAATGGAGGGAGTTTTAGTTTAACACACAGCACGCGTGCAAGATTACTAATGTATTCTAAAAATCATGTGAACCAAGGAGCCCTAAAATGGGAAGAAATGGAGTGAACCAAACGGGAACCACCGCAAATGCCAAACGCGTCCTAGATTTGAAAAGAACTAGTTAATTACCCGTGCGTTGCAACGGGTATAAATATTATAATTTTAAAATTCTTATGAACATCAATCATCATTATCAAGTTTGGGGTGCTACGTGGCACCCAGGTTTCAAAAGGACTTTTTTTGTGAGAATACCTCGCTAACAAACGAATTAATATTCTTCTGTTCACGCTTGACAACGGTTTGGTACTCTGTACAGCCTTATTGCCTTCTGTTTTTAATCTTTTTCTGTTTGTAAGATTCGCCAAGTGCTTGACTTGTCAGAGAGAAGTGCAGAATTATATTGAGCCCGCTTGTGTTTAGTACTCCCTCCGTTCCACAATGTAAGATGTTTTAGGTGTTACACATGCATGTCTAGATTCATACTAAAAAGAATGGACATACACATGAAGTGTGTCTAGATATACTTGTGTACATGTGAATGTGGATAAAGTCTTAAACATCTTATATTTGAGAACGGAGGGAGTACATGATGTTAAAAAACAGAGTGCAAACTCCAACTAACGACATAGTACCAGGGTGCAAACTACAATCAACTTAGAAATTTCACGCTCCTCAGCTTATAGTGGCACAAGCGAGAATGAGAATGACTAAATGTACATGGATATCACACAAAAAATTAAACTCTAGAAATAGAAAAAAGGGTTAAGTGCACTTTTGGTCCCTCAAGTGTTGTAAAAGTCTAACTTTGGCCCCTCAAGTTTATTCTGGTCTAAACCGGCCCTCAAACACTTAATTAAGTCTAATAATCGTCCTTGGAAGCGGTTTTGTGATGGCAGACCGGTTTTTGACTTTTTTATGCCACGGTGGATACGCGAACGAATCGTATCTCATCTCAACACCTAGCGAGGGCGGCGGCGGCGGCTTACACGGGGACGACGGCGCCGGCTAACATGGCGAGGGCGGCTGCGCCGGGCAGGAACGACGGAGGTGGCACGCCGACGGACGTTGGCCTGAATCTCAAACGAACTGAACGTGAGTCAAACTCCTGTGATTTTAGCCGTTAAGTTCGATTCTTGTCCGTGCAGATCGAATCTTAGAAGATGCCAGGCAGACCCAAAAAGGAGAGAAGGAGAGAACCTCATGAGAAGCGCAAGGCAACAAGAGTTAGTAAAGTTAGTACTGTTTCAAAGTGCTCGGTGTGTAAGTGTTCCGGTCACAACAAGACGACGTGCAAAAATCCGGAGGTGGGCAAGCTTCAAGTGGGCAAGCATCACAACCAAACTCTATAGGTGCGCCACCTCCATCCCAGCAGGATGTGCAAGAATCACAGCAAAGCACAGCTCCATCAAGAAAGAGGAAGTTCTCTTCAAAGAGGAATGTAAGCTTCATAAATATGTTTGGAGTTCTGCTGACACTAATGATAAATCACTATTTCTTTCATGTTCAGCCGGAGGTGGCAGAAGCAAGCAATAGCACAAAGGTTGCAGCTATGAAGTTGAATGCCTCGATGCAGGGAGGCTCAAATATATGGACAGAGATCAGGTGACATGCAAACGGCATGTCACCGTGTGCCTCGCGGCCTCCCATCCACCGCCCAGCCTGCATCGAACGGATGAGATTGTCCAAAAAAGTGAACTCGAAATTCAAATATTTTAGAAAAAATCGAAAAAATTCCAGCAAGTCATACATGGTCCGTTATGTGTTCTGTGAAATTTATTTGTCATTTGGATATCTCCTTTATGATTTATTAGCGTTTTAAGTTTAAAACATGAAAAGCTATTTAATGATAAACCAATTATCCAAATGACAAATAAATTTCACAGAACACATAACGGACCATGTATGACTTGCTGGAATTTTTTCGATTTTTTCTAAAATATTTGAATTTCGAGTTCACTTTTTTGGACAATCTCATCCGTTGGATGCAGGCTGGGCGTGGATGGGAGGCCGCGAGGCACACGGTGACATGCCGTTTGCATGTCACCTGATCTCTGTCCCAAATATATCCATCAATGTGACATCTAGTTCTGGAAGAGGTCAAACAAGAGCTGCAGAACCATCTACGAGGCCAAAGTTACCACATCTTTGCCTAGAAGACTAAGAGTGCAAGGAAGATAGTTGATCCTTTTGTAATTATATTTTATCAAGTGTTCAGTGTGTTTGATGGCAGACCATAGCCTTTTATTCCAGATTTTGTAATGACGTTTTATTCACAAAACATGTGTGTGCTCTCAGCCAAACATGGCCTTTATTAATTCTCTGTAATGTAAATTTGTGCCATTTATTGATATAACCGAATGCACTGTAAAAGCAGGGAAATCATGTAAAAGAACTCCTGTATAGAACTGCCTCAGATGCAATGTACCTCTTAGAACTGAAAGCACACAGAATAGGTCAACATTGGACAAATACTTGCTAATTTTATTGAAATATTCATAGCTTCTGCAAAAGAAGCTTTTACATTGAAGCCAATCTCGTTGTACACTCACGCAACTACATCAAACATTGCCAGTCAAAAGGAAACACCAAGAAATCTTGTAAGAACAATGGCCTTCAGCCAGCACATACTTCGTTCAAGAAAAAAAGCTACTCCACATAACTAAGGGGATTTCTTCATCGACGAATCAATGGCATAATAACTGATTTCCACGTAGATGAGTATACTGATGGGGTTCGTAGCAGAAAACAATAATTTTTCTAACTATCGCAACACCGAAACTAGCCAGGATCTATCTATCTAGTAATGCGGTAACGGAGAAGTCATCGGAAACATACCCTTGTAGACCGATAGCGGGAATTACGCTCCCGCACAAGCGTTGCCGATGAAGACGTACGTAGCCGACCTCAAGGTCGCGGAGAACTTGGCGCGACGAAGAAGAAGGAGACGCGGCGATGAAGAAGCTCCTAGTGCCGAACTCGTGAGAGAGCAGCACCTCCGAGTACTCGCACACGTACGGACCTTGACGATGACCTCCGTGCTCCCCGATCCAGCCGGAATAGCGGAAGCGAGAACTTTGGGTGGAATCCCGCAGCACAACGGTGCGCTGCGGTTTATAGGTCTCCCGTATACGCTGTCCAGACTTGGGACCGCGCAGAGAAGCCTGGGCCAACCGGAATTAATTCCTGAATTTTCTGTGTATTTTTCCAATTAATCCGGGTCCCTATTTATTGGAGGAGAGGGTTGCACCTCTCCTCAACTAGGCAATGTGGGACTAAAGAGGAGAGGGGGGTGGTGCGGCTGCCATCATGGGCCAGCCGCACCCCCTCTCAAGGGGGGGAACTTCCCCTCTTGGGCCCTAGGCCCATTAAGGTGTGCAGCCCCTTTTTCTCCTTTTTATTTATTATTAAATTAATATAAATATATATAATTCCATAATTAATATATTTACATACTATTTAATCTCCCGTGACTCCGAAACAATTTCCGGATCACTCCGAACTCACTTCGGTCTCCCCGGAACTCTTCCGGTCTTCCCCGGAACTCTTCCGTTCTTGCCGGAACCTTTCCGAAACCTCCTATCTCTATACCTAAGCCACTCCGATGTTTCCAAAACGTTCTCCTAGCGTCGTCAAGACCTTAAGTGTGTTACCCTCGGTTCGAGAATACTCCGGACATGGTCGAGACCCTCCCGCCAATGACCGTCAGGGAGCCCTGGATGACTATGACGGCCCCGTGCATTCTAGAATAAATCATCCTTGAATCATCTTTGAACCGTTAACATGATATGGTCATTCCCTTTGTTCGTTGATACTTCCTTGTCCGAGATACGATCGTCAACATCCGATGTTGTGTTTTATCTCGTTACCGACAAGGTTGCTTTACTCGTTCCCATGAAATTATATCTCAATGACCTAGTCATACGCTGCGCAGCTTTACAGATATAATCTCACCGAGTGGGCCCAGCATATCAATCCGTCACACGGATGAACAAATCCCGCTCTTGATTACTCGCCCCGACTACTTCCTTCCAATACCCGAAAGTGTCACCCTTATTGTCGTGCGTATGAGACATGACGTTAGGTGCGATCAGCCGTATCTTTCAGAAGCAGCGACTTGATGTAATCTCACGGTCTAAGGAATAAGCTACCACGTTATAATCCTATTGCAGTGTTGAACTATCTGATACGATCCTAACTGCAATACTTTGGGTAATGTCCATCAAATTATTCTCCCAATAAAATGACTCCACCATCAACTGTTAATGCAATATGATCGGGAAATCACGATCATCCATTGACTGATGGACTAGTTTATCTAGAGGCTTAACTAGGGACTCTGGTTTGTTTACATACCACACGTGTATTAACAATTCCGATTAATACAGTTATAGCATGGTATAAAACTATTTATAAACTTAAAGAGATAATGCAATAAATCTTATTATTTATTTGCCTCTAGGGCATATCTCCAACAGTCTCCCACTTGCACTAGAGTACAAATACACTAGCTGCATTTCTATACCAATCATACAACCTTATCTTTTATAAGTGTTTATGATAATGCTCGCTCGTGGAAGAGGTTTCCTTCGGCCTGAACCTTTCATAACCGTAAGCTCTTTGCAAACCATTGATATCACCTTATTTGATATCATCATGCTATCTTAATAACAAATATACATATTTGGCAACTAAGTGAGACTTTTGTTTCCCTGCGCTTACTCTGATCCAATATCAGTTAATTGCATTAAACACACTCAGTTTTAGAGAATACCTTTTCTCTACCAACTCTATGTACTTTTGCAGTATCTTTATACTTCTATATTTACCTAAGTAGATCCTGACATTCTATTGTCAGCCTAATGCCTTTTAGTTTATCCTATAACGACTTGATCCTTATTTCTTTCTGTCATTTAGGTTGATCCTTTTAACACAACATTTGTTAAACTCATCATCCTTTACAGATTTGAAATAACCACATATCCTTAGTTTCTTTTAAACTATGAAGGATACTTTTGGTTCCACTAATAATGAATCACAAATTCATCTCAGCGCTTATTCTTCTTGTAAGAATACTAATCATATCTTTTCGAGTATATAATATGGTTAATATGCTGCCACCTTATCATGGCATAGAAGTGCAGCATATTTTACAACCATGATTACTTTATCCAGATTTACAAGGACCAATTCCTCGTTACGTCTTATTCTGACACATCAGAATCTAATCTGGAAAAACACCTCGACTTCTTTAAAATGATCTATTCAAAACAGATGCTCACATTTTAAACATATATGATTTTATCGTAATTCAATAATTACTTCTAATTCATTTTCCTAGTACCTATCTATTATATGTCATTTACATATAAACACCTGACTAAGCTCCCACTCAAAATGTCAATTACATTTGAGATTGTGTAACTTGTAATGCTCCCACTCAAAATGTCAAACACATTTCATATTGTGTAGCCCACAAGCTCCCACTTAACAATATGTCACTTACATATTATTCCGGTAAGCTGTCCTACTCCCACTTAAATTATACGGATATAATTTCCTTCGATATTTCGGTCATAACCGAAATCCTTGATCATGTATCAATTCGAAAATTCCAAATACGATGTATTATACTTGTTAATACAAATCCAAAAGACTTAGGCATGTCTACATCCAATGTAGTCAAAACAATTTTGATTTTGTCAAAGACATTCTTCATGACAAAATTAGCTTTATGTCCTTCTCACAGTTTCATTCTTTTCACACAACTTGTCATGTGAAAAATCAAGTAACCCTTTTACTTAATAAGATTCAAGCAACATTTACTAATACAATCTTGAATGCAACCTTTTGGATTTATGACTCTATAGTCACAATTCGAATTTGGCATCACCCCAATTTCTTTGTATTTCGTAGGTATCCCTTGTTCTAGTAACAAGCTCATTAAATCATGAAATATTAATCTGTGACCGGACAGAAAATATTCTTTAATGCCTACTATTTATAAAAAGCTCCTTGCATGAAAACACCATGATCAAATATCATCATTTTTCATTTCCATTTGTGGAGTTTTGTTGTCGGATCAAATTCCAAACAATATTTCTCTCACAAATCGAGTAAGGTCAATTACCCCTTTTAAGCTTTTCTTTATTTCATATCCTTTCTTGAAACTTGTTTTCAATGAATCACCAAGTTAGCAATACTAGTTTTGCCCTTGTTGGTGTTTACCATATGAAACATATATTCATTCCTATGAATATTTTACAAAGAACTATTTCGTACATAGTTTCGTATTATCATATAATCTATAAACCATGACACACAACTTATTGTCGTTCATACGAATTTTGGGTGAAGACTTCAAAATAGGGAGTTTACTAATTCTAACGGAAAAACCTTCTACGTGATTTCTAAAATATTAAGAGATAATTTTTAGGACTATACTTTATTCAAAATAGAGTATGATCATAATGTCTACATCAACATGTTTGATAATAGCATCATAATTTTGTGAACCGAATTTCACAAGTCCTTTTGTGAACCGAATTTTCACAAACCTTCATGATAAAATAAATCTTTAAAATCCTTGCTATTATAATCCAATTACAATGACTTGATTTTATATCCTCCTTTTCTATCCGAAAAATCTTTCTTGATCAAATCAAATAATTTCAGATAATTGTATCTTTTAGTAAATACTTATTATTTACTTAGACATACAACAAAGGTTTCAATAATAATTTCCACTACACAATTTAATTTAACAATCATCTTGCATGATCTCAAATCAAATTTCTTCTCATATTGACTTATCAATATTTTTCAATCATCATGTCTCATTAGACATCACGCATGCAAATACACAAGATCAAAGTATCCAAAATATTTGCAATGATTAAAAATTCGGTAGTGCATTTTATTATTGACTTAGGATATTTATTTTAACATTCAAATCCACTTTGCTATCAAAAAGATTAATGCATGAATAACTTATTCATAATCGAAATATGATCATAAGAAAACTTTATTCATAATAAAACAACTTGCTTGTCTCTTACAAATATGAATAACTTGTCTCATCGAATATAAGACATACTTATTACAATCACTCTCAAATTCGACTACAAAACTCTTATTCAAAACTACTAATCAAAACTTGATAACTATGGGCGTGAAACTCCTTGGCCATCAACTACTTTGCCTTGCCATCATTCCGCAGCATCATGTCGAACTCTGCAATTTTCCTGTTATATTCTGGTGCTGTTTCAATAAAACAGACATAAGTATCAAATACTTTAATATCAACAAGTGTAAGAAATAACAATTATAACTTTGTATATCAAATATACCTTGCGTGTCATCTATTTCTCCTTCGATGGGTTCCACCTCCACATCTTTGATTTCGACCAGGAAATCATTGAAGAGGAGGAAATCACTCTTAAGTATATACTCATCGACAAGCTCCTCATAGCTAGGAGGTAGAGAACGCAACACCGCCTGTATTGCAAAAGTATCCGCCATCCAGTAATCGCATGTGTTTGTGAGATCATCGTGAATGTCAAACATCTTACACAAATGTGTCTCCAAGCAGGTATGTTCTTCCATCTTGAGTGAAAGAAACTTGTCCAGCTGCTTGTACTGCTCTTGCTTCATTCGGTTCAAGAACCGAACTTTAAGAGCACCTATCATCACAGCGGGTTCCATATGGCGAAACTCATTTTTCAGCTCATGATCCATGCAGACATACATCGTGATCTGAACACTTCTCCAGACCTCACGACGCTGACGAAAATCCTCTTTCGCCTCTGCACTTGCGGAGTCTCCTGGTTTATCTCCTAACAATTCTCCTATCACGTAAGAAATGTCGTTCTGGTAGAGGACGTCTTTCAGGTTTCTGTACCACGTCATGAAGTTGGATCCATCGTTCCGGAGACTTTCTTTTCTAATAAAATGGTTGAACTCAAGACTTTCTTCCTTAGGATAAGGCATGATCTACAAAGATAATTTGCAAAGACTAGGTAAGGCTAAGTTTATAAAATTATGAGTTTATTTAATAATCATATTATCAAACACACTCCACTAAGAGAATTATCCCTAAAAACTGTCTTAGTGATTACACGATCCCAATCCATTAAATTACCCCCTTCGATCGGGCGGGCAACGTAACTTCAGAGGTAGGCAACGAATTACCAATCGCAACAATCATGCGACTCATGCTCGATCTTTCGATCACCCGTGTTCCGAGGCCATATACTGGTATATGCTAGGCTCGCCAATTTAACCTTAGTGTTTTCGCGTGTGCAACGTGGCTTACACCCACTGTATGCGAACGAAGAGACGAGTGTAGATGAAAAGGATCGAAACCCTGAACAACGTACCCCGTAACGTAGAACTTTATTGGTGGTGCACACTAAGGCAGAACACAATTTTGGTATTAAATTAGGGATCATCCTATTACGGCTACCGTTGTATATCTTTATATAAGCACTCAAATAGGATGCAAACACACAACAAACAATATCAAAATAATGTAATGAAGTGCGATATGACATGGCCGTCGCGCCTCGGCCTTCACGGCGGCCTCCAATGGTGCTCCGAGTCTACGGTGCCACCTTTGCCTCCGATAACATAAAACTTACCGTGACCATGTCATATGTAAAATAGCCCCACTGCAAAACAAAGTTAGACGCTCTACTTTTATCCTTTTGCAATTTTACGTGGCTGCTAGGGCTTTCGTGAAGAACCGTTTCTTACCTACGAACATACAACCACAACAGCGATTAAATAATTGTCTCTATTACACCCTTTTCAGGGCCCTCCATTGAAAATGCCATGCCGTCTAAAGAGAGAGAGACAGACACCCGCCAGCCGCATATATGGTACAAGCCATATGTTAGTTGCGGAACCAGTCTCGCGTAAGCGTACGCGTAAGGTCGGTCCGGGCCGCTTCATCAACTCAATGCCAACAACATTAGCAAGTGCACGCGAGAGGGTAACAATTACAGAATCGATGCCCACATTCAACATGTGTTCTAACCGTACCAGCAATACTACGCATAGATCGGCTCTGATACCACTGATGGGGTTCGTAGCAGAAAACAATAATTTTTCTAACTATCGCAACACCGAAACTAGCCAGGATCTATCTATCTAGTAATGCGGTAACGGAGAAGTCATCGGAAACATACCCTTGTAGACCGATAGCGGGAATTACGCTCCCGCACAAGCGTTGCCGATGAAGACGTACGTAGCCGACCTCAAGGTCGCGGAGAACTTGGCGCGACGAAGAAGAAGGAGACGCGGCGATGAAGAAGCTCCTAGTGCCGAACTCGTGAGAGAGCAGCACCTCCGAGTACTCGCACACGTACGGACCTTGACGATGACCTCCGTGCTCCCCGATCCAGCCGGAATAGCGGAAGCGAGAACTTTGGGTGGAATCCCGCAGCACAACGGTGCGCTGCGGTTTATAGGTCTCCCGTATACGCTGTCCAGACTTGGGACCGCGCACGTCGAGAGATGGGGAGGGAGGAATTGGACTAGGGAGAAGCCTGGGCCAACCGGAATTAATTCCTGAATTTTCTGTGTATTTTTCCAATTAATCCGGGTCCCTATTTATTGGAGGAGAGGGGTTGCACCTCTCCTCAACTAGGCAATGTGGGACTAAAGAGGAGAGGGGGGTGGTGCGGCTGCCATCATGGGCCAGCCGCACCCCAAGCCCAGCCGCACCCCCTCAAGGGGGGGAACTTCCCCTCTTGGGCCCTAGGCCCATTAAGGTGTGCAGCCCCTTTTTCTCCTTTTTTTATATTAAATTAATATAAATATATATAATTCCATAATTAATATATTTACATACTATTTAATCTCCCGTGACTCCGAAACAATTTCCGGATCACTCCGAACTCACTTCGGTCTCCCCGGAACTCTTCCGGTCTTCCCCGGAACCTTTCCGAAACCTCCTATCTCTATACCTAAGCCACTCCGATGTTTCCAAAACGTTCTCCTAGCGTCGTCAAGACCTTAAGTGTGTTACCCTCGGTTCGAGAATACTCCGGACATGGTCGAGACCCTCCCGCCAATGACCGTCAGGGAGCCCTGGATGACTATGACGGCCCCCGTGCATTCTAGAATAAATCATCCTTGAATCATCTTTGAACCGTTAACATGATATGGTCATTCCCTTTGTTCGTTGATACTTCCTTGTCCGAGATACGATCGTCAACATCCGATGTTGTGTTTTATCTCGTTACCGACAAGGTTGCTTTACTCGTTCCCATGAAATTATATCTCAATGACCTAGTCATACGCTGCGCAGCTTTACAGATATAATCTCACCGAGTGGGCCCAGCATATCAATCCGTCACACGGATGAACAAATCCCGCTCTTGATCACTCGCCCCGACTACTTCCTTCCAATACCCGAAAGTGTCACCCTTATTGTCGTGCGTATGAGACATGACGTTAGGTGCGATCAGCCGTATCTTTCAGAAGCAGCGACTTGATGTAATCTCACGGTCTAAGGAATAAGCTACCACGTTATAATCCTATTGCAGTGTTGAACTATCTGATACGATCCTAACTGCAATACTTTGGGTAATGTCCATCAAATTATTCTCCCAATAAAATGACTCCACCATCAACTGTTAATGCAATATGATCGGGAAATCACGATCATCCATTGACTGATGGACTAGTTTATCTAGAGGCTTAACTAGGGACTCTGGTTTGTTTACATACCACACGTGTATTAACAATTCCGATTAATACAGTTATAGCATGGTATAAAACTATTTATAAACTTAAAGAGATAATGCAATAAATCTTATTATTTATTTGCCTCTAGGGCATATCTCCAACATATACGTGGACAAAATCTGGTCAAATCGTGACCACCGTGGCCAAAAAAAGTCAAAAACCGGTCTACCATCACAAAACCGCTTCCAAGGACGATTATTAGACTTAATTAAGAGTTTAAGGGCCGGTTTAGACCAGACTAAACTTGAGGGACCAAAGTTGGACTTTTACAACACTTGAGGGACCAAAAGTGCACTTAACCCTAGAAAAAATGACTAAATACTTCTGCACTACTAAGACAGCCCAATCATTTTACTGACTTGAGAGGTCTTCGTCTGCAACTTGGAGAGGCGCCAGCTCTCCCAGGCATAGTTTTAAAAACCGGACCGGCGATCGAACCGGTGAGGGCCTCGGTTCACGGTTCACCCGGTCGGACCGCCGGTTCGCTCGGTTCAATTGCGGTTTATTAATTATAGAATGTGTCAGAAATATTAATAATCTCTAAAAAAAATCAATCTATTTAGAACGTTCATGAGCTAGTAGGACACGAGCGTTGCATGCACCTGATGGCCAGTTCGATTCCTAGCCCAAGCAATTAATTTTTCTCGCGCGTAAGGCTCCCTCCGGTCGGACCGGCGGCCTGGTACGCCCGGTTTTCAGCCAAAACCGCCGGTCGGACCGCGGTCCGTCCGGTTTTTCCCGGTTCAGCAGCGCGAACGGTCCAGTGCGCTAAACAGACCGGTGGAGGCTGCGGTTCCGGTTTTTTCCGGTTCAACCGGCGGTCCGGTCCGGTTTTTTAAACTAGGCTCCCAGGACACCCACCTCCTAATCACCACTTTCTCTTCCCTGCTCCACCTCTCTAGGAACCTTCCTCTTCTCCTCCCTGCTCCACCTCTCAGCTGGCCACCAGTTCACCTCTCACCGGTCCGGTGCGTCCCATCCCCTCCCCTCCATAGAGCTCCATGCGGTGGAGGTATGCAACCTGGTCAAGCTCGGAGCGCACAGGGTATTTAGGGTGCTAGTTAGTACCACAAAATAATGATCTATGACATCCATGACCCAGCACAATACCTCACCAAAAGTGTTACAACATGAACAACAGGGGCGTGGCTGAGATATTAACTCCTAAACATTCCCTTTTCTTGGGGAGGAGTAAGTTTAGTGAACTGAAATATAGAGGGAACTGGATGAAGAGGGCCCATCTGAGAGACTGAAGTGGCTTGTATTGTGAGGATTCCGATCCTCCTGTCTGACCAGCTGAATGACGCCCTTCGACTTGGCTGCGACGACGCTGATGGTAGCACCGGTAACCTGAAATAGGTGCACGAATGGATGCTGCAAAGGTGGCTCTTGTCGCTGCTTGCTGGAGTTCATGAGGGCACACATGGCGAAGATCAATCTGAGAGTTTTCTGCTTCAAAATTTTTACTGGCGGACTTCGTGTTGCTGTCTGCGGTGGTGGCAGGGACAAGGAATGCTTTCTCTTGAGCTTTACCTGCGTTGTCTTCCGGCACCGCTACAAATGTGCCATGAGCCCATGATAATCCCTGAGGCTCCGAAGTGGGATTCCGATGGTGCATATGCTCTATAGGAACCAATAGGATCGAGCAAGTGGAACTCAATTGCAGAGGGATCTGTTAGGTGCGTGTGTTGTTGCGAGCAAGTTGACAGAGCCTGCTAGGTTCTTGTTGTGCTCCAAGAGAAGCCACTTGTGTAAAACGAAAGGAAGAAATTTCGATGTACTATCCCCAGCTTTCCCTGCCAGTATTTGGGCTTGCCGCTGCACTATCGGAAGCTTATAAAGGCTGAGATTCAACCATGATTGACAAAATTGGCAAGCGACTGCCTCGTTGGCGTGGCAAGCTTTTAAGCATGGCCGACAGGTTGGAATTGGTAAACTCAGTCCGCGCTGCTACTCCGATATATATGTTGACTGTCCTGCAAATTGGTAAGTGGGCTTTTAAAAAGATTGATAAGATTCGTCGGGACTTCTTATGGAACTCAAAAGCTGATCAAAACGGAGCCATCTGCCTGGTGAATTGGCGGACTGTATGCAAACCGAAGGAATACGGTGGGCTTGGAGTCCTTGACCTGCAATGTTTCAGTCGTGCACTGCGCTTGGGATGGCCATGGTATGAGTGGAAAGAAAAAAATAGACCCTGGGTTGGCACAAAGGTGCCTTGCGATCACTCCGACCTAGCTCTATTCCATGCCTGCACCAAAATAACAGTTGGACAGGGTGAAACGGCCTTGTTCTGGACATTTCGTTTGTTCCAGGGTCTTGCAACTGCAGATCTTGCACCCAGCCTCTACAAGCTTTCAAGACTGAAGAAATTAACTGTTCAGCAGGCTTTGCTACATGACAGATGGATGACTGGTTTTCAGAGAATAGTCTCGGAGGTACAGCTTCGAGAATTTACAGAATTGTGGATTAAGCTACATGATGTGGCTCTTGGCGATGAAGTGGATCAAATCAATTGGACCTTGACACCAAAAGCACAATACAACACTGCATCAGCTTACAAGATTCAGTTTGCAGGCAGTTTTACCAACATTGCCTTCAATAAATTATGGAAATCCAAAGTACAACCAAAGTGTAAAATGCTTATGTGGCTATGGCTCAAGCAGCGTATTCTCACGGATGACAAGCTACAGATTCGAGGGATTGATCATAGGGACCTCTGTATTTTTTGTGATCAGGAGCAGGAGACAGCTGCACATTTGGCACTCAATTGCACCTTTGCTCGTTCTCTTTGGCATCTTCTTGCTCAATGGACCGATCAGCCAATCCTTGCAATCCAGCCGCAGCAATTCTCCTCGCCAGCGGATTGGTGGTGGTTCATGGGTTCAGTGCTGACCCAAGATGAGCTGATGGTTGGTATATATGGGATTTGGCATGTGTGGAAGGAGCGCTGCCGGCGTGTTTTCCAACAAGTGATCGCTACAGAAGACCACGTTCTAGACCTAATTAGAGACGACATTCTTCTTCTGGGCACCTACCTGGCGGGAAGGCGCGACGCTCAAAACTTGGTGCCGCCTTTGGAGGCGATCGTTGGCGAGTAATCACTGTAGTGCTTATGCAGTGCTGTTAGCCTAGGCTACCTGCCTGCTCTTCATGTTGTCTTTTCTCTGTTGTTTGCTAGACTCTTACTAGCTTGTAAACCGTATTATTTCTACCTTCTTAAATGCATTGGCAGAACACCTGCCGTGAATTCTTCAGAAATTTCGATGTAGACTTTCTGTATTACATGGGTTCCTAGGCCCAGAAAAGAAGAAAAATCTGGTCGGTGTTCCCTCTGCTTGTCACTTGTTTGTGTGGGTGGTGGAGAATGCATTTTGCTACAGTGAGAGCGAGAACGAGGTCACTGCAGCCAGCTTCTCAGGATACTATGGATCTGTTCATAGGCCAGCCGGTGCTGTCAGTGAACATCAGTCCATGTTTGCCGCTATGGCGCTATGCCAGTCATGCTATGCTACCGTGTGATGTCCGCCAGAGTTGTTCAACTCAAGCATCTCACTACACACTCTGGGAAATGACTAGACTGGTGTATACACCCACATCGTCATGCTCGTCCTGCTGCGACGACAGTGGCCACCACGGTGCACTCGCAAGCCGACACCCTCCTGGCCTCTGGTGACCCGGCCACTGATCTGTCTAGGTGGAACAAGGCAACGCCAGTGATCTGCTCGGCCTGGCCCGCAACGATGCTTGACGCATGACACTCCCGGCCCTGGTCGATGCCCTCGACACCATGGCAGATGGCACTCCCGGCCCTGGTCGATGCCCTCGACACCATGGCAGATGGCACTCCCGGCCCTGGCCGCGCTCGACCTCAACAATAAAAACGTCAGCGGCGCCACCCCGACCTCAACAGTATGCTAAAATTACTACCAAGATATTTTGTTTAGTATATGGCTTAACTATCGCTATCATAATATTTGAGTATATTAAAATTATATACATGACGAAACATATTTGCGTACAAAATATATGTATACACTATATAATTTATTCAGTGTAAAAAATAAGCCAAGGAGACCTTATTACAACATACAATTTAAACCTAGCATGATAAATTTTTGAAGTGACATACATGAAAAATATGAAACGAATAAAAACTAGAAATTCTTATCGGTTAACTACATAATCCAAAATAATAGAATAATGAACTCATTGGGACTATAGTTTGATAAAAATAAGTATACAAGTTTAGTATAAAATATATTGTTATGACCATGTTGTAAACATAGCTAGAGCTAGTCGGCAACAGAGTTAGGCCTAGTCACCACCTTCATGTTGGCATGACCATGTTTGTATAGCATTTCACGACGTCATCATGTTTACTGATTAGTTAAGCCGAGCATCATTAGATGGTACGTTATGTTTGTTTTTTCCAACTAGATCATATGCACACAAGCAGAGACATCCCGATATTAGCCAAGATCAAAGAAACACAAATTGGTGTGTCCAAATTCTCTGATTAGTTCGGTAGTTCACAATGTTGTGTACTGATTGATGTGTCCTAGCTTTCTACATAACAGACTAGATCAAAGAAATGCAAAGTGAGCGCACATGCATGAAACGCGATATGAGAAGATGGGGCAATCAGAATGCGCAGACAGGCTGGAGCGATCTACAACAGCTGCACAAGAGTAGAAGCTACCTTGCTTCTAGGGAAAGGTTGGAGGCGACGACGCTCAAGAAGTCACTGAAGCTCAATCCCTTCAGGTCCATCGGCGGATTGAGCTTCACAGTTTCCACAATAAATCATGGCCGGTTCATTGATAACAGTATTAATCCCATGAACGAAAACGTAGCAATTGCCAGTGGAGTAATCTTCCTACTACTGTAAAAGTAAACATATGGATTGAATTTTATGCTTTGATATCCGGTTTTCCAATGAATTATTTATATGTAATATCATTTCGGACAAACCGGTCTTTATTTGGAAACGGCTCCAAGACAATCTAGGCGTGACTTTACCATTGGATCAGGGCAAATTAGTCTTGTAGCACGAGAGTACTGTAGCGGATGCCACTTGAGCTATTCCCTGTAGCTTGCGATATTGTACCTATGTCCTATGGTGTGGTGGTGATGTCTTTCTCGTTGGAGAACAGAGCAGAGGCCGAGTGGTTGGAGTTGCGGTGAGCGCACTCAACAACCCGGATTCGATCCCCATCGGACGAATTTTAGGAATTCTCACGAAGGAACACTCTACTATAAAAATAAGCCACCAGGGCTAGTCCTGGCTGGTCGCATTAGATGTCTTTCTCGTTGGCACCGCTTTGTCCTTTCTTGAGAGTTGTGTGTGTCACAACGGGTAGAGAAATGTCTTTTTTCTCCTGCATTTTGTTGGGTCGCTGCGTGATCTGGTTACTATTCATGGCAAGCCATTTTTCTCCGCTTTCTTTTTTTTGCTTATCAGAGTTTGTTTTCTTTGATTTGATTTTGTAACTGTGAAATCAGTTGTGCACATGCATTTGGTGATCATGGGGGAGCACGGTGAGGGGATTTTTTTCTTCCTAGTATCAATGGGATAATGGTGAGTGTTCTGTCAGGTGGGTGAGCGCGCCAGTGAGATGATTTGATTGCTGAATGTTGCTTGTGGTTTACTTCCCTTAACTGTTCAGTACATAACCGGCTAGAATGATGTATTTTGTTGTGCTCATTTTGTTAGGTAGCATTCTTTAGAGGTGAATATCCGCTCGCATCAATCTCTCAGTTTAATATACTTTGCATTACTAGTCTAATATCGTGCTAACTGTCCAATCTTTTTCATACTTTTTGGATCCTCTCTACTCTGTGTTCAATTTATTAGTGTAATTCCTTGTTTCTTTACCTTGCTATATTGCGGGAACCAATCTCTGAGAGGTGAATATCCGCTACAATCAATCTCCCAGTTGCCGTGTAGGCAGAATGTGAGATCGTGTTCTCAGCAACTGACGCGGCTACGACGCAGGTGAGGAGCAAGAGTTTATTGTACACGGCTATGGTTCACTAATTTATTTCGAATGGAGTACAAACCATTCCCGTGTCGACGTAATTCATGGCACATCGAAAGAGTGTGGAAGTATTTCTGAATCACACAGAGCGGCACATTCCCTTGCTACGCCATAGCGGTCCGCGAAGGGCGGAAACCAGCGGTGACGCCGTCGCCGGGGGTCGAGGGGAGCATTGGTCACTTTCTGATCGCCTACTCAACAGAAAGTTGAAATCTTGCTTACCCTGCCTTGCTATAAATAGGAAAATTCGGACGCCGACCATCTAAACCCATCTCCACAAAATTCGGCCGTAGGCATCTTATACTATCTGATATATTGAGATAAATCTCGACACAACACGATTAGTCTCCTTCTTGTTTCAATTGTTCGACGACTTATCTTGCTTGAAACATGCATCAAACAGAAAAACAATGGGACACTTGGAAATGTTCTCGCCAACCAACACCCTGAAGACCACAATAACAACTCGCCGCGAACAATAAGATTGAATAACCGCTTATTAACATCATCTAGGGACACACCCCAATCAGCACAGGGTTACAATTCTTCACCACCAATTCAGGAGAAACCGAATTTTGCCATAGAGCCAAACATACGAAGAGATCGAAAATATCGCACCAAATAACAACGAACAACTTCTCTTAAACGACACACCAACTGTCAAGATCCACAAAAATCTATCAGATCTTGCATCATCTACTCTCACATGCCCTTTGTCGGCGCCGGACCGAACGATAAGGAGGTAGGGAGAGGCCGGATAGAGCCTATTCCAACATGACATTGTCACCGCCTCGTTGATTCTGCTAGGGAGACCAAAACGTAACGAAAAAGGACTTGCAAAAACTATATGACAGGTTGCACCAAATACAATACAAGTAGTTTTTTTGCCATCCCCGTTTGACAGGTAACCATCAAATACAATACGAGTAGCTGTTTGGGCATCCCTATGTGACAGGTTGCACCAAATAGGAGGGCAACGTCTAAGTATTGCGCACGGTCGGGCCGACCCAACAAGGTGGGATCCTTTTTATTATTTCAATTTCATTTTTACTGTTTATTGGAAAATTTATCATTCTTGAAAAAAAATGCATGAACATATATATTTGAGATGTATGAATTACTTTTTTTATCATATATGATTATTTCTTTTAGTATGCATGCACGTTTTACTTCAATTTGATATGATATTTTTCTGTGATACATGAACATTTATTTTAAGATATAAGAATATATTTTTAATACACTCGAACATTTTCCATTCTATAATACATATGTTTTTTATTACACTTCTAAAAATAAGTAAATATCATTTTCAGGATAAAAAATACTGTACCTATTAATGGGCCGCTCTAGATACGCCCCATGCTCGAGCCCCTTATTTGACGCTTAAGCAGTCAATAAGCGTGTTGCACTTGCACCATGTACGTCATTGCAGGCCCAACCGGCGAACTCCCCTAGCTGTGCAGACTGATGTCAAATAAACAAAAGTAGTTGTGCTGACCGGATGGCACGATCGCACGGAAATCGAAGTGTTCATTTTCTTTTGTCGATACGGTACGGTACGAATGATTTGTTGGAACGGTAGAACGATTTTTCTGAACGCGGGCAGCATTTCTCGTTCGGTGAGAGATTTTCAGGGAGCAACTTACTGAAGTTCCAGTTTAGCAAAAAAAAAAAACTTACTGAAGTTCCGCCCGTCTCTGTTGAAGTTTCTGGCTTATCCCGGTGCTTCGCCTAGCCATAAATAGGGAGCGCCGCGCACCAGAAGCCTACGTGAGCCATCTACTTCCTCGCCCAGATAATACTATACGGCACGACTGCCGTCTTCAACAATGAAGGTTCCGGCAATCTCCGCCGTGTGCATCCTCCTCTTCCTCCATGGTACGTCTGCGTATCCTTTGCGCATGCATCATGCGTGTTCGCAAGATCATACTTATTAGATTGTTATTCAGTCACATATATGTTTTTTTATTTGTTTGTCATCTCGTCGCTTGAGATTTAAGATCGATCTTGAATGTTTTGCAGCCACCGGTGTGGAGTCCAGCCGCTCGTACCACAACTGGTACAACATATTCGCTTTCGGAGATTTGTTCGCCGACGTCGGGAACACGCCGGACGGTAAAAATGGCAGGGAACAATATCTCTCGCGCGCATGGTACTATCCCTACGGCGAGTCCTCCAGGGATTACAATGGACGAGCCCGTGGTAAATCCACCGGCCGCTACTCCGATTACATGGTCCAGTCTGATTTCCTTGGTATGTATGTATGCACAATCATATATACTCCATATGTTTGTCTATACTTGTTGATCCATATATACTTACATATCTCATGTCTACTTGTTGATCCATATTTACATAATGCGTATATATGTCCTAATCCGCTCGATCTTTCGCATGGTGTCGTCGTTGCAGCAAACATAATTGGGCTCCATGAAGCCCCTCACGCGTACAACCGCGCCGGTTTTAGCCTTCCCCGCTACGGCCTGACCTTCGCCACCGCCGGCGCCGGCGTGTTCAAGGTGTCGGCCAATGTCACGACACTCCGAAAGCAGGTCGACGCTTTCGAGCGTCTCCTCAAGAAGGGAACCATCGCGAGGTCCCGCCTCCCCGACTCCGCCTTCCTCGTCGCCGTCTCCGGCAACGATTACGTGCCCATGATTCCCCTCGATAACTCTACCAGTGTGAGTACTACTCCTAGCAATCCATATCAGCATATGTAGATTTTTCGATTACCACATTTACGCCACATGAATCATTCACAAGCTACGTACTTCCGCTTGCAGGCCGCCGCTAACGAGATGGCGGCCAAGGTGACCGACGAGATTGTGGAGAACGTGGACCGGCTGCGAAAGCTCGGAGCGAAGAAGATTCTGGTAAACAACATGCCCCCGCTCGGCTGCACGCCCCGGCGCGCCAGGTACGGCAACTACAGCGGCTGTGACGAGCACGGAAACATCATCGCCTCCGTCCACAACAGCAACCTACAACAGAAACTGACCAATGACAACACCGTCCGCATCCTCGACATCCACACAGCGTTCACCAACATCATCAGCGGCACCTCCGGTATGTACGCTACTTCAGCAGTAATTTTTTACTAGTTGCTTCTGATTAACCTCTAAATTAAAGCAGTCATGCGTTGATTCGATCGTCTGATTAATATTATGCGTGTATTTTTGTTTTTGGTGTAGATTCCGACAAGTTCACTCAGAAGCTGAGGCCGTGCTGCGAGCCCACTGATCCCAAGGGCTACTGCGGGGACATTGCCGATTACTTTGAGTTGAGTTACACGGTAGACATGAATAACGTCAACAGCTATTTCTACTGGGACGAAATGAACCCCACACATGCAGGCTGGAAGGCCGTCATGAAGCAACTGGAAGGGACGATCAAGGATTTTATAAACACGAACTAGCCACATTTTCAGCATTTTATACACACGCGCAAGCCTATCATAGCTGATTTGCCTTAGTTTCGAGCATTTTCAATTCTAGTTCTGCTATGTTCACTAGGTCAGTTCATCAGTTGTCGTTTGGTCCTTCGAACTGAATACCTCGTTCGTTCATTGGTGAATCAAATGTGCCCAATCTAAGCTTTGCCTAGTTGATAATGTATTGTTTACCATTTATAGTAATATTAATGCCTTTTCTGCGCTGATTGTTATTATGGGTCTGTTGACTTGTTCTGAATATGGTCGCCCACACTGATGATGGAGGTACATACCCTTTGCATTTTCACAAAGACCTGAATATGGTCGTAAACTTTCCAGTGATGGCATAGAAATAGTTATTTCAGTCGTCCGAGAATTAGCACAAATATTAATTAAAAAAAGATGAAGGAAACAGAATTGCTCCTGTTACGAGTGGAACTACGAATTCTTGTAGGTTTACGGGTCAGATCCACGCGTCGCCATGATAACCGTTTAATCAAGGTCGAAGCCAAGATATAACCAAAACTCCGTGAAAAACATGGTTACAGGTTTTAAAATTCTTTAAAAAAAAAACATTGTGAAAAGATGATGATCTATAAGCATGTGTGAAATTGTAAGTTCAAGTTCACATGCATTTGGGAGGTCAGAAAAACTAAAGTATCCATGGGCGTTATGTTGTAGTGCATGTCACTATTCATTTTGGAATTTAGTTTATTCATACCTCCTAAATGAAAGAATCCGGAAATCTATATCCTAAAACATGTTTGTACGTCATCACCTGCCTAGCACTCTATATTTTACTTTTAATTCACCGTTTTTTCACCTGGTATTCTCTCAGTATGCACTGCCCTGGGTCCAAAGACAAGGATTTACTTTGTTGATCGAACCGCCTAGTCCCAAGACTTACACACTTCTTGGATTATTAGTCTTTACCTGGCGCACAGATGGAGGCTGGGAAAACACTAAAATTAAGACAAACATTTAGTGCATGAAAATAAAAAATATTCCTATTAATTTTAGAATAAATTACACTTTTTTTGACAAACCTCTCGAAAATGGTAGGGCACACTGCAATTCGTATAGACTAATAGAGTTGACCGGGTTTATAAGTAAATCGGGCATTAAATCATATATTGTCATATTTATGAGGAAAACAAGACTGAGAAACCGCACAATCGGGAAACCCCGTCGCCCACCCGACACAAGTCTACCAATGACGAGCACACACCTGCGGTCCCGGAGCCACTGTCCCGACCTATAGGACTTGGTACCAAACCCGCACCCAAATAATAGCACCACACAAACCGACGATTTTAGAGTCGCGTCTACCCACGCGACTACCCGCAGACCTCTAGCGTCAAGCCGAATCTAGGCCACCACCCTGATATAGCAGGTAGATCGACCAAAGTTGGACCACTCATATCGACGAACGCGTTGCTCTCACAACACCAGGTTGCCACCCAAACTATGCAAAGCCACGGTTGTTTTCCATGGGAACGAAGCCCCCGTTTCGACATACTACCACCGTTCGGGTCGCTGCAACGAAATCCGCTTCCCTCAACCACAAAGTCACCATGCCTATCTGTCCAAACCCGTCGCGCCGCGAGGGCTAAAAATCCAAGGCAGCATTTCCAAGTCGCCACCTGCTCCGATGGAGGTAAGGTTTTCACCCAGAGATTTTAAGACCACTGGCGTAGGTCGGGATCGAAATTCTAAAACAACACAAACAAAAATGAGAACGATGCCCTAAAACGCCACCAGCATCGCCACGGACAAAAGTAAGCGTTTCGCCTAGAGATTAATTTGACCGCATAGTTCGAGGAGGATGGAGGAACAAGATGGGGTAGTCCGACCCTCCTATCGACCATCGAGCTCCACCAAATGTTCTGATGGTCGCACCAGTTCGAGCCGAGACAACCATTTGCACGTGTAGCCCCATATATACATGTCAGTACAATACTCTAAGGCTGTAAGGCTGTTTGCCTGCCCGGCTGCTCAGACCCTCCACGCGTAAATTGTTCTCCATCGTACGATTCCCGTTTAAAACAGGCTAAGCTGTTCATTAAGGCAAGTGAAAAAGGCATTCGTTTACCTTGGCCTATTCGATTCCGTGACTGCCACTAGGTCCCACTTGAACTTGGTCCCACGACACATCTGTCGTTTCTACTTCACGGCTGAAAAAATACAAAATGTGTCTCCCAACGAGGTGAGCCTAGGTGTGTACTGCCGGTCTGACACCGCCGCCGCCGCTCAGCCAAAGCTTCTACGGACGAATCCTACCCGGCTACCCCATAGGTATGGGACTGTGATGTGAAGCGCGAACAGGCGCCGCATGCGTTTGCGCGAACGTTCGCGAGCAAGCATCGGGAGGAGCAAGTATCGGGATGTGAATGCGCTGCGCGGCGGCGAGCATGGCGGCGGCACACGCATGAGATGGCCACAACGAAACCAAAGCTGGACAACAATTAAGGTGTATCGGCGCAAGTCCGCGGAGTAGGCTTTTGCTCGCGGAGCAAGAGCACGTCGCTGGTACAGCCCGCGGAGTAGGCTTTTGCTAGCGTGAGTGGAGATTGTGACCTACACGGCAACTTCGCCGGACACTGGTACAGCCGCCACCTGCTGCCCAGTTCAAAAGACTGTTCTCTGCAGTCCATGTATGATGTATATACTGTTCTGCAACAAAATATATATTCCAACCCAACAATGTTGGCCATCCACTGACATTATTGCGCATGTGCATTCAACTGCTTTTTTTCTACAAAGGCTCGAAGAGAGGGACCGAAGAGAGGAAAGAATCAAGGTCCACGTTAGAGAGAGCTGAAGTCTGAACGGTTCAGTTGATTTGGATATTGCAGCTGCTAAGTGCTCCAAACACGTGAAAAATTTCCTGAATAGTGCAAAGTTAGATGTTCAATATGTGTTATGTGGTTGTTCAACATCAATTATCTCTCATTTAGTTGTTAAACTACGATATAACACTCGGTGAATGCCAAGTTAGCGGTGAAAAGCGATTATTTTTTATATTTGATTAAAACATATTAATGCAATACTCCCCCTCTAGATTTTGTCGCCCAAAGATCTCATTATATATGTATATGTTTTTGTCTTTGTGACATAATAAAAACCTTGGTACCCTTTCATATATGGTTGCAAATCAGGATTTGTGAGTATTCTTTCAGGAATCAGCAACAATTTAATCATCCTAAGAGATTTTGCTCCTTTGAGAGACTATTGTTTCCAATCACTTTTGTTAGGTTTTAAATGTATTTTTCTTTTCAAGTTTTTGTTATATAGCTCTACAAACTTCTGCAAAGTGTGTTCCAAAGTATGTTATTTGCAAGTTGTCTTGGATTGGAACGACAACTAAAAATAAATGGTCATATGCTAAACATAAAATAAGCCAGTTTGTGAAATTGAACTCGACGGCATATTGCTTAATGTATTATCTTTGAACTTGCTAGATCTATATTTTTATTTTATACAAAGGCCAGTATGTCATAGTAACACGCCGATTTGTGTAAATGACATACTGGAGTACCGCCTCATGCAAGTAGCTGCCATAATGCCAAACGTTTGTCAGAGCACGAGTTTACCGCCCATGCACGCGGCGCGGCGAAGCGCGCTGTTCGTGTAGTGCTTTTGGTCCTACAAAGGAAGGAATAAACTATTCCAGTCACGATGCTAATCAAACCAGATATTAAAGTGACTGCACAGCTTTTCTAAACATCCTTCCTTCAGCTTGGCGTACATCCGAGGCAAGCAACAGTGTTTGTACACCTCCAAATGCTTCTGATTCCAGGAAGACTGGTCCTGGGTCCACCCTGAATTACTGCTGCAATTTTTAAGCAATTAATGATCAATTAGCTGAATCCAAATTACACCTTCAACACCTCAACTTCGATAGTCCAACTCGTGCAGATACAAGAGCCACCACCACTTCTCTGACTGTTTGAAACACAAAATATCACAGAGACGCATCACAGAACTTTTCCAAGCTGCCCAAAACATGGCTGATGCTACGACGTTGCCACAATCTGAACACTCTAAATTATTTTTTGTTTCGACAAATATCTGAATTGTTAAAGTTCTTATTGATATCCCCCGCAAAAAAAACTTATTGATATGCTAATCTGAGATCAGTATCTGTTCTCTTCACATATATCTGAATTGTTAAAGTTCTTATTGATATCCCCCGCAAAAGAAAAACTTATTGATAGAATTGATATCCTAATCTGAGATCAGTATCTTTCTCTTCACATCATTTACTGTTCGTTAGTTCTTTACATAAAACAAATCTGGCCAACGGTGAAGGTTTGTTAGAAGAAAAAGGACCCCAACCTGCAAAAAACTACTGATTTGTAGCAAAAATCACAGAAACGAGGCAATTACATCAGCAATGCAAAATAACAAGAACTCATCAAGCACGACTCTTCATCCGAAATTCAGAGCCAAACCAAGATTCGTAAGAACACAAAAGTGACTTTATTAATAAGTAGTTGAGATTACAGTACTGAGGGGATACTGAACTACTGAACTACTGAAACGAAAGCGACGGAGTGGCTCTCAAGCCTGCGGCGGCGCGGGGCCGAGTGCGGCGGGCGGCGGGGGCGCGGGGAGGGTACAGCCGAGCATACACTGGGCGTGGGCCTCCACGCAGCCGATTGCGCACTCAGCCGCCTCGAGGAGCGGCTTGCTCGCGCAGGAAATATGGCAGGTGGGGAGCTGCATCGCGCAGCCCACCATGCAGCCCAAAAACGAGGACGGGTGCACGCTGGCGGCTGGTGCTGCGGCCGCGCCAAGACCAGGGTTCCTCGCGGCTTCGGCAGTGGACACCAAAGCGCCACCGAGGAGGACGAGCAGCACTGCACCGCGGATGGCGACGACGTTCGCTGCGGGAGCCATTGGTGGATCTTGCGACGCAACTGCTGCTGGCTGCTACTCGAGATCAAACGAGAGAGAGGGGTTGGTGTGTGGAAGATGGCTTGGGATGAGAGGCTTCTAGGGTTCTTCTTATATAGCCGGGGATGGCTAGGGCGGAGCGAATCGAGCGCCGTCATCTGGCGGAACTGGCCAGCGATATACGCGGGCTGCTGGCGAGATTATGATGGGATAGCGGCGCAGGGGATAGAATGATAAGCGCGGATTGTTCTTGAATCAGTTCGGCGCGCGGAACACGCTGGAGAAAAAAATTATCGGGAGGTTAGGGAATAGGGTTGACCCTGACATGTAGGGCCCAGAAATATTGGGGCATATAGTTTGCCAACGTAAAATATTTTCCATGCATGTTTCTTATTATTAATGTTATTTTATTTCCTCTCTTCTGAAAAATGACAAAAGTGTTGACAAAAGTTAAGAAGGCTCCATAAATTCAAATGGGTGTAAGTAAGTACACAATGAATATTTTGAATTTGTACTCCCTATGTTCCATATTACTGTAAGATATTTTTACTTTTTTGGTATCGGATGTATATGCATGTATTTTGGTGTTTAGATTTACTCATTTTGCTCCGTATGTAGTACACATTAGAACATCTTATAATATGAAACAGAGGGAGTATCATTGCTTATACTTTTGGATAGTCATATTAATCGATTCTTACGATACCTTCATCATGGTTCGCAAAATATAAATAAGTTATCAAAAAGTTTTTAATTCTGCTAAAAATTTGACAAAGCTAGAAAGTCAAGAAATTGTGTTTCTTAGTCCTTACTATTTTTTCCAATACTTAGTGCATTGGCTAGCTAGTTCATTTTCAATCCCACCGGCGATCCCATCGAGAAACACATGTAAGACTTCAGAAGCGTTTCTACTCGGTGCACAATACCGAGCTGTGTTGCGTTTATTTATATTGGATGATATGCGTCACCAAGCTTTTACAGATTGGACACGACTTGTGTTGGTTTCATATGCTAACTAAAACACATTCCCAAATGCTTATTCATAACAACGATAAGCAACTTTCATCCGCAATGAGGCAAATTCACAACAACGGTAACAAAACTTCACAACAATAACAAACTGGTTTGGTATGAGGCGAAACAATTTTGGTGTATGTTGCGAAATTCACAACAACAATAAGTAACTTTTGTGTGTGATGGGTCATGTCAACTTCACGACAAGTAAAGCAATTGTACAAGAAATTAAATCAACCTTGGTACGAGGCGAAGCACCTTATTGTGGGTTGAGCCAATTCACTTCACAACGGAGGCAAGCAACTTAGGCGTATCCCAAATGCTTCCTTTCACACGTGCGTTGATACGGTCAAGAAAACTGTCATTTTCACCTATCGCCTTAGCATACCAAAGTTGCTATTAATTGTTTTGTATTTGCTTACCATTGTTATGAAATTGCCTCATCGAACACCAAAGTACATTCGCATCATACAGACCTTACTTTTATTTTTTGTGGAGTTGCTTACCTCTGTTGTGAAGTTGCCTCATCGTACACCAAAATTGTTCGTAGCGTAAGGAAGTTGATTTTAACTGTTTTGAAGTTGCTTGCCGATGTTGTAAATTTGTTTTGTGGGCGCACTAGACTTGCTTTTCAAAAAGAAACTAGTACATAGCTAACCTTTATTGTTGTGAAGTCATCCCATGTTGTCGTAAAATTGCATACCGTTATTTTGAATCTAGTGTTTTCGTCACGTACAAAGTTGGTTCGTAGCGCACCAGAGTTGCTTCATCGTGAACAAAAATTATTTCGAATTTTTTGTCAAAGTATATACAAACGGGATTTAGTTTTAAAGATTTCATCGTGAGTAATTCAAAACTGAAAACGGAGCTTAATTCCAACACTCAGCTCAAAAGTTATAGCATTTTAAAATACAAATTGGTGCAATTAATCTAGAGGAGTCTGCCCACGTGGGGAGTATTCTTTCCAAAAGAAGTGGGCGTTCGACCCAACCATCCAGCACGTTTTACAAAGTTTTAGGGTCGGCCTTGGGCGCAGTGTCGTCAGCAGTTCGCGTTAGCACCCCTTTAGGCCCAGTTCGCGTGCTGACGCTCTTGTTGGGCTTTTTTTTGTTTTGTGTTGTTAAAATTTGCTACTTGTCGCACATGTCTTTGTTTTGTGTTGGGTCAAGTTTGTCCAGAACAAAAGCCCAACTCAACAAAAAGCCCAACTTGAACCACAAGCAAAGTAACAGACGAACACTTTCAGAAACCCCCCGTGGAAAGCTCAACTTGATCCTCAAGCAAAACAAAAAGACAAACATTTATAGAAACCCCCCTGAGAAAAAAAGACCAAAAGCAAGTCCCTAAAAAACTATTACCTGCTCCAGAACACACAAGATCGAGCTGAGTAAAAGAACCTTCCCCTCTCCTGTTCTCTTCTCTACGCTTTCATGAGCGATCAAGAAATCCCAGATCCAAATCAATGAAAAAGAGAGAAGAAGAAGAAGCAGAACAAATTCAATGGAGAAGGGGAAACAGAAGATGGGGACGCCAAATGAACAAGGAAACAACGCAAATCTCAGCTTTGGTACTTACCAGCGTGAGCTATCCCTAGTCACCTCTGTATTCATTAAAGTTCTTGCATCTACCTTCAGTTCCCCTCGATTTTCTTCTTTTTGTTACATGATCTGAAAAGTTCCAGAAGCTAAAACTCAGTCTTGTTCCTGAAAAAATTTCAGGAAGTGCTTGGCAAGAAGATAGCATCATTGGTACTCAGATAACTGACGCAAAAAACTCATAGAAAACAGTGATATAAAATTGAATATTCGAGCTACAACTAAGATGATACATGGTTCAACAAATACAGATACCAATTTGCATGGATCAGGGGTGTCTATTTCAGACTGGACACAAGCTACAAGGTTCAGAATTGCATAGATCCTACAGTAGCAACATTCAGGTACAGTGAGAATTTGAAGCAGTGTTCAATTGTACAGAAAAATCTAGTCTACTGATGCTGACATATTATTTGAAATAAAATGCTGCAGGAATCTACAAGCAGACATTTCAACCATCAGCTGCAACCTATGCAAAATGTTCCAGATGTTGGCAAACTGCTTAGCCAATACACCAACAACAGTGCATATAACCAGGTACACAAAAATATAGTCGTCACCTAAGCTTCCGGTGTACATGCGTTGAATTGTTCAACCTATATGATGAACTGAACCACACAGCTGTTATCCAACAATCAAAATAATAGCAAACCACTATTAAAACATTCAAACACAGCTGACGAATGCAACACAAAATATAATATAGATTAGAATCTCATTACATTCAACCACTAATAGTAGGATATCGAAAAGAAGCATAAGACGTCTTTAAGGAACACACAAAAAGTGTGTAAGAAATAATAGATAACCAGACGACAGTAGGATCTCCATCAAACAAGGCACTAGTACTATAGATTTCCAGCAAACACAAATAGCATTGTTCATCTTGATTAACGTAGAATTAGCATCTAGGCAAGCACAGCAGATTTGGACTCCCGAAAAGCCTGCGATCAGTTGCTCACGACATCAAATGATATGTTGAACTTGCCGTCAATGATGTGGAACAGTAGAACTGCCATCATTCCCTTCTTTAGTTTGCATTTCAATAACAATCTCTCACAATTTTGTGCTTATAAAAAGTTCCGCTTATAAAAATATTATTTAAATTTCAATAACAACCTCTCACAATTTTGTTTTGTTGTTGCAGATGCTCAACACCCATAGCTTTGGCAGTGCGGTTTATTCATCAATCTACGAAGAAGACTTGAATGTAAGAATTTTTAACTTGAATTTATAGTATCTTATCGTATTGTTTTATACACAGATGGAACTTTAAAAAATTCAAATTTGTATTAACAAAACATTAACAAAAATTGTCTAAAAAAATATTGCAGGTGATGAACATGTCATATACACAGATGCTACTGTCAATTGATGCCCCTTCATCATCACAGGTATTTTGAAAAAACACAACAAAAAGTAAAATCAAAATAGTTTAAATTGAAACTATATTGATAACTGTTTTATTAACATCACCCTTCTATCCAACCTTTTGTTTCAGCAGGAATACTTGCAGAATAACAACAGTTTTTGCACAGAGGCTATGGGAAATGAGGTATGCTACATTCAACACAATTAACTGTATATAAGTGGTGCTTCTAGTATTTTATAAAATAACAGAGATGAACATTTCATATGTGCAAGAACCATACATTTATGATTACTGGAAGACATGCAACTGAAGAACCAGAACAACAAAGTGACTATGAAGATGAAGATGAGCCAGCAATATTTGGAGAAGAGGATGAAGAGGTTGGAAACGGTACCAATTTCGATGAGTGGCAGTGGGACTACAATGAAAATGAGCCTGATGAACCTGTGGAGAACATTTCAGATGTCATTAATGCTAATGCTTCTGAAGCAGACAACACTGAACATTTGCAATCTGAAAACCATCAAAAAGCACAACAAGAACCAGTGGCTGAACAAAGCAATGCAGATGAGGTTGCAGAAGATGAAGAAGATGTGGAGCAACTTACCCCAGAAGATATCCGTATATTCCTTGAGAACGAGAGTGTAGCAGCTGCTCCAAACTACAGTCGGGAAGTCATGAGCCATCACGTTCCGCACAAGGATATGTTATTTCCCTTGAGGTTGCAGCCTACAGTTTTTACAACGAGTATGCTCAGATTTGTGGGTTCTCTGTGGTAAAAGCATTCAACTACAAGGGAAAGAACACTGGCGATGAGGTTGGGAGCAGGCGAACATACAAGTGCAACAGGTCTGGCAAGGTTGTAAGTCAACAAATCTTAGAGAAGAGAAGGAAAAAAACAAGAGAATAAGCAGAAGAGAACTGGGAAAGGCCCCCTACAAAAACAAGGCAGAGGAAGAGGAACACCATTCAGATAACTGGCTGTGATGCTAAAATGATTGTACTTTTGCAAGATGATAAGTGGGTTGTCTATAATCTTGTGCTCGACCACAATCACGAACTGAGCCCTCATGATGAGACAAAATTCCTCCGGTCTCACAAACATATGACTGACGAGGAGAAGTTGTTCATCAGAACTTTCACGTCGGTTAAGATGCCGACAAGAAAAATAATGGCTATTCTGACATATCTTAGGGGGGGAAGCCTAAGAGTGTTCCTTATAGCAAGAAAGATGTCAGTAATCAAATTACATCAATACGGAATGAGAACAACAACAATGACCTCATGCAAGTCCTGACCTACTTCAGAAAGCGTCAGTCTGAAGATGCTAGATTTTATTACGCATTCAAGTTTGCTCCTGGCAGCAACAACAAGACGCAATGTATTTTTTGGGCTGATGGCTTTTCTAGAGAAATGTACAACCTGTATGGAGACTGTTTGAGTTTTGACACAACTTACAAAACCAACAGGTACAACCTACCTTTTGCACCATTTGTTGGTGTCTCTGGCCATGGACAGAACTTGCTCTTTGCATGTGCAATGGTGCACAATGAGACAACTGAAACATTCAAGTGGCTATTTGATACATTTCTGCATTGCATGGGGGGAAAGCAACCAGGGACAATCATAACTGACCAATGTGTGCCGATGGGCCAAGCTATAGCGTCAGTTTTCATCCTAAGCCGACACCGGAACTGTTTCATCCACATTAAAAAGAAGGCACAGGAGAAATGTGGGAGAAGCTTTGGAAGGATACCTAATTTCTATTCTGATTTCTGTGACATCCTCCGCTTCTCATTGACAGTTGATGAGTTCGAGCAGCTTTGGCCTGAAATGATACAAAGGTACAATGTTGAGCACCTACACTACCTGCAGCTTATGTGGAAGTACCGTGCGAAATTTGTACCTGTGTACTTCAAGCAGGACTTCTTCCCATTCATTCACTCAACAACACGTAGTGAAGGCACTAATGCAATATTCAAGGACAACGTTGGTTCAACCTACAGTGTGATAAGTTTCCTTGGTGAATATCAAAAAATATCAGAGAACATTGAGGAAATGGAAAAGCACCAAGATTCTGTGACAAGAACAACAGATCCACACTACCGCCTAACAACTGAGGTTGAACTGCAAGCAGCACGACTGTAAAACAGGAACATATTCTACAAGTTTCAAAGACAAATTATCTTTTCAACTAAACTACATGTTGATGAGTTGAAGAAGCATGAAACATATGCAGTTTACAAGTCACAGATGCTACAACTAAAATATTTTAGGAGCAGACAGTACATAGTTTCTGTCAACATCCAAGCTAAAGACTTTGCTTGCATTTGTTGCAAATTTCAGAAGGATGGAGTGGTGTGTGCTCATATACTAAGGGTGCTTACACATCTTAACATGCCAGAGCTGCCTGAAAAATACTACATAGCAAGATGGATGCCAAAAAAGCGAGAAGACATAAGGGACAAACAGTACAACATACCTATTGATTTCTCAACTAGTAACAGGCACATGAGGTACACTGTGCTATCTAGGAGGCTTAGCAACATTGCTTCGGAAGTATGCACAAAGAACCGACAGTACTTGTACGTCACTGAAACCTGCAAAGTTATGGAGGAGAGATTAGATGAGATGGCAAGGGAAGATGAAATAGAAGAAAATCAGAAGAGACATGCTGGGGCATACACAATGCTACAGGCAAGTTCAGGTCCTCACCCCGATGGCTATGGGGATCAGATACAAGACCCAGATGTTGCTCCATCAACAGGGCGTCCAAAAAGCTCAAAAAGGCAGAAGACCTTTGTTGAGGAATTGCTTTCGAAGCAACAAGTAACATGTAGTCATTGTGGTTCACATGACCACAACTTTGCAGGGTGTCTTAGCAAGTACATTGACAAATCAGAGTTCGAAAGCAAAACACCAAAGAAAAAGAAAGTTGCAGGAAAAGGTTTGGGTACAACACACAAAAAGCCCAAAAAAAGAATTAAATCTTTTGGTAGTCATCAATACTGATGTCTTTTTGTCTCTTTTATTCAGGGGTCAAAACAAGCGCAAAGCAGCCAAGGAAGCAGGCGCAACCAAAAGTTCAGACGCAGAAGAACATGAAGAAGCAGCAAACTCAAGATCAATCAACAAAGTATTTGTAGTTGTTTCGCAAGAAAAAAAAACTAGTAATGGATAGAGATGTTATCAGATTAAAGATGTTTGTAATGCTGATGAATTCAAGGATTAATTGATGTACCTTGTGCACCATTTCTGTGTGGATAGAGTGCATCTTAATAAAACAGGTCACCGTTGTTAGTAAACTTTAAGTTCATGAGGCATTTAGGTAGAAAGGGACAATTATGCAACTAAAAAAGCAAATCATTATATGAACTGTGATGAGAAAAACAACCTACGAAGTCGAAGCAACCATACATCGTACAAGGAAACACCCATAACGTTTTCTCATACTTTTTACATGTACAAATTGACTCATCACATAAAATAAGGAAAAAACAACTCGTCTGACAAATCTGATGATGGTTGTTGTAGACGTCAATGCTATAAACTGTCTGCTATGATCTTCACTCCTTATCTATGGTTGATAACTTTCTTGATGATGCTTTCTTGGTTGAAAAGTCTCTTTTCTTCTGGACAAGTCAGCTCTTCAAACAAAAAGGTTCTTCTGCCACATGAAAAACACTATAATGCATGAAAACAATCAAAAAAATAATAATAAACAACGTTTCTGCAAGACTCATGAGCTCAAACACTTCTTATCAAACATGGCGGACATGAAAAATAAAGGCAAAACTTACGCGAGCATAAAAGTACTTTCAGAGCAAACAAAAAGTAAAACCAAAAAGGTACCTAGTTACTGGCAAACAAGAAACTTTGCATCTTCTTCTTTGTTGTGGATTGTCATGACCATGCCATGCGCATATCTGATGCGAAAGCATGGAACATCGGTGTTTGAGAATGAGCACTGTATTGGATTCCTGGGATCAAACAATTCCATAAACTTCATTGTGAAAATGCCACAGTCATAGCTGCAGAGTAAAGAGAAACAAAATTGGAAACCAAATTAGTCCTTTGAACCAAAAAATAAGGTCGAGACACTATTTTGTTCATAACAAATTGTACGCACCCTGGTTTCTGCTTAGGAACATTTGGATAATTTTTCCAAACTCATAAAACCTAACATCTTTTTGACCTGCCTCAAACCAAACTTGAATGAAATTTGAAATCTGCACGATAACAGACGACAAACAAACATTAAAAACGATAAGAAACAAATAAGACGTTGACAGATATCCATACAACAACATGATAAAAATAACACATTTAGAAGGCAAAAATAAAAAACAACTCATTTGAAATCATCAAAAAAGAAAGAAGAACCCACCATCATTTTCCAAATCTGTTTGTGGAAAGTGCTATCTTCTCCAAACACTGAATCAAGAAATACGAAGTTCCGAATCTTGAAGTCAACCACAAAACAGAACCAGTGGTCGTTATTCACCGATGGAAAAAACAGCTGCAAGTTAAAAAAATACAAACGAATTAACCTCAAAAATGTCACTTAAACACCCGTTAACTGAAAAAACCAAACAACAAAAAGCAGTTCCTCAGTTTTACAAAAGTACCCTATCGCACTCGTGAAGTGCTCTCGCGCTCGCTGCACCTTTGAAAGAATCAATCGCTCTTTGCTTGAAAATCAACTTTGCATCGTTGTTCTTCCACTTTTGCGGGAAATATTCCTGCAAAAAAATACATTACAAATAAAATGTCTAATGTTTAATTGATGCCACAGAGACACAAAAAGCAAGAGAGAATTGCAAAACTGTGTGGATGATCATACAGATACAGTGTTGAAGAAGTAGTGCTTGTTGGAAATTCTTGGATGTCTATCTCGGAACAATTTGCGGCAGAACGCATTAATGATCCAGGCTTCCACTTTGCCAATCAATTTCATTGAATTTCCCAATTGTATCATTGAGACCTTCACACCATCTATATTAATAGGCCAAGTACTGCAATGAAGATTGAGGTGAAAACCAAAATATGATAACTTATTATATTACAACCTTACAAAAAATAAAACTAGAAATACCTAAAAACATAGCAATAACAATTAAAAAACAAATACAATAACGAAAAAGAAGGACTTACATCTGCTGGTTGGGTGAATCACAAAGAGTAGTGACTGCTTCCCACACCTTTTGATGTATTGGTAAAACTGTGACCTTATGTGGTGCGTCATAAGGTGAAGTGATAAATCTGCTTCTATTTATGAGCCTTTGCGGTCTTTCATTTTCTTTCCCTTGGAAACACCTATTATTGCCCAGTGACAGTGTGGTGTTGTATATTTCATCCACATTTCTACTCATTTGGTTGCAACTCACTTTGAAGACTTTTTCTCTGAGAACTTCTTCTTCAGGAGACTCCTGTATGGCAGCAAAAACAGTAAACATAAAAGGAACAAAAACAACTAAGGACCTAAAATATTTAAAAGTAGATCAAATGAGCAATGCTACAGAGAAAAACATATGATATTGTTCATCTAACAAATTGGGTTACTAATTTTGACGAAACTAACCTCTGATGTGATATCAATGAAATTTCTGATACTACTTTTGTTCCCTGAGCTGTTAGAATTATCATCATTGCTATGAAAAAGCTTGCGGCCAACCATCAATACTATTGAAAGGTCCTATAAAAAATTTGATACAAGAAAAAGACTTATAAAAATATGGATACAACACATATGAATCTATGAGGTAGAAAAACATGGGGAAAAACACATGTATAATACTCACAGCTTTAGGACCACTGGTTGAGCAAGAAGGAGTAGCCTTGACGTGCTCTTGACTTGTATAAGCAGGTTCAGGAGTAACCTATTTCAAAGAAAAAAAAGGACTCAAAATCACACTTAATAACAATAAAAAGAAAACTAATTATATTTTGACTAAGAAAACTTACTAGATCGACAAATTGATTTGTTAAGCCATATTGCCATTTGCGCGAATTAGTCAGGCCTGTTGCACTAGGCTCTTTTTGTGCACACTGAATACTAGTTTCGTGCTCACTAACAGGGTTGATGACCTGTTTGATGGTACAAAAAATATTTTGAATAAATAAAAGAATATTGAACTGGATTGGGACAAGACAATAACATAGTATTTCACCTAGCTAGTTGTAAAAAACAGTGCCTAAAATTTTAGTTGTACCTTGTGTTTCGGAGTTGAATGTTTTGATTCAATTGGTGATTCAGAACCTTTCTCTTCTTCTATCTCACGTAACTCCCAATACAACACAGCATCCTTACACAACATATTGCAGAACGAATTAAAAAATTATCACTAAAAATAAACACAATAAAATCACTACCCCCTCTATGAAACACTAAGCAATACACCACAAAAAAGATAACAGATAAAAAAGTACCGCTATCTTTCTGTTGTAAGTTAAATCATCCATTCCCAGGGGCCGATACAATTCTGGCTCTTCAATAGATTTCCCGTGGTCGTCTTCATCTTCTGAAAATCTAAATGCAGGCATGCTGGGATCATTCCAGTAATACTTAAACCTTGCAGACTGTAAATATTCACTTCTCCTCAATTGTTTGGTTTGATGAACTAAGAAAACAAATAGAAAAAACAAGTATCAGACCAAGCAAGTAAGAAAACTAGATGAAGAAAAATTGCATTTATGAGCAACCCAGAAAATCACCGTTGTGACTTGAACTTGGTAAATTGACATCACATTCATTTTGCTAGCATTAAATGGAGGTTCTGGTACATCATTTTGCACCTCAAAAGTTGGAGTCTTAATGTTCTGTTAAAAATAAATAAAGGAATCGAGTGAAAAAGAATAGAATATTAACAAAAACAACACTATAAAAGGGCATAAAAAAGAACAAGGCAAATAAAATACCTGCTGGTTGTGTGAATTCACTAAAGAGAAATTTTCATCCTCTGCCTCCATAATATTTGTATTCAAATCCATAGAAACTTCCTTCTCTTCAACTGAATTAAAACACAACATTGACGAGGTTGCTATGAACTTACGCAAACTACTGCATTTTACTAATTTGCAAATCTGCGCTGGAAAAAAGACTAAAGATAAACTTCAAAAGCATTTAAGGTTGCTATGACTAAATCAAACTACTGCATTTTTTTACTATTTTGCAATCTGCACTGGGAAAAGACTAAAAGAAACAGCTACAAAAAGCAATGAAGCATGACGGAACAAAACGAAAATAGAAAGAAAACATTAGTACAACAATAACAAACGGTTACGGACATGGTTTGTTGTCCTCTTGAGGGACAACAAGTGGGATCATGTGCTCTAAGCTCATGGATTGCTTAGGCATGAACATAGGGTCTCTTGCTTCTGGTATAATAGATTGTTGATTAGCAACCATGTATGTTTGTGCATTTGGTTGCTGCAAGATATCATCAGGTTCATTCCTTCTCCTTTTCGTTGTCTTAGAGGAGAATCTGTGTGTTGAACAAACAAAATGAAAAGGAATAAGAAAAAAGTGTTATTCAAAATAACACATATGTCTGAACAAAAAATATATCATATCTTAAGGAGGAAAGTATAAAAAAATCATTACCATCAATACCATCCTCACTTATTTGATGTGTGCTATTTCTTACTACTGATGTGGCTGATGTTTCATGTATAGTATGGGAGGAACCTTCATCCCCTATGTGCTTGGTAGTTTCTCTGTCTCCTGGGACCCAATTCCATTTAATAAAATAGCCCGTACAATATATACAACAAGTTCTTCAACTTCAAGTTGTGTGGATTCACTTTTGTTCTTCACGGTTGATATGAACGCAGTTGATATTTTTTTCCTTCAACTAGTAAAACAAGTAATAAATCAGCAAGAAACTAAAAATACTGAAGCATAAAAAACTACCAAAAAAAGTATTCCTGTACCTCCAGTGATACTAGGTCACCAATTGCTGTTTCTATTGAGGCTTTTACTGATTCATCAGGTATTTTGCCTCCTTTGTGTTCATTATTTAGCCTCGAGTAACATGTTTGAGACAACTCTCTGATCTGTAATAGGTACATTACAAGCAAACATAGGTCAATTTTGGAGGAAAAAAACATTAAGATAGTTCGAAAAAGCACGTGAACTTAACTCTAACTGGCTAAAAGACCACTGTAAACAAAACAATAATACACATGTAACAATCACTAATAACATTGTCCTGGGACAAAACATGTTACTGATGAAAAAACAAGCAATTGGACCTAAACACTGCCTCAAACATAATCAGACTCCACTGACCAAACATAAAAGCATAAAAACAAATAAAAATGAGATAGAGACTTACAGGGTATGCGCCATATTTTCCATTTGTACCTATGAACATCTCACTGAACAATTTGATAAGTTTCCCTTTCCATACCCTTATTCTTGGCAGTGTTGGGGGTAATTGTATTGCTCCAAAATCAACAAAGTCCAGCAAACGAACCTGGAAGCATTAGTTAATGATACGTTGAGAATGATGAAAACAAATGCACAAATTTAAAAACGATAACTAAAAAAACACATTTCAGGGGTGCAAAAAGGATTTACCGCAAGATGGTAAATACATCCACCAAGAGTATGAGATAATTTCTTATGTTTCAGTGGCTCTTTCAAGTATTTCTTGATATACTCAATCAACCAATTATGGATAAATTTGGACCAATTCCTATCCTTGATGTTTCCACTACAATAAGAGCACCCATGTATTTAGTGCTTAGCTTGGTGTTTGAATTGGGACACAGAAAGCAAGCGAGAGCAACAGCCATAAAACACTGACAAAACACATCATCTGGCAGAAGCTCTTTTCCCAAAATCTTTTTCCCAACATATCGGAAGGAGGGAACTTCAGTGAGACCAAACTTTCCAAGGAACACAGCTTTGCCTGCAACTTCATCGGTGTCAACAATCATTTCACCAGAAGGAGTTCCCAGGGTATCAGCAACTGCATCAGCTGTTAACTCAATTGTCCTTGAGCCAATCCTTATAACCTCTTCTTCTGCTTGAACATTATCAGCTACCCATTGAACGAAACCTCTTAGCACCACACACTCAACGAGCTCGAGCAAATCCCCAAACCCATCCATTTGACAAGCTGCACATACTGAGGGACTGATTTAACTCTCTCAAGCACCTTGACAAAGAAAGGTATGGTGCATCTGCTATAAGCGGTGTTCTCATCGTCAACATCACTACCATTCTGCGGAGGTTTCCTCAAACAATGCCTCTGATAAAAATTAGAAACAATAATCAATAAACCTCAAATAGTCGTAACGTAGCATCTAACTCACATGTAAAAAAGAACAAACATAGAAAATAGATATACTGAAAACACAGCATAGAACATAACTTTCCCGCACGTTTACTAACCTTTCTCTTAGCTTTATGAGAACTTTTTTGCCTCTCCTTTATCTCAACACTTCTCACAATCTACACAAAGTTATAACAAAAAACAGTTCAAGGTCTTAACCACATAGATAGCAAAAATACAAAAAAAAAGTATGGGAGCACAAACTATATAGCTATAAAAATGGGCAGTTACAAAAGTACAGTGAAACTAACCATTCTCAAAGCTCCTGAGCATTTTCATCATCACTAATGTTGTGATACTGCCGCTTGTCATCTTCTGGCGTGTTTGGTCCAGAAGGCTCATCCCCTTGCTTACCATTTGAAGCCATCCTGATATAGAAAAACAAGCATTACATGTGAAAATCGAACTTGTGTTTGCAGAAGGAGACTACGAGCCATCTACTGGAACTAGAACAAACGGTACAAATATCTGAATCCTCCAGTCCTAGAATCCTCTCTGGCTCTTCAATGTACACAGAAGGATCGAAAATCTGAACAAATAACAAAACAACGGCACTTCGATTCAGTATCAAAAACACTTCCATTAACACCTTCCCCCACGCGAACTCCTTCCACTGAATTTCTCGCTTGACGTGGCGCTCACCATCATCTGCCTCAAAAATCAAAAAATCCCGTGCCTCTACCCGCACCCGCCTCCTCAAGTACTGCGACTAATTTTGGATTCCTTCGAATGAATCTCTCGCTTGGCGTGGCGCTCAACAGCCTCTGCCTCAGAAATCAACAAATCCGAGGCAAAAAAATTCAAGCCACTACCCCCGCACCTGCTCGTGCTGGTCTCACAACTCAAGGGTTACCTCCTACTTCCGCCCGCCGACGAGATCGATCTCTCCGCAAGTCGAAGCAATTTCACGAAAATTGGAGAAGTAGGCGCAGCCCCGAGAGCCGACGAATCAACGCACCTGAGGAAGAGCGCGGACGGTTCCCCCCGCGTAGGATTCCTGCCGTCGGCGGCTGATATCTCCGCCGTGGCTACCCTCCTCCTCGCTCACGGGAGAGAGAGCTCCCACTCCCCCCACCGTCCCTGCGTGCGTGTCCTCTTCTGGTTCAAATGAAAATCGAAGAGAAGGCCCTGGAATATTACGACAGAGAGAGGGGAAAAGTTAGACCAGTCAAGACAATTGGGCCCCACCCCCTTTACACACCATCCCACTGACCTGTCCCCAAATTGTGTGTATATTTTTTTTGAAATTAAACCAGACAATAAAAAAATTGTACATCAAATTTTTTTTAAAAAGATATATACTAGTTTACTTGCTATTTGGAAAATTAAAAATTGCAAAAAAATAAAACTAAGCTAAAATTATCTTTAAAAATTAGAATTGAAAAGAAATTGGCTACCATGGTAGGGGGACTTTAAAAATAAACTACATTTCCGAAAAAACTGGCAATAAGGGGGTCGGATGAATTTAAGTCGCAAAACATATTTGCCAAATACTAGAAGAAACAAATAAAAAAATACCCAAAAAAAAGTTTTAACTAATTTTAAGTTGCAACTCAGTCGAGAATAACTCAGCTGAGAAAATAATAAAATAAAAAACTTAAAAATTATAATTATATAAAAAAATAAAAAAAATCTCAGTTGCAAGTCCAGTTGCAACTGGCTATCAGGTGTAGACGAATCTTAGTTGCAACTGGATATCAGTGGGTAGACGAATCTCCGTTGCAAGGGAAGTTGCAATTGGTAAAACTTTTTGAAAAAATCAAAATATAATTAAAAATCCTAGTTGCAGGTCAAGTTGCAACTGCCTATCAGGTGTAGACAAATCTCAGTTGTCAGTGAAGTTGTAATTGGGTAAATTTTAAAAAAAAAATCAAAAAATAATTAAAAATCCCACTTGCAGGTCCAATTGCAACTGGCTATGAGGGGGACAAGAATATCAGTTGCAAGTGAGTTGCAATTGGGTAAAAATTAAAAAACAAAATCAAAAAATAATAAAAAAAATCCCAGTTGCAGGTCCAGTTACAACTAGATATCAGCGGGTAGACGAATCTCAGTTGCAAGTGAAGTTGCAATTTGTAAAACTTAAAAAAATTCAAAAATTAATAAAAAATCCCCGTTGCATGTCGGACGGGCCTACCAGGGGGACAGGAATCTCAGTTGCTTGTGAGTTTAAATTGGGTAAAATTTCAAAAAAATAATTAAAAAATAATTAAAAATCCCACTTACAGATCCAGTTGCAACTGGCTATTAGGGGGACACAAATATCAGTTGCAAGTGAGTTGCAATTGGGTAAAATTTAAAAATAATATCAAAAAATAATATAAAAAAACCAAGTTGCAGGTCGAGTTGCAACTGAATATCAGGGGGACACGAATCTCAGTTGCAAGCGAATTTGCAATTGGCCAAATTTTTAAAAACAAATTCAAAAAATAATTAAAAAATGATTAAAAATCCCAGTTGCAGGTCGAGTTGCAACTGAATATCAGGGCGACATGAATCTCAGTTGCAAGTGAAGTTGCAATTGGGTAATTTTTTTTAAAAAAATCAAACAATAATAAAAAATCTCAGTTGCAGGTCGAGTTGCAACTGGCTATCAGCGGGTAGACGAATCTCAGTCGCAAGTGAAGTTGCAATTGGGTAAATTTTTTCAAAAAATAATAAAAAATCCCAGTTGCAGGTCGAGTTGCTACTGAATATAAGGGGGACACGAATCTCTGTTGCAAGTGAAGTTGCAATTGCGTACAATTTTTTTTAAAAAATCAAACAATAATGAAAAATCCCAGTTGCAGGTACGGTTGCAACTGGATATCTGCGGTTAGACGAATCTCAGTTGCAAGTGCGGTTGCAACTGGATATCTGCGGGTAGATGAATCTGAGTTGCAAGTGCAGTTGCAACTCAGTTCAAGAAAAAAAAGGAAAAAAGGTAATAATAAATAGTTAAACACACAAAGAAAATTAAGAAAATAAAAAAAATCCAATTGCATGTGAAGTTGAAACTGTTTATCGATGACAGAAGAATCCCAGTTGCAGGTCCAGTTGCAACTGGTCGTCAGGTGGAGACGAATCTCAGTTGCAAGTGCGGTTACAACTGGATATCTGCGGGTAGCCGAATCTGAGTAGCAGGTGCAGTTGCAACTCAGTTCAAGAAGACGAATCTCAGTTGCAAGCGAAGTTGCAATTGGGTAAAATTTTAAAAACAAATTCAAAAAATAATTAAAAAATGATTAAAAATCCCAGTTGCAGGTCGAGTTGCAACTGAATATCAGGGCGACACGAATCTCAGTTGCAAGTGAAGTTGCAATTGGGTAATTTTTAGAAAAAAAATCAAACAATAATAAAAAATCTCAGTTGCAGGTCGAGGTGCAACTAGCTGTCAGCGGGTAGAGGAATCTCAGTTGCAAGTGAAGTTGCAATTGGGTAAATTTTTAAAAAAAATTAAAAAAATAATAAAAATCCCAGTTGCAGGTCGAGTTGCAACTGAATATCAGGGGGACACGAATCTCTGTTGCAAGTGAAGTTGCAATTGGGTACAATTTTTTAAAAAAATCAAACAATAATGAAGAATCCCAGTTGCAGGTGCAGTTGCAACTGGTCGTCAGGTGGAGACGAATCTCAGTTGCAAGTGCGGTTACAACTAAATATCTGCGGGTAGCCGAATCTGAGTTGCAGCTGCAGTTGCAACTCAGTTCGAGAAGACGAATCTCAATTGCAAGCGAAGTTGCAATTGGGTAAAATTTTAAAAACAAACTCAAAAAATAATTAAAAAATGATTAAAAATCCCAGTTGCAGGTCGAGTTGCAACTGAATATCAGGGCGACACGAATCTCAGTTGCAAGTGAAGTTGCAATTGGGTAATTTTTTTAAAAAAATCAAACAATAATAAAAAATCTCAATTGCAGGTCGAGTTGCAACTGGCTGTCAGCGGGTAGAGGAATCTCAGTTGCAAGTGAAGTTACAATTGGGTAAATTTTTTAAAAAAATTAAAAAAATAATAATAAATCCCAGTTCCAGGTCGAGTTGCAACTGAATATCAGGGGGACACGAATCTCTGTTGCAAGTGAAATTGCAATTGGGTACAATTTGAAAAAAATCAAAAAAAAATTCCAGTTGCGGGTATAGTTGCAACTGGCTATCAGGGGGACACAAAACCTCAGTTGCAATTGGGTATCAGGGAGACAGAAATCTCAGTTGCAAGTGAAGTTGTAATTGGGTAAAATTTTGAAAAAAATCTCAGTTACAGGTCGAGTTGCAACTGGCTGTTAGCGGGTAAACGATTCTTAGTTGCAAGTGAAGTTGTAATTGGGTAAAACTTTAAAAAAATCAGAAAATAAAAAAAATCCAAAAGTTGCCGGTCGAGTTGCAACTGAATATCAGGGGGACACGAATCTCAGTTGCAAGTGAAGTTGCAATTGGGTAAAAATTAAAAAAAAATCAATTTTTTTTAAAAAAATGATTAAAAATCCCAGTTGCAGGTCGTGTTGCAACTGAATATCAGGACGACACGAATCTCAGTTGCAAGTGAAGTTGCAATTGGGTAATTTTTTAAAAAAAAATCAAACAATAATAAAAAATCTCAGTAGCAAATCGAGTTGCAACTGGCTATCAGCCGGCAGACGAAGTTGCAGGTCGAGTTGCAAGTGAAGTTGCGATTGGGTAAAATTTTATAAAAAATAAAAAATCCAAGTTGCAGGTCGAGTTGCAACTGAATATTAGGGGGACACGAATCTCGATTGCAAGCGAAGTTGCAATTGGGTAAAATTTTAAAAACAAATTCAAAAAATAATTAAAAAATGATTAAAAATCCCAGTTGCAGGTCGAGTTGCAACTGAATATCAGGGCGACACGAATCTCAGTTGCAAGTGAAGTTATAATTGGGTATTTTTTTTAAAAATAATCAAAAAATAATAAAAAATCTCAGTTGCACGTCGAGTTGCAACTGGCTGTCAGCGGGTAGACAAATCTCAGTTGCAAGTGAAGTTGCAATTGGTTAAATTTTAAAAAAAAATCAAAAAATGATTAAAAATCCCAGTTGCAGGTCGAGTTGCAACTGAATATCAGGGGGACACGAATCTCTGTTGCAAGTGAAACTGCAATTGGGTACAATTTTTAAAAAAATCAAAAAAAAATTCCAGTTGCGGGTATAGTTGCAACTGGCCATCAGGGGGACACAAAACCTCAGTTGCAATTGGGAAAATTTAAAAAATTCAAAAAAATAAATAAATATCACAGTTGCAGGTCAAGTTGCAACTGGCTATCAGGGGAACCAATCTCATTTGCAACAGAAGTTGCAAATTCGGTAAAAATTCAAAAAAATCAAAAAAATAATTAAAAAATCCCAGTTGCAGGTCGAGTTGCAACTGGCTATCGGGGGAACCAATCTCAGTTGCAACTGAAGTTGCAATTGGGTGAAATTAAAAAAAATCAAAATAAAAATCCCAGTTGCGGGTATAGTTGCAACTGGCTATCAGGGGGACACAAACCTCAATTGCAATTGGGTAAATTTAAAAAAATCGAAAAGTAATAAAAAATGCCAGTTGCAGGTCGAGTTGCAAGTGGCTATCGGGGGAACTAATCTCAGTTGCAACTGAAGCTGCAATTGGGCGAAATTCAAAAAATAAATCAAAAAGAAATAAAAAAATCTCAGTTGCGGGTATAGTTGCAACTGGCTATGAGGGGGACACAAATCTCAGTTGCAATTGGGTAAATTTAAAAAATTCAACAAAAAATAAATTTCAGTTGCAGGTCGAGTTTTAACTGGCTATCGGGGGGAACCAATCCCAGTTGCAACTGAAGTGCAATTGGGCAAAATTCAAAAAAAATCAAAAAGAAATAAAAATAACAGTAGCGGGTATAGTTGCAAACTGCCTATCAGGGGACACAAATCTCAGTTACAATTGGGTAAATTTAAAAAATTCAACAAAAAATAAAAAATGTCAGTTGCAGGTCGAGTTGCAACTGGCTGTTAGGGGGGACCAATCCCCAGTTGCAATTAGGTAAAAAATAAAAATCAAAATAAAAAAGAAATAAAAAAATCCCAGTTGCGGGTAAAGTTGCAACTGGCTATCAGGGGGACACAAATCTCAATTGCAATTGGGTAAATTTAAAAATTAAAATAATAATAAGAAATCCCATTTGCAAGTCCCTTGCAACTGGCTTCCATCGGTGGACGAATATGAGTTGCAAGTGAAGTTGCAATTGGGTAAAGTTAAAAAAAGAAATTCAAAAATAATAAAAATCAAAAAATAATAATAAAATCCCAGTTGCAGGTCCAATTGGAACTAGCTATAAACGATAGACAAAAAAAAAATAGATAAATTTTTTAAGTAATAATAAAAGAATCTCAGTTTCAAGTGAAGTTGAAATTGGGTAAAAATTGAAAAAAAAGATTAAACAAAAAAATATAAGAAATATTACTGAATTAAAATTCCAATCAAATTGGAAAATGACTAAAACACACATCCTAAAAACCACATTAATCGCTTGTGAGCTCAGCGCTATTTCACAAATTAAAAAAAATTAAAAAAGATCCGACCATATGTGTCTAAAAAGCACAAAAAGTAACCCACACAAAAAAAACTGACAAAAAAAAAAGGCCGCAACGCGGAAAAAAAACCCAGCAAACAATTAACCTAACTACCGCACACCGCGCAATACAACAGCCCAACTACCGCACACCGCGCGAAACAACAGCCCAATTAGCTACAAGAAAACAAGCAAACCCACGTCGCGCAAAAGTCAAAACAGGCCCACCAAAAACTCAACGTAACTACCGCACACCGCGCAAAACAACAGCCCAACTAGCAAACAGCAGGAAACCCAAGCAAAGCCACTTCGCGCGCGAATCGCAAAGCACACAGCAAATCGGATGGTGGCGCAGTCGATTGAGCTCTAAGCTGGTTGTCATGTGATTGAGAACTAGCAAAACCGTTTTACAAACGGACTCAAGCTCTATCTCTAACACACATGTCCAGTGTGTGTAAGCGGTTAGCGCACAACTCGGTGTTTTGCCTGCTCCTTGCGAAATGGCCGTCCCGGTGCCACCCTGCTTAAGAAACAAGCCCCCGTGCACACATGCAGAAAGTATAATATAGGCGACATAGACAAGCAAGTTCAAACCATGTCAAGAAACTCAATGGAGGTCACCAAAACTACAATGCAAACATGTGAAAGACTCTAAGGCTAGACATTGAGACCTCATCCCGAAGTGAAACATGTGAAAGACTCGAAAGTGCCATCGCGGGATCTTATTAATGAGGCCACTCGTGCAAATGTGCAATCACGGACAAAAGAGGAAGCATTGTGGTTGGCAGCCCTCCCCCACAACCTAGTGGTTGGGAATTGGGAAATCAACCCTCTCATATTAGCCCTTCCCTTTCATTAGATCTTCATGAAGCGCGAGGGTAGTAGGGAAATGATTTTTCACTCTGACTTCATCTACTTCTTCCCCGATTCTTCTACGCAGTCATTGTCGTTCTAAAGCGAACTTAATGACAACAAAAAACAAAAGTATGCAGGCAAAATACCAACGGATTGGCAAACCATATTAACCGTGTGAAAAAAAACTTTATTGTATTTTTTATTTAGAGGATTTTCAAATTAATTGCATTGCATTTCCACCCATATGAATTTTTAAGTCCATTTGATTCAAAGGGTTGAATCCTCCAAAATTCTTCTGGGTTGCTTTCCTATGATACACTCCTATAGGATTTCTAACAAGAAGTGAAACCTGTTGGAAAATTTGCTATGTGTCTACGACAGCTATTACATGCACTCATTTTTTCCTATGTTTTTCCTTCGGTGCAACCAAACAACACCTACGATCGATTCCTATGTTTTTGGTTCATGTGCGATTTTAAGTGTCATGACACTCTATTCCTACAATATTCCTATTTCTATATTCTTCAAATCCTGTGAATCAAAGAGGCGACAAGCTCCGCTAGTACTCACGGAATCAAAAAATGAACAGTATGCTGCCAAACTGAATACAGGACCCTACTTGGGAGGCTTGGATCAAAAGTTTAATAATCGGTGATTTCATTAATTGATTATGCAACATACATTGTCTAGGTCGGCCTCGAGGGAAGCCAGAGCGCAGTTGCCCGCTGCGCCGAGAGAGGCCTGTCGCTGCAGAAGGTGCTCAAGTCATGACATGAGTCACGCAGTCCATGAAGTAGTCCGCCACCGAGACGGTGCGGACACCGGTGCCGGTTGAGGTGGACTCGCCGGAGCTCCCACGCTTCATGATCCTGTAACATTGAGGCGCCTACTTGGAGGCCGAGCAGCAGACCCCCACGGATGGCGAAACTGCCATGTGTGAGTCATTGGTCTTTCGACGAGAGTACTGACTACAAACTCTTTTTTTTGGTTTCAGAAGAACTATTACATGGACTCGATTGCGATTACAAAAGGGATGATACTAACACACACATATGCCGGGTGAGTGAGACCTAAGGTGAAACCACTCCTCCGAACTCTTTTTTGGTAATTTCATAGTTCCTCCAATATCTCAACACTCAAAAGCCTACACTCAAGAAAAATAACCACTTTTCTAGTATTCCACAACACGAGTTCTCTTTCTCTAAGAACAACACAAGCTTAAATATATAGTGTCATCTTTAGTGATCACACGCTTGCTATTCATTTTCATCACACATTTTAAAAGGTTGTAACAACCAAAGTTGTAAGACTTGTGATCATCATGCAAATATAATCATCTCATGCATATTTGCATAGTTGCGTGATTAAACAAACTCACGATTTAGTTTCTACAAAATATTTCTTTTGCAAAGTAATCAAATCTACTCCTAATAGAATATATGAAACGAATGCCATCAAAATTATGATCATGCACTATATTTTTCTTAGATGTTGTATTTTTTTCCCCGAAAAGGAGGGAACCCCCTTGCTTATCAAGCCAGCAATTCCGCCCACAGGCACCCGACCCTAATGGGCAGGGTATGGGTCGCTATGTTCGCCCATGGGTCTCGCCCGTAGGCGACCCGATTAGTCGTGGGTAGGGTATGGGCAGACATGTGTACCCATGGGCGACCCGATGGGTAACCCGATTAGCTGACATGTGGGGTCTCATAGTAAGACATGACCAGAGCCCATGTAATTTCCAGCCCAGCCCGGCCCAACAGTCTAAATCCAGCACGCACCGCACTAAGCCACTAACCCTAGGTGTGTGTGACTGTGTGAGTCGACCATCCCAGTACCCTGTCTCACCCCAAGCAGCAGATTCTCCCCGCAGTACCAGTCTCCCTGCCGTCCTCGACGCCGTCGTCCCGTCGCGCTCTGCAGCTTCTCCCTGCCGTCCCCTACTACCTGCCGACTGAAGGTGACACATAAAATATGCCATTTTAGAGTGCCAGAATTGACATGAGGAACTGTTGTATGCAGACCCGACGGGCGACCCGATGGGTCGGGTGACCCAACGGGTATGGACATGGGCATGAAATCTGACCCATGGGTAGGGTCGCGGGCAGAGAAGCTTGCCCATTTGTTAAACGGGCATGGGTCTGAAAGAGGTCGACCCGACCAAACCCGACCCGATTGCCGGCCTTACTTGCTTACCTCCCGCGAGGAACACAACTTGACTAAAAAAGCTAATCATGGCTCGATCGTGCTGTAGCGCGGAAGATAAGCATGCCCACCGCATGTACACGTGCTGAGGTGCCCTGCACGTTGTGCTCGCGCCTGCCTCATGACTCATGAGTCATGAAGCCCAGCGAGTCTCCCACTGCACCCACGCTCTCAGTCGCCCGATCTTCTTCCTCACTAGTCCCCACATTGTCGGGAGCAGATGAGGGGCTCGAGGTGTAACACCCTGGCCCACCCCCGGGCCGGGCCTGTCACCCCTGGCAGCTCTCTAGGATCTCTAGACTGGCCCCACAGATCAACACTAGTCTTTTCTGCGCACTTTGTCCTCACTCGTGCGCACCCGGGAACCAGTTCCCGGTCGGTCACTGCACCCACGCTCTCAGTCGCCCGATCTTCTTCCTCACTAGTCCCCACATTGTCGGGAGCAGATGAGGGGCTCGAGGTGTAACACCCTGGCCCACCCCCGGGCCGGGCCTGTCACCCCTGGCAGCTCTCTAGGATCTCTAGACTGGCCCCACAGATCAACACTAGTCTTTTCTGCGCACTTTGTCCTCACTCGTGCGCACCCGGGAACCAGTTCCCGGTCGGTCACCCATCCTTGGAGTGCTCCGGGCCAAGCACGCTTAACCTCGGAGTTCCTTCCAGATGAGCTTCCGGAAAAGAAGTTGCAACTTGTTGATATGAGTATTCTGTCAATCCTGTTAAGCCCTGAGCCAGGATCTCACATCCTTCCCCCCTTAGAAGACCGACGCCCTCGTCGGTCAGCCCCCAGTCCAGGAACTTCCCCCCTTGGCACCCGTCTGTGCGCCCAGTGCCGGCACATGCTCCACATGTCCACCCACTGACCCGCACACGCCCGAGTTACCGCGAGGGTCGGCTCTGATACCATTCAACACCAACACACAAGGACACAAAGCAGAGTATGATGCAGATGCATGATATATGATATTTGTCTGCTTGGCTGACATTAGAGTAGTGATGATTAACTCGGCTCATACTTGGTTAATGGTTTTTCTCTTGCATAACATGTTGCATCAGACAAGGAACAAACTTATCATGGTTTACCTTTGATGAGATTGAACACATACAGTTTAATCATGAATATATTTACATCCCAAAACTTATTTGAGCATTGATCGTGAATGACATCAAGTAGGTATTTATTATTTAGCATTATGATTCACTTTCAAGTCAGCTGTATCTATACATGCTTGTAAAGGGTATAAATCTGTATACTGGTGACCAGGACTGATATTCGGCTACTCATTGGTCGCGTAAATGCTACTGATGTCTAACCTGAAAGCTGGCTTCCAATACACTAACTCTTGTTCCAAAAAGAAACTGGAGATATGCTACGGGAGCAATACCATTTATTTAACAAATGGTCATATGAATGCATATATGTGATATGAAGTAACATCGGTCTGAAAACTTGTACTCTGCCTAACCACTGAGTTTACTTTAGTTCTCAAAGTACTTAACTGAAGGTCCATGACACTTGCAACTATCTGGTCATTGTACTTTCTGGACACTATACATGATTTTAAATCAGAACCACCATAAGGAGGACTGAGTTGGCCATTAAAATTACCTGAATGGTCTCATCTATATTATATCTGGTAAAGTAGTCTTCAGGTATCAGTCTAGAAAACTAAAACAAAGGTGTGATACTCGAATCTCAAACATCAGCTGAGCTAGCTTTTATCTATTAGGTGAAATCTGATGGTTAGTTGGGGTCTAGTTCATTTACTGGAACATGAAGATCTGATGCGGTACATAGGCTTATCTAAAAGATACTAGTCAAGTTAAATGAGTTTTGTGGTACTGAAGTGCACATGATTTAACTAGGCAATAACGATCAATTTCAGGAACGACAAGATTCCAATTGCTTCATATCTCTACAGCTTACTTAGACAAGCATGCCACAAGATAGTCAGGTACAGATCAAGGTCACAGCAGTTTGGACTTCCAGGACATGGGCTATTATATTTCCAGAGATAACATGTAGTTCTCATCTTAATAAAATCATTACTCCAATGAACATGTACTAGCAGCTACTACTATCGATGGAGAGAAGTCTTGGAAAGGTTTGTTCAACTAAATATTAATTCCTACACCTTAAGTGCCAAAAGCTAACTACCTACATTAGTATAGAAAAAAAAATCAAAATTTATGAATTTCTAAAGGTAAGTTCGCCAGGATTTCTAACCTTGTTATCTTGCATTAAGTAATCAACTAAGCATCATATTCACCCCGTTATTGAAAATTATGTTGTCACTCTTAATTGTTGATTATAGCCTGCACTTTCGTTTGTTTATTTTTTTCGTATCACTCTTTTCTCAAATTTCGAGGACGAAATTTTCTTAAGGGTGGTAGGATGTAATACCCCCGATATTTATAACTAGTTTAATAAAATGCGGGCTAGAAAACTTTATTTATGCTTTAGCAATAATTATACATTCTGCTAGGTTAACCAATATTATTGGTAAGATCACACCGGCTCGGGGGCAGTGTAGGTCAAACCATGGTGATGGCTATAGCTATATATATGTGTGCGCTATTGATTGTCATGCACTCATGCATTGCATGCATTTCATACATGCATAAAAATTTGGAACTCGAGTAAATCCGAAACCATCACACTATTAAACAAATAAAAATAGAATAATGCAAGTGAATAAAAGTGCTACTAGTTAATAATCACTTTCCTTGCTTGAGTACTGAATGTTTGGAATTATGCAACTTGGTGACCCGAAAGGAAATTATTTTGGGTGTTGGCGACCAGAGAGTGTGTTGGAGACCACGAGGTATCCAAAATTATAATTTCCATACAATAATATTTTTGAGAAAAGCTATCTTCTGCTATATGTAATTTCGTCAGTATAATTTTGCCTAACTCGCAAAATAGTGGCGAGGGCAAATGGACCGATTGAGGAACCATAATAATTGTTTTTGAAAGAATCTATATGAATAATTTGTTTCCGACGGACAATTTTCTAGTCAAATAAATTTGCTATTAACACACAGTTTAGCGGCGTGTTAAATATTTATACCACAGATTGATTGGTCTAGTATTTTTAATTATCGTGGCATGTGCACATATGGCATCCATGAAAATACCACCATTTACTTTACCGGGCCGGGTAATAGTATACTGTGTTAGTTATTTGGATTTTTACTAGAGCCTATCCCCCACCGATCTAGGCAAAATGACCCAGTGGAGCTGGCGAACAGAGGAGCATCCACCGTAGCATACATGGGCACGTCCTGCTCTCGGTAGAAGTCCAGAGTTGGGGAAAATCAAGTGAGACACTTCTCCATTAGCTAGCTACGGGGCACATCTTCTTCCTCCCATCTCTGTATCATCTCTCCACCTAAACTGAGCTCCTACACCATGGCCGTGACCTAGGCTAGGCGACCAAGCACCAGGAGCACGGAGGGAAAGCAGAGATTCAGATCCCCATCATGGCTTCGATGGTGGTCAATCCCATCCACTGTTGGCGACGGTGGAGGCAGGATACCGAGGTGGACAGCAGCGGCAACTCGCCGGCGCAAGTGGGCGCCTGGACGAGGTGGAGGACCTGATTATCAAGAGGCGCATCGCGGTGCTGAATCATCGTCATCGTCACTGGAGCACGCCAAGCCTGTCAGCACCCGCGATTCATCTTGACGTCAGATAGAAGAAATTGTATAGGAGACCAAAATCCCTCCCCAGGCAGATCACGACCTATCAAATCCCCAACCAATCAGGTATAACTCCACACTTCGGTGCACTAAGAATCTCAATGATATGATTTCTAGTCCACTTGTGATGCATAGAGTAATCTGGTTCAGAATATCGTCCATGACATCTAGTACAGATTTCAGTAGGAATTAATATTTAGTTGAACAAACCTTTCCAAGACTTCTCTCCATCGATAGTAGTAGCTGCTAGTACATGTTCATTGGAGTAATGATTTTATTAAGATGAGAACTACATGTTATCTCTGGAAATATAATAGCCCATGTCCTGAAAGTCCAAACTGCTGTGACCTTGATCTGTACCTGACTATCTTGTGGCATGCTTGTCTAAGTAAGCTGTAGAGATATGAAGCAATTGGAATCTTGTCGTTCCTGAAATTGATCGTTATTGCCTAGTTAAATCATGTGCACTTCAGTACCACAAAACTCATTTAACTTGACTAGTATCTTTTAGATAAGCCTATGTACCGCATCAGATCTTCATGTTCCAGTAAATGAACTAGACCCCAACTAACCATCAGATTTCACCTAATAGATAAAAGCTAGCTCAGCTGATGTTTGAGATTCGAGTATCACACCTTTGTTTTAGTTTTCTAGACTGATACCTGAAGACTACCTTTACCAGATATAATATAGATGAGACCATTCAGGTAATTTTAATGGCCAACTCAGTCCTCCTTATGGTGGTTCTGATTTAAAATCATGTATAGTGTCCAGAAGTACAATGACCAGATAGTTGCAAGTGTCATGGACCTTCAGTTAAGTACTTTGAGAACTAAAGTAAACTCAGTGGTTAGGCAGAGTACAAGTTTTCAGACCGATGTTACTTCATATCACATATATGCATTCATCTGACCATTTGTTAAATAAATGGTATTGCTCCCGTAGCATATCTCCAGTTTCTTTTTGGAACAAGAGTTAGTGTATTGGAAGCCAGCTTTCAGGTTAGACATCGGTAGCATTTACGCGACCAATGAGTAGCCGAATATCAGTCCTGGTCACCAGTATACAGATTTATACCCTTTACAAGCATGTATAGATACAGCTGACTTGAAAGTGAATCATAATGCTAAATAATAAATACCTACTTGATGTCATTCACGATCAATGCTCAAATAAGTTTTGGGATGTAAATATATTCATGATTAAACTGTATGTGTTCAATCTCATCAAAGGTAAACCATGATAAGTTTGTTCCTTGTCTGATGCAACATGTTATGCAAGAGAAAAACCATTAACCAAGTATGAGCCGAGTTAATCATCACTACTCTAATGTCAGCCAAGCAGACAAATATCATATATCATGCATCTGCATCATACTCTGCTTTGTGTCCTTGTGTGTTGGTGTTGATTGGTCTTCATTCACCTTTTCCAGTTTGGATATTCTTGGAGTTCTTATGGATGAATTGAATCTTTATTGTTCTGCTAACTTCGGATGTCTCAGGCAAGTCCAGCTCATGTCCGCTTGATTATTTTTATCAAAGTATTTACAACTTATATCTGTGATATCACTTGCATCAAAGAAAAATATATGTTGTGAATAATATGATATGGAACTTGTTGATCGACTGATGGAGCAGTCGGTGAACTATTATGGCTGGTAGTTCGAACCCTTGTTTGGAGGCTGTCAAGCCATTGGAAGCGGGTTCGACTACAAGGGATATCACCAGTAGGTTAAAACAATTGCCTTCTTGTGCTCAAGCGCCGTAGCGACAGCGTTGACCACACGACCTGTATGGGCGAGGCTGAGCTGGAGAAATACCACCTTATAAGGCATACCACCCAGGGATGGCAGTTTGGGGTGTGACCTCTACTGTAGGCGACCAAACTGTTAAGGGCTCTACTGTAGCCAATGTTAGGCTCTACTGTAGCCAATGTTATGGACGGGTAGCTGGTTTGCCAGCTACGATGCGAGTATGTCAAACAAGGTGGGTGACACAGCTTGTGATCCAAATCGGTAGTGAGTGCAGGGCATGGTCACCCGGATTGCGGATTGTCTGTGGGTAAAGTAACGCACCTCTGCAGAGTGTAATAAATTGTGGCATTGTCACTCCCTGTTCCGGGAAGGAGCTGCGAACGTGGCGAGAAAGGAATCCATAGGGGATTCTAGCAGCTCGTGAGACAAGAAGATCATAGATTTCATAATTAAAACTTGACCTTTCCGAGAAATGTTTTCGAAAATCATTGAACTTCTGGACCATTGGTCCTAGTAGATGATAGTGCATCAAACACCTTTATCTGGACTTGTTGAGTACCTCCGTGTACTCATACGTAAATTCCTCCCCCTGCTTAGGTTGTAAGAGGCTGGAAGTCGAGGAGTTCGAGGAGCAGGCAACCGCTAAAGGAGAAGGACCCGTCGACTATTACTTTGACTTCAACAAGCAACCAGATGGATGTCTAGTTGATAATTGTAACATTTAGGCCATTGTTCTTGTAAATGCTTGTAAGAGATGAGTTGAAATTTGATTTGTAAAAGTAATTCAAATGTTTATTATCGAATCCACTGCCGTGCTTCTGTTATGCTACTCTGATGGGCGAGATGTTGGTAAAGTGATGCTTTACTCGCGTCGAGCCAAAGACGTGCACTTGCTACACAAGTGGTGGCAAGTGTGGGTCGCTACACGAGGTCTCATGCGGCCTCAGCGGCGGCGCTGCTGCTGCTGCTATCGCTGACGGCTGCAACAGCGGACATGTCGATCATGTCACACGGGCAGAGGAGCGAGGCGGATACACGGCAGATCTACGCGGAGTGGACGGCGCAGCACGGTAGGACCTACAACGCCATCGGCGGCGAGGAGGAGGAGCGCCGGTTCCACGTGTTCAGGGACAACCTGCGGTACATCGACCAGCACAACGCCGCCGCGGACGCCGGGCTCCACTCCTTCCGCCTCAGGCTCAACCGCTTCGCGGACCTCACCAACGAGGAGTACCGGAACACGTGCCGCGGGGTCCGGAGCAGGCCGGCGAGGGAGAGGAAGCTGAGCGCCAGGTACCAGGCCGACGACGGCGAGGAGCTGCCGGAGTCTTTTGACTGGAGAGAGAAGGGGGCGGTTGTCGGGGTCAAGGACCAGGGCAGTTGTGGTAAGCATCCGCGACTCAATCTGTTGCTGCGGGCTCTCTTTTATGTTCAGAGTATCAAATTTGCTGCAGCTATTGTCATCACAAGCCAAAATCTCGCCCCTGCTTTGTTAGTTGCAGCAAATTTGTTGCTGTTGCTGCTCTGTTACTACTTGCTACTGTACTTGTAATGTTGGCACATAGAAATGAGAATCCGATCTCAGTTCCTCTGTTCCAGGGAGCAGCTGGGCGTTTTCAGCAATAGCAGTTGTCGAAGGAATCAACCAGATCATTACGGGCCAGCTCATTGCTCTGTCTGAGCAAGAGCTGATTGACTGTGACACTAAATACAACGCGGGGTGCGATGGAGGTCTAATGGATGATGCGTTTGTGTTCATCATGAACAGTACAGGAATCGGCAGGGAACAGGACTACCCTTACATTGCGAAGCAAAACCGTTGTGCTGCTAACAAGGTATCTCTTGCTTCATGCTTATACAAGAACCTGCACCATACCGGTATGCTCCTGCGTCATTGTTTTGTGGCGTTTTCAGAATAAGACGGTTGTTACAATTGATGACTGCAACGATGTACCCATGTACAGCTAAAAGAGCCTGCAAAAGGCTGTTTCGAACCAGCCGATCAGTGTTGCAATTGACGGTAGTGGCAGAGAATTCCAACACTATAAATCGGTGAGCTCTTTTAGATTCTATCGGCTTAATGCGAACTTTTGAGTTTAATGAAGTGTTATTTATCGGCGAAAGATCACTGTAAGTTGAAAGCTGATGTTCTAGAATTCTGATCAACTACTGATCTCTCTAGGGTATCTTATCAACCGGTGGATCAGACGTTGACCGTGCGGCCACTGTCGTTGGGTATGGTTCGGAGGATGGCAAGGACTACTGGATCGTGAAGGAGTCCTTGGGCACCGGCTGGGGTGAGTCTGGCTATGTCCGGATGAAGCGTAACGTCGAGGAAATCAGTGGCACATGTGGCATCACCTATTGGCCTTGCTACCCAATCAAGAACCGGGCGAAGCCCCTGAACACCGGCAGGAAGGGTAGGCTGGCCAAGCAGCACCGGGCTTTCTCTACCAATGCATCTATGGGGAAGAAGAGCAGCGCGTGAACATCTACATCATGAAATTTTAGTCCCGCCATCGTTCGAAACTGTGTGTGCGTCCAAAGATTATTAAGGAGATCAATAAAGGAATGGCATCAGGAGATTGCAACATTTGTGCATGATCTGTGGATTTGGTATTTTCACTGTACAACTAGAGGTTTACTCTTTCCCTACCGCCCAGTTGACTTCAGCTCATTAGTTTCATTTTGTTACTTCGTGAGACTGCTATATATTCCCTTCTTTCGTTGCACGCATACAATCCATATCTAAACATAGTTGGTTTGACTAATGTAGCCTGCAGAAATGACCATCCTATTTTATCTAAAAATTATTTGACCATCCTAGACTGCTATCTAATATGTAATCATTGATGGGTTCACAAAAAACCCGTTTATGTTTAGGCTAATAATACGCAGTTGACATCAATGTGATCATCAACAATCTGCTATACTGTCAACCGTCGCTTCTGAGCATATTTGGTGATGATGGCGGGGATAATGTTGTCAAATTGTTTTGGTATGTTGTTCTCTTGGTTTACTGTTTGTACTCCCTCCGTCCCAAAATAATTAAGTTTGCCAAAAAGTGAATGTATCTATATATGTTTCATGTCTAGAACTCTAGATACATCTATTTTCTGACAAATCTAAGACAGTTATTTTTGCACGGAGGGAGTACTTTTTTTAAAAAACAAGAGGTGGGGTCTCCCAACGCAACGCTGCACTTAACTCGCGGTACGCTGTGTTTGGGCTCTGGCTGATCCGGAGCTGGTGGAACACATGGATAGAACTACTGAACCTGATGCTAAGAGGTGGATATTCAGTATGATTGATTCAATGAGTCATGATCAGTTTATCAAGGTGCTGATTACCTTATGGGCGATCTGGTATGCCCGGAGGAAGACTTTATCTTTCAGCCTCCGCTTTCAACTCATCTCTTTGTTCAAAGTTTTATCGATGATCTCTCAGTAGCATGTACCAGTACTGTGATTCAGAGAAATCTGAACACAGCCACCACTTCGCATATGAACCGATGGACTGCTCCACCGACTGGTTTCGTCAAAATTAAAGTGGATGGTGCGGTTTCAAACCTGGCCAACTTAGGTTCTTCCAGTGCTGTATGCAGATCCGAAACGGATGATTACCTGGGCGCGACGGCCATTTTATGCAGGGGAATTACGGACCGGCTACGGTTGAAGCTCTTTCATGCAGGCAGGCTATGGCACTAGCAAGTAGCAGCTGATCTGGGATACAGATTGGTGATTGCTTCTGACGCAAGGGAGTTGTTGATGATATTACCAACAGGACGGGAGGCCAATATTTCACAGTTATCAAAGAAATAATAGCCATGAAAGAGGAGTTTGAAGCTTGTACTTTTATTCATGAGAATAGAAGAACCAACACAAAGGCACATAGCCTAGCAAAACACGCTTTAGGTTTGGATGTGGGACGTCATGTGTGGCTGATCCATCCTCCTAGTATGATCAATGCTCATGTAAACATTTCTGATTAATAAAGTGGAGAGCATTTTAGCCTAAAAAGAAACTTAACTCGTGGGGCTTACAAGTACAAAAGGACACCAAAGAGAAAGTAAATTACAACCCAATCCTTGAAATTGACATAAAGGACGCTAAACTAAAGTTCTAAAACACAATCGGGTCCCTCGCCACTGCAACAGCTCTAGTAAGGAGAGAAGCTTATACGGGCCAACCTCGTCGCGGTCGAGGACGAGATCACTTGTGTCTTGTGGTGGAGAGGTGTGAGATTCCCGGAAAAAGACACACTGCTTCCCATATGGCCAACATGTCGGGAGGAAGAAAACAAGTTAGCGTAAGTGTGCAACATAAAGTGTAGTTGATCAATAGTCGACGTTGGGCTACAGAGGGCTGCCATTCAGCCACAAGAAACAGTGACCATAAGGCAAAAAGCCATTAACAAGCCCTAGGATTGAGCTCCACAACACTGTAGTAGTAGTAGTAGTAGCCGCAAGCGATTTCCTGAGTTGAGCACCAGATTCTGACACACAAGCTGTGGTACGATGTCCTGCACCACTTGAGCCCCCGCGGTGGACATAAAGTGAAGTAGAAGTACTCGAACATGCTGATCTGGCCAGCCACCATGCTCATTGGATGGGATAACACAGGATCATCTTCATGGAAACTCATCGGAAAGAGGACCCATTGACGTCCCAAAGCGGCAAGCAAGCACTAGATGAACCATCCTAGCGGCAAGCAAACTTAACACTAAGCCTAGAAGTAGGACAAGTGGCGGAGTTTGGGGCCAACAAGTTGGGGGGGGGGGGGGGGGGGGGGGGGGGGGGGGGGGGCGGGAGATGGTGTAGGAATCCATTTTGGGCCAGAATTGGGGCGATGGACAAAAATAGGGATGTTTTGCGAAAATTCGCCAAATTTTAATAGGGAGCAGCCCCCGACGTGCACATATCTTTGCCACTGACTAGGAATCCTCCAATTTACATAGGCGCCTAAGCTATTGGACTCTTCCTTTCTGCTTCCCAACCACGACCTGACTAGGACTCTTCCTATTTATGTAACCAATTGGAAACTACAAATTTAGATCTTACCCAAACATAGAAGATGACTACCAATGGTGTGGAAAATAACAAACAAGTTGTTATGGGAATTTTGTTAACTTTGTTTCCCCGTCGAGGAGGTAACACCAGGCGTAACAAGTCGGAGTTTTTTGGGAGGTGATATTTGTAATATAGCCTATCTATAATTGAGCACAACTCTAGTCTTAAACAAGTCCCAGTTGTGGAGAAGTTTGGGCATAGATTTGACTAGATCTCAAGCGAATATATTTTAAATTACTATATTTCCGGGTGACACCTAAGACGAGAAAGGAGTCATGCCCGACTCATCTGCAACATCTGATATACAGTCACCTAATGGCAAAGTGACGAGGAGAAGAGAAAGTTGATGAGAAGAGGCAGTCCGGGTCCAATTAAATTTTGTATCAGGGGCAAACGGAAAATAGATATTTTATACTAAACTTTTATACTTATTTTAAATTACTTTAATCAAACCATAGTCCGAATGAGTACATTTTACTATTATTTGGATGGCGTAGTTTACCCATAAGAATATTTCAAAATATTACTTTAGGGTTGTATGTTACACATTTTATATGTACATCATGGCTAGTTTGTTGTGCTAAATTCAAGTTTTAGTTTTATGTTGTAACAATGTTCTCGTTAAGATATTATAAGGTTGCACGAATAATATAGTGTATACTAAATTATATATTTGTGTGTATATTTATATACTAAAATGTTATGGTAGAGATCGCTAAAGCGTACACTCCACCAAATACCTTGGTAGTAATTCTAGTGTATTACTCGTTATGTCCCATATTATTTGTCGCTGATTTGGCACCAAATACCTTGGTAGTACTTCTAGTATATTTTATCCTAAAATATTGTGGTAGAGATCACTAAAGCGTACACTCCACTAAATACCTTGACATAATTTTTTTATGTCAACGACTATTAATTTATAGAACAGAGAGAATCTTAGGCAAGTATAATTATAGAAACTTCCAGAGTACGGTTTCAACCATTGGCAAATCAAAAATGAGTCTTGCGTCTTTGTTTAGTAATCAAATTATCGACATGTGCATTCTTAACATCTTGTATGTCAATAACATCTCTTATATAAATCAGTGACAAACATAATTTTCCTATAGATCATACTTTGCATACATATTACTTGATTGTTTATATGCTTGTATTGAATGCATTTGGTGTCATGTAATGTATATAATAGGTCTGCCAATTTTTCAAATAAATTTTTCTGCACAAAGTTAAACATGGAATTTGAGAAACATGGAATATCTCTGGAAATACTCTTTTTTTTCCTCAATTCAACCAAGGTCTATTAAGAAAGACGTGAGACTGAATTCGTTAGCACAATTTTTTAAAACATGGAATATAATCCCACTCTGGCCGACGAGGTCGCCGGTAGAGGAGGAGAGAGGATCCCAATAACTAGAGGCGACTCTCAAATGGGTGAGGAGAAAGAAGATGAGGGCAAAATAAGATGCCCATCTCTTATTGTTTGTACTTGCATTCTTCTTTTTTGATAGTACGATGACGAAGAGATATACATTAGCACGACTTGCAAGGGGTTTTTCTCTAACAACTTGCAAGGTCATGTCTTGCAAGGGGTTTTTCTCTAACAAGACTGTTTTGAGATATCGTAAGTTCTTGCATGTTGCGGTTGGTGGCTCATGTGGCTATTGAAAGCCCGAATCTTAGCACGACTTGTGCACGTTTGATACTCTTTGATTTATGTATGAAGACATTAATCGGACTAGTGCAAGCGGGACGAGTAGGTGCCCTCTAGATGAATCGATATATTATCGCGATGAAGGAACGGTTGGTACTTCTACTTTTTTTATAAAGGTTGGTACTTCTACTCCGATCTGTTTTTTTTTAAACGAAGACAAAAGTTTTGTCTTATTCATTAATTAAGAAGAAGGTGTCCGGTTTATTAGCGGAGGAAACCGGGCGAAAACCATACAACACACACCAACAACACACGGAGGAGCCCACACATCTACTTCGATGGTGATACTCTTACTTTAGTAGTTATATACTTTAGTAGTTATATGGTTGCATGTCGAGATGCAAAAGTTGAAGCTTCACTCGTGGTTGAATAACCTTTATGTAGCTATCGGTTTATAAACCGCTGCTACGGTGGTGCCGAAGAAGAGAGATGGGCGTTGATTTGTCATATAGGTTTATCCTATCTTTTCAGCTATGTAAGATCGGTGTATACGTACTTTGTATCTCGTCTTTTATTTATCAATGAGAATCGTATTACCATGCAACAAAAAAAAACCCGCAGAATATTGTATCTTGTTTGTCTTAGGGGTACTTATCCGATTATCCGATGTACTCCATCCGTTCCTAAATGTAATATGTTTTAGGTGTTACACATATTGTCTACATACACACTAAAGTGAGTGAACATACACATGAAATGTGTCTAGATACATTTGTGTACATGTGAATGTGGAGAAAACCTAAAACATCTTATATTTGGGAACGGAGGGAGTACTTTGCAAATTTATTATTGAAGTCGGGAAATCTACTAAAAAAAGTATGGCGCTTTTTAGCGAGTTTTTTTTTTTTTTTGAAACGGGGCAAAAGCTTTGCCTTTTATATTGATATAGAAGTAGCAAACACAACACGGCCTAAGCCAAAGTAAAAACTTGAAACAGAAAGTACAGATACAGTCAACCAACACCGTCAAGTGCTTTTTAGCGAGTTCACCACGCACTTTATCCTGTCCTACTTCATCGGACAGTAAAGTCAACACAGACGCGCGAAAATATCACGGATAATCTGATATCAAGGTGACTAATACAGGGAAGCACGGCATCGGGTTAGATTTGACCCGGACGAGTTCCGATGATATACATGTGCATTATCCTCGAAAATCAATCAGATGAAAGCAACAGGAGAACCGCGTTCCTGGATGAAAGCAACACGGAAAAGAAAGTCTCGTTTAATCAAACATGCATTTTGTCCGCGGAAAATGGATAGTATTATTGTTGGTTGGTTGTACATAATGCTGGAATCTTTGTATAGTCAGTGGGTTCACACACGCCAGTACGCCACCGAAGTACCGAACGCCTGTCTTTTACACGCCGCGGCAACAGCAAGTGCAGTTTAATTACCCACGCCGGACTGATGTTCAGATTCTTATCACTGGCAGGTTCGTCTTTGTCAGAATTGAAGCAAAACATGTTCAGAAACCATGTTCTGAAGGCAGGGCGTTGTCTGAATCTTACTAGGAGTACTTCAGACAACAAGACACCTCAATCTGAATGGCCAAGCTTTCCCGGTTCATGTCTGTTGCCTGCTCTGGATCGATTCTGTCCATACTCTTTCGGGCTTTTCCATTTGACCGCGAAAGGCATGCAAGCCCCATACGTTTCATCCCATCCCAAGCAAAGCCTAACGACCGTGCATCAATAGAATCAATAGAAGGTCAATAGAATCGAGCTGTCGGGATGCCGTGTCGATCAATAGAATCGAGCTGATATTCATTTCCCAGACGTACGCCAAGAAGGTTGTTCGCCGTTCGGTTCACTCGGGCGCCGTCAGAGGTGATGAGCAGGACGAACAGTAGTGCAGAACTCGATCACTGTCAGACGATCGACGCGCGTGTACGTGGGCGCGTCTCGATCGATCGAATCGTCCGGTGGAGTGGCGGTAATTGAGACCGTTGCGTGCTCAAGGAGTATGTGTGAGCAAAGCGGTAGATGGCAATGCGTCGATTCCATACATAGCACAACATCGGTTCCATTCATCTGACAATAAAAGCGAACCAATAGTTTGGTTTGGTTCCTACTCGATTCATTCACTTAAATACAGTAGTAAGAAATTTTCCCCTGACATTATGACAGAAGCTTTGTCGGATAAATACCTAGGCCTCCCGGCCATGGTTGGAACTGATAGAAGTGACAGTTTTATTCATTTGCTGGAAAGGATTATTAAAAGATTGGAAGGATGGAAAGAGAAATTCCTTAGTATGGGTGGAAAGGAGATTTTACTGAAGGCCATTATTCAAGCAATCCCTGTTTATGCAATGGCTGTGTTTAAAATTCCAAAATCATTATGCAAACAAATGACTGATGCTATGGCGGCTTTTTGGTGGGGAGACACGGAAATTCAAAAGCGTATGCACTGGAAGGCATGGTGGAAGATGTGTGTTCCAAAAAAAATGGGTGGCATGGGCTTTCGTGATCTACACGCTTTTAACTTAGCAATGTTGGCAAAACAGAGCGGGAGATTGATCACAAATCCTGATACAATTTGTGTGCAGGTCCTTCGAGCTAAGTACTACCCAGATGGAAATCTTTTAAAGGCAGGGCCAAAAAGTGGTTCCTCCTTTACTTGGCAAAGTATTGTTGCTGGTCTAAACACTTTTAAAAGAGGCTTTATTTGGAGAGTGGGTTCGGGTGATAAGATTAACATCTGGACAGATCCTTGGATCCCAAGCAGTGCATCTCGCAAAGTGGTATCTATCCGAGGTAACATTGTTCTAACCACAGTTGATGAACTTATTGACCAGAATGGACAGTGGGATAAAGAACTATTGGTTGAAAATTTCAATCCTTTAGATGTGGACAGAATTCTGAAAATTCCGCTTAGCGATCATCTTCATGAAGACTTTGTTGCATGGCACTTTACTAAAACACATACTTTCTCAGTTCGGTCAGCCTATTATATTTAGTGGAGTCACCAAAATAATCACAGATTGTCTAGACCGGATGGACAAGGCTCGGCAGCCCAAAGCCCGGTTTGGGAAATCATGTGGAAGTTACAAATCCCAAGCAAGGTGAAAAAATTTCTCTGGAAAGCACTGCATGGTATAGTTCCTGGTATGTCAATTCTTGCAAATAGACACATTCCTGTTTCGGGGCGATGTCCTATTTGTCTCCTTGATGCAGAAGATATTGGACATCTTATGTTTAAGTGTTCTCGTGCAAAAGAAGTTTGGAGCAGCCTAGGGATTTCACATATTATTGACCAAGCTTTGGAGGTTGATAGGTCAGGATCAGTTGTTCTAGAAGAACTGCTCCGAAAACAGATTACTACCCCTGACCATCTGTCTCATATTGGTATAAAGGAAATTATAGCTGTTGGTGCTTGGTATATATGGTGGCAAAGACGAGAAGTGGTAAAAGGTGAACAAATAGCTCCTCCAAGAAGCACAAGTTTCTCGATACAAGCTTTAACTTTGAATTATAAAGGTGCTGCCACTAGTGCGGTCCCTAGAGAGATTACTTGGACTAAACCTGTCCATGGTTCATATAAGCTGAATGTCGACGTCTGTTTTTTTCCAAGTGGCTATGGAGGTTCGCGTGCGGTTGTCCGAAATCATCGAGGTGAGGCAGTTGCTGGTGCTGGTTGTGTCCTTGATCATCTCCTTAATGCCACAACAGCGGAGGCGGCTGCTTTGCTTAAGGGTTTATCTCTCGTCGAAAATATTGGTTGCACCCCGGTGATAGTGGAGTCCGATTCTTTGGAACTTGTTGAAGCAATGAATGGAAGTACTGATCTTTGGAGCCCTTATTCAGCTATTATGATGGATTGTTTTCAAATTGCCCAGAGGATTGGTGGAGTGAAGATCCAACATTGCCCCGGGAAGCTAATAAGGTGGCTCACAAAATAGCTAGATATGTTTATGATTCAAATGTTGATATCTTTTGGGACGATGATCCCCCTAGTTTTATTATTCCTGATGTAATGAACGATGTATCTGTGTTTGGTTGAAGCGGCAAGTTTCAGACGCACTCTTTTCCTTGCCAGGGTACCGAAAGGGACTGGTAAGGTTTTTAATGAGGCGGCTTGCTGACCTAATATAGTGGTTGAAAATTCAAAAAAAAAAATCCCCTGACATGCAACATGCAATGCTACGGAGGAGTGGGCAGAGCATGTAACCAACGAAGTATTGTGATTTTTTTACTTTAACTGGGTCTGTCTCATCTCTGTGTTGAATCGAACCCACAAATAGTAGAGAAACAATCAAACAACACCGATTCATACTCTGACACATATTTTGATTGAGTCGAACCCACATAGTGCATGGCCTAAGAGTAGTGCAAGTAGGGAGGAACGACCTCGTGGTCATGTACTCGGTACTCTGCTCTGCATAAGCTGAGTTGATACCATATCTTTCTCAAGTTTTCGCAAAAAGATCCAAATCCCGTACGAATTGACACCGAATCTGACGACCCGGGGCCACATGTAAGGTGACGTGGACGGCTAAGATAGAATTGACACCAAAGCTGACAATGGGCCCCACTTGACAGTCCAAAAAATAAAAAATATGAGAAAAGAAATTGTGTGACGCAGTCAATCGCGTCAGCCGGCACAGGCGACCACGCGGTCGAGTTTATCGAGCACATCCGCAAGCTCGAGAGGCTACGGGGCTTCACTACGAGCCGAACAGGTGGCAGAGGTGACCATATGGCCAACAGACGAGGCGCCGCCGACCAAAAATACGGCGGTAGCGATCGGCTAGCGGCGAGGAGGCGCAACAGAGCGCAAGGAGGATGATGGAGGGGTCCCTCGGGACCGAAAGATCACCCTCATGATTATGGAGGACTCGGTTAAGCTGTAGGTGCTCGGGCGGCGTCTAAAATTGATGGAAAGCGGCGCCGGAGACAGGGAAGACAACCCCGATTCATCGGACTCCAAGCGTCCCAGCACGAGCAGCTCGTCGAGGAGGAATAGGATGACTCGGCGGTGAAGATGGCGAGCTCAAACGGGCACGGGGACGACCGGATAGGCGACGCAGGAGTGAGGATACGCGGCGGCTAGGGGAGCGGTGACACCATCGTGGGGCTCGTATCGATCCTTGTCATAGTGGTGCTCTTCGAGTCATCATCGAGCTACATGTGCATTTCTCGGCGTGATGTCGCACCCTCTCCTACGGCGAGCTCGTGCACCAGGCAGTCCGCCCGAGCCCGCGTGGATCAACGAGACATTGGTAGAGAAAATAGGGATGTGTCACTGTCAGGTGGGTCCCATGGCCACCTAAGAAAAAAAATGCACGTGCCACGTCAGATGACATGAGGGCCCGGGTCGTCAAATTCAATGTCAATTTGTGTTTAGAGCAAGCTTCTGGTTTTTTGCGAAAACTTCAAAAAAATGTGGTATGTTTGGGCGATTTACGCGCACAATGGTATACCTCCGGTCCAATATAAGTGTCGGAGACATAACACTAGGCTAGTACAAATTTATTTATATCTTACGACAATTATTACGGATCGGAGGTGTACGAAATTGCAATATAGTTGCGAAATGTGGTAGGTTTACGCCATCATCTCGGGTAAGCTCCGCTGAAGTAACGTGCCCTCGTTCTTGAATACATCCAAGTACACGGTACACATTTGCACGTGCCCGTAGAGAGTTGACTGTCAGCCCGCGGATGCTAGGTGACGATTGGGATCAATCAACAGGATAAGTGAACCACGTTAGCTCCAACAACTGATTCCTTTTTCTTTTTACGTTCCCCAACCATTGAAGTTTCTTGTTGGCATCGCCGATTCGCCGTGCTACTCTGCATTATTTAGAGGATACCATCTTCTCTGCTGACCAACTCCGTGTTACTGCTCCCTCATGTTAAAGAAAAATGTTATACTGTTCTTACAGTTGAAGTTGCTTTTTTTACATCCTCCAACATTTACAAAGTTATCTCTGTTTTTTAGAGGACACTGCCTCCATGCCGCTGCTCCAACTAGATAGGCAGTTGCATCTAGTGGGCGGGCCCACATGGGTCGATCGACAATTTATATTTGCCTTGTCCACTGTGTACCACAACTGCACGTGGGCCCGAAGGGAGGTGAGAGCTATCGTGACGGCCATTACTTCTGCGATTTGATATATGGATCGAGTATCATTGCTCACCTTTTTTCTAAAAGGAAAGTATATCTTTTGTACTAGCAAAAATCCTCGCACGTATAGTATGGTTGAAGTCGTGTTCACACCTCTCCAAGCTGAAAGCGACGTCTACGCACGCAAATGGAAACGTACAGGGATCGGCTACTGGTAAATCCAGCGATGGCGGCTGCTTTCTACTCCTCCGTTTCCAAATATAAGATATTTTAGCTTTTGTTTACATTCACCTAAATAAAAGAGGGTATTGCCCTTATACTCTTAAGGGTGGTGTCCTTATCGAGGGTCTTTATATCCTAAAATATAAAATTTCAAGCAGTAATTTTTTATTTAGAAATCCGAATGATATGATTCTTTTTACTGCGAGTCACAAATTTGATGATGTTAAAATACTGAAGTTTCATCGCAGAGTCATTTTTGTCCTTCTTTCACGAACTGCGACGAGATCTCACTGCGTCTGCATGCATGCATAGGTGCGCATAAGTGCAGGTTTTTTATCGAAAAATGAAGCCCTATGGAACTGAGCGTGTCAGTTTTTTTTTCGTCTGTCTGCCCACTGTACCATTGATTTTAGAGCGTCCCATGTGAAATTACTGGGAGAGATCGGTGGCCGGGTAGCGTGGTCTGCTCGGGCTTCTCGCGGCGTGTTCCGCGCGCCTCTCGTTTCCGCCGTGGGACAAGTTTTTTAACGGAGCTCCACGGCAACCAACCAACCGACGGCCGCCGCGAGGTCACCGAGATTCCATACGCCCGATCTGGTCCGGAATCCTAGCTAGCACCCCTGCGGCCGCGCCTCTTTCCGCGAAGATCCCACGCTCCTCCTCGCTGCGCCGCTCTGCTCTGTAGCTCAGCCTGCTGCCGTCATCTCTAGATCCCAAATCACAGGAGCTAACTTGTGCGCCGCGAACAGCATATCCATCCCTGAGAGGCAAAAATACATCATCATCTCACCTATGTAACGTAGGTGTTGGTTATGGCTCAGAAAAAAAATTCGGATTTTGTTCTCAGCTGATCTAGGCTGGCTCGGTCAGTTGCAAGCAAGAAGCAACAAATCGTCACGGCATGAAGTGGGGGTGCTACACGAAATATGACCGGGTTAAAACAATGAATTAGCAAATAAAACCTGATACAATACAATGAAGCCGAACAGCTCACTGCAAACGTCACATCCCGCCGGACCAGAACCTATCGGACGGTCAGGATCGCCCCGGTCGAGCATAATCTGCCAATGATCTAGTAACAAGTCAACCCGCTCGACGTGCTAATCTTTACACGGGATGCAGCATGTGCACTGATTATTCGAGCCGGATTAGCATTTCGAAGGAAGTTGCACGAGGAGATGCTCTTAATCTCGAGGGAACACAGCCCGAGTAAACAATACTCCGCATTAGCTCGTGTAGCACGGAAGATAAGAACGGCTGAACGGGCTACACGGGGTAGCATGTGCAAGACGGGCACAGGGGATAGGATCGTAGTCACCACTAATATTAAAAGACAGAGTCTGTCAGATCCAGAGGATCTTGACCGTTAATCAGATCCGAACCAACGTCCCAGATTTACCCAATGATGTGATGTGCACCTAAGAGACGAGGGAGAAAAACGCAGACGAAGCCGCCCACGCCTACGCGCCGCTACCGTTCCCCGGAACCGCCGCCCACCCACGCGGCCACGCCGCTGCCGTTCCCCAAACGCCGCCCACTTCCATCTTCCTTCCTTGTTTGCTTCAACGCAAAACTCCACTGAGCGAGAAAATCCTAACCCTATCGCGAGACGACGGCCATGGATCCGTCGCGGGTGGCCGAGCTGCGCGCCTTCGTGGACGGCTGCAAGAAGGTGCCGGCGCTCCTTGCCGACCCCACCCTCGCCTTCTTCCGCGACTACCTCCTCTCCCTCGGCGCCGACCTCCCGAACGCCGGCAAGCCAGGCCCCAAGGTCGTGCTCCCGATCTCTCGATCCCTTCTCCATTCCCTGCTCTTGATCTTCTTCTCCGCCGAGCCGCAAATTGATTCGTGATCCCTTGTTTGTTGGTTTGATTCGGACCTCAGGTCACGTCCATGGACGACATCGACGACGAGGACGACGGCGAGGAGGACGACTACGACATGCGCGACACCACGCCCGAGTCCGACGAGCTCGACGAAGACATCGTCGAGTCCTACCTCGAGCTCGACGGACACCACGCAGAAGGTCGGTACCTTTGCCTCCCCACCACCAGTGTCCCGGGCAGGCAAAATTGTTTTCGACCTAGAGATTTTGCAAATATCTGCATCGGCTGAGCTGAACGGCGGCGACCTCCTTTCACTCCCCGACATGGCATCGCCGCTGGCTGCAGAAACCTTGCACGGGTCGCTGATTGGTCTTGGTTGGTCTCTATTCATTGCAATTTGGTCTTCTATCAATGAACTTCTGGTTCCCCATTCTTCTGAATCTCCAAAGCTTCAGAACAGAGTTTGACTATTGATGGGCACCCCTGGTGTCGTTGCGGATGATTGTCCTGGGCTCTTGGTCCCAACGAAGCAGGAACTAATGTTCTGAGGAGAGAACAAGGCGCTCGCCCAGAAGACTTGGTTCTAGGTTCTGTGGTGACCACCTGGCGTTCACGACCAGTCTGCACCCGTCGCCGGCAGGCTCCAAGCGACTTCTGGCAGGGAATCCCGCGAGCAGGCACGTGTGTCACCTCCTCATGTCCAGCACTTGCTTTTTTTAATTCCATTGCTAAGTAAAAGTAAGAAACATAAAGAGGCTGCCTGTTGTTTGGGTGGTTTGTAGAAATGCCTCCACGATAGCACGCAATTGTCTAATTTGTAATGTTGTAATTTTTTGTCTACATGTGTCAGTTCATAATAACAATTAACGACAATGAAGAATTAAAATATAGACCGCTAGCCTAGCAGGTTAAGTTCCATGTCTACATTCAGATGACCACATAAGCATGCTATTTTTATCATTGATAACTTTACGAGCACGAACATGTAGTACAAGCTGTTTTGTCTATCATATTGCTGGTAAGAAGCCATTTACATATAGCACCATTTATGTAGGAAATGAGAAGACATTGCACATGGTTTCCATCCAAGATTGACCAGTAGACTCGAGCTCCCTGACCCCTTCTGCTGAAGCTAGATATGCTATATGTATCTCTTTCTCATTAAATGGATACTATCTCACAGTATTAGAAATTTTTGGATGAAGCTTATCTGCATGCAATTGGTTGGATACTCCATGTAATTGGTTATGGATAGATTACAATGGATAAAAATCCATGCAATTGGTTATGGATAAATTACAATGGATAAAAACTCGCTTCTCTCTATGCCATTCGCTATTAGATCTACATACCATCAGTCATCCTTCAAAAAGTTTATATCCGACATGCTAATTGTTCGTTCATTTGCTACACAGACTATATACATATATGTTCAATGTGGACATGATCCACAAATCATTTCTTATCTCTTTGTTAGCAGAAATTTACCACCTTTCTCATGTACGTGTTTGCAATGGTAAAGTCCATATCACGTTTTGAACATGCAGGTGGAGTATGTCCGCTTCTCCATATTTATGATGAAAAATTGTATGTAAACTTGGTAAGTAACAGTTTGTATATTGCATTTGACAGTCTGAATTTTGTGTGCTTGCAGGCCGGTCAACGTCAGCTCATTTTCCGGCATGCATTCGAAGAGTACCTACAAGCTATTCTAGAAATGGAAACTATGGTAACTCACACGTTTTAATCTATATAGCTTCATGCATCTTTGCTCTGAAATGATTGAAATGCTTGGGGAAAAAAGCAGAAGTTCCGATTATAGCTGTTCAAGTTTGAAACAGTTTGAGGACAAGATTCAATTTGCATGGGTGAACCAAGAAGATGTTGCAGAGAATTGTATGCACCCACATAATATTCAATCCAGGACACATACATTTTGGATTTTCTTCACAGTGTAATAATCTGTATTTCTGTGTGCAGGAGATGGCATTGGATTTTCTTTCACTAAATGACAAAGATATCCGAAGTGAATAAGGGATACCCAAATAACAGGTATATGTTTTCATCTGGGTTATGTTTGTTCCCTTGATGATTTGTTAATTTAGGATATTCTTCTCTTTGTTCATTTCTGCTCATTCCATGTATCAGCGCAAGATGCAGCAATACTGCTATCTCTGCAAGTTGTGGTTTTCTCATTCAGCGGAACCGCCATGCTTTAATTGCAGGGCAATCGTACGATCATGATATGCAGCGAATTCTTGAGTTCAGATAGTAACTGATATGCAGCGGCGTAGTACTGAAGTAACTCAAGATTTGATTTATTCCAAAATAGCGTATAGATCACTTATTTCTTCTGATGTGAATGTTTTTGGACTAATTATGTACCACTTCCCTTCCATAGATTAATGTAAGATGATCCATCGTCCCCTTTTCCATTTTGCCATATTGTTTTTTGGCCATCAATGTTAATTGCCCCCTTTTCCTCTTTTTCCTTCTAAACCAAAGATGATTTCTAAATGAAGCTGCAAGATGGCTTCTATAGGAATAGCAACACATGTTTTTGCTTCAGGTGCAAAACTATTACCTTATCCTTTAGACTACATGGTTTATCTTTTCACTCCGTTGTGAGTAATTTGTATTTATTGGTCTAACTTTTTTGTTGATGATACAAAGTTCGTGTTAGGAAGATTTTTTAGTGCAATGGGTTAGCAGCTGGCTGACCATTGTTTGGTCCAGTCACGGATTATAGTCACATGTCTATTTTTTTAAAACTTTAGTCATGTCCTATCTTGCAGAGCTCAGTTAAAAAGAAACTCCAGTGAGAATTCGATCTATCATTCTTAATCAAAATAATGTAGCTTGTATATCTTTCAGAGCTCAGTTAAAAAGAAACACCACTGAGGAACCACTAGACAATCTGTCATTCTTAATCGAAATAATGTAGCTTGCATTATCATAATATAACATATCTTTCTTTTTTGAACCTGGAGAGGCCCCGAAGGGCCTGGATGCTTTCATTAACTTCCAGCGGTGCAGGTACAGTTTTAACAGGGACCTCACAGAAATACAAAATCATCACATCTTACACAAAAGACCGTACTGTAAAAACAGGAAAATCAATTGGGTTCTCTGCCATTGTCGGGGAAGAGGGAGCTCCAGCCGCAGCCATCCACATCGAAGCCGGGGACAAAATAATGTAGCCTGCACAATTTTCAGTTTGAAGGAGATGATTTACAGTCGACTAAAATCTCTATTAGTAGCTTTGTTTCACAGGCCCTAACAAAATGATTGATTGTTATCGCACATAAAACGCAAATGATTGTTCTTCAAAGTTCTGATATTTTTATTTAAATTAATATCGATAAAAGCGCACATTTTCAATCTCATAGAGATGACATATCATCGATCTACATCTGCAATCTCTATTCATGGTGTGTTTTCTTTAGGACTTTACAAGCTGATTCGAAAGTACATTTCCTCAAAGATTTCATATTATTGGAACCAAATGATTAATATTTTTGTTGATTTTATATTGGTCGACAAGAATTGCTTTAACCGGTTGTGTAGACGTGTGTTGCACGTGCGTGATTACTATACTAGCAAATTAGCAATAGGATGAGCGCCGGCTTGGGATCTGGGATCTCTTCCCATGCCTGAACCAATCACCCGAGTTCCCAACCCCAACCACCGACTACCAGATTCCGAACCCTCGACTCCCCACGGTTGGTTGCTTGGCTACGTCGCTTTGCAGCTTGCGAATTGTTTTGGCCATTTTGGTCGGCTCTCCTCCTCCACTTAGCCGCCTTCTCGTCCATTACATTCCGCTTGGGATGTCACACCTAGCCATATACGAGGACCATGCGGAGTTTGATGTCTACAAGAAACAACTTCTATAAACACGTTTGGCCGTGAGATTAATAGGCCCCAAATTTCCGCTAAAAGCGAGACATTCTCAATCATCTCTTTTTTTTTGGACAAGATAAAGAAAAGCTCTCCATACGTTCTTCTGTTCTTCTGTAGATCCTCCATACGTTGTTTTGGAGGTCAGGTTTATCTAGTAAAAGTTTCTATTTCCAAAAATATTTAACCACCACCTGAGTTCATGAGGCCCTCCCCTCTCTTGGTTGTCATGCCCTTCACTAATTCGCAATTTCGTTGCCATCTGCCTTATGATCATCCTTGCCCCCTTTTTTTTTTGCATCTCAGCTCTACTGTCGTGGAACCTTCTATGCTACTTCCCATGGTCTCCATGCCCACCTACCACCAAAGATGATTATGAGAATAAATATTGTGGTCTATATTCTAGCACTTGTTGAAAGGAAAGTTGCAAGTCGAGTTAGCGTTTAGCGTGAGCATCTTTCTAACAAACTCCTATGAGTTTCGAAAAGGGGGAGGAGTCATCAAAAAATCTGAGTGTAGCACGGGCTACATGTAGCCTGTCTTTTTGAATTTTCTGAAAATGCCAATTTAGAGTTCTAAAACATTCTGATTTTTTTCTATATAGTGATAATGATGTATTCTTCCGACATACAAAATCTCAATTCGAAACACTTTGTATATTGAGCCACACAAAAAGACAAATATGGCAAATTTGGAGAGATTCAGATTTGTGCACTGGTCACTACTTAAAATCTTCACTTTTGTCATTATTACACAAGCTAAATATAATGTATTTCGATTTTAAAAAATTCATATTGATAGAATACATCATTATCCACATATATAAAAGTTTCCATATTTTCTTGAAACTTTAAAATATCGTTTTTGAAAAAAAAGGGTTACATGTAGCCCGGGCTACAAAACACCTCACTCGAGGAGTCATCACCTTTTTCGCTCATGTTTCAAAATTGCCTCACTACTACTTAACTAGTGTACGTTGGGATGTTTTGAGTTCTCCATCAATAGGCTATTATCTTAAAAGTAATTATATCTAAATTCAAATAATAATGTTTTGCACCTAGACATTGACTAATTAATATACTTCTCTATCTTCATTAGCAAGCAAGAAACTAGCACAACTCAAAGAAGAAGATAATCGAGACTCGGGAGGGAAGATTAAAAATCACCAGAGTCAAATCCTTCCACATCCGCACCATCATCCTTCCTGATCATCTCCAATCACACAACTAATATCAAACACAATATTAATCCCAACAAACCATTTCTAATGGAGACTTCGCGACATTGTAATGAATTGCACCATGTGCATCTTCTAAATGGAGGGATGAGAAGAGATGTTATTCTCTACTATTATCTCGACAATCATTATATCAAACGCAAATAACAATTTTTTTGCCGGTAACAAAATAACAGTGTTTTGCACATAAACATTGAGTAATCCATCTCATTTTCCTTCTTTATTAGCATGCAATAAACTACCGCAGCTCAAAGAAGAAGTAATTGAGAGGATAAGTTAACAATCACCCGAGTCAACCTTGCACCTCCTCACTCCTCACCACCATCCTTCCCGATCGTCTGCAATCACACGGCACCTTATCCTCACAATAATCAAACCTACTAATTTTAAAAACATTATTAATCCCAATAAACCATTTCAAATGAACACGTCAAAAGAATCTGCTCTAAAAGAAACCCAACGTGTCTACATCAGTGACACACCTCCACCATTCCAAGAAAGAAAATAATTTTAAATCGGAGGAAAAATATCCCATTGGTCCAGCGGACTTGGTTAAGAACAAGAAACAAAACGTTTTGGGAATCTGGGCCCACCACTCCCCATCTCCACCTCTTCTATAAAGCGACCCCGATACCAGGCCTCCATGGAGACCAAAAGCAAGGGTACCATCCATCTAATCCCATCTACTACCACTCCCCCATTCTCTCGTTCTTGCTCGGTGATGATGAGGAGCTCCACGGCTCTGCTGGCCGCGGCGGCGGCGCTGATGATGCTGCTGTCGCTGGCGGCGGCGGACATGTCGATCGTGTCGTACGGGGAGAGGAGCGAGGAGGAGGCGCGGCGGATGTACGAGGAGTGGAAGGCGGAGCACGGCCGGAACTCCAACGCCATCGGCCAGGACGATGAGCGCCGGTTCGCGGCGTTCGTGGACAACCTGCGGTACATCGACGAGCACAACGCCGCCGCCGACGCCGGGGTCCACTCCTTCCGCCTCGGCCTCAACCGCTTCGCTGACATCACCAACGAGGAGTACCGCAACACCTACCTCGGCGTCCGGACCAAGCCGGAGAGGAAGCAGAAGCTCAGCGCCAGGTACCAGGCCGCCGACAACGAGGACCTGCCGGAGACCGTCGACTGGAGGACCAAGGGCGCGGTCGCTGCGATCAAGGACCAGGGCGGCTGTGGTAAGCATCCTCGACTGATCTGTTCCTTCTTGGAGCTAGCATCCTCGACTGATCTGTTGCTGCTGCTTCCATTTCTTGCTTACAGTTAAAATTTGTCCTTTTTTTACATGTTATCATCGGTAGATCCGTAGATACCATCTATTTCTAGTGAAGATTCTTTGCGACTGGTATATTCCGCTTGTAGCATGACAGCATGATCAGTTATGACGAAAAAAATCATGAATTTTTGGTCAACGTGCAATAGTTTCAGTTCAGTATCCACACATGAACAGAAAGCAGAGGATTTTTAGCTTCCAATAATTGGTGCTGTCGAGAGGCTTCATCCACACGATCTGGGCAGTGAAATGGAGAGTAATTATAGATCTGATGCCAAGTTGGAATAGCAGAGTCAAATAGTAAAATTCCTTTAAGAATATTAGTAGTTGATTATACAAAATTATTTAATATAATTTGTGTTATTTATGATGTATGGTATACATCAGCTAGGCTTCAGCAACCGAGAGTCAGGGATACCAGCACCTTATTATCGTCTCTCATTGTATCAGAACACCCTGTTTCACTTGGGGAATTCTGTGGTGGTACTGAATGATTATCAATAGGGAAAATATGAAGTGTTGGGACAGTTTGGTTTATAAAAGATGTAGGTTCATGGAACGTGGACATCAAGTTCCTTTGAAAATGGAGGAAATCAAGTGTACTAATGGTCGCTGTTTACTTGATGAGCTGATGGACACAATCGTCCTTCTTGCTTGTATGGTCCCACCATCTGCTATTAATTCACATGATTTCAAATAGGCTTTTAGAACCACATTGCATTTAGGACTCTTTCTCCAACGTTTCGCCCTCCAATTGGTAGCAGGTCTTCCTCTGCATTGTCATCGGTTCTCATCTCTGTTTCATTTTTCCAGGGAGTTGCTGGGCTTTCTCAGCAATAGCTGGTGTTGAAGGGATCAACGCTATTGCTACAGGCGACTTGATCACTCTGTCTGAGCAAGAGCTTGTTGACTGTGACACTTCATACAACCAAGGATGCAATGGAGGTCTGATGGACTATGCATTTGAGTTCATCATTAAGAACGGTGGAATCGACTCCGATGAGGACTACCCTTACACTGAGAAGGACGGCCGTTGTGATGCTAACAAGGTACAGTTAGTCATCTTAGTTTCCTTTTGAATTTTTATAATGGGGATCATATTAATATGTTGCTCCATCTGTGTTTTGGGGGAATTTGCAGAAAAATGCGAAGGTTGTTACAATTGACGGGTATGAGGATGTACCAGTTAACGATGAGAAGAGCCTGCAGAAGGCAGTTGCAAACCAGCCCATCAGTGTTGCGATTGAGGCTGCTGGCCGGGCATTCCAGCTCTACAAATCGGTGAGTTTCTTGAACTTTGGTATTCTTGAGTGGCTTTATCAGTGAGTAGGTGGCAAAAGGTTACATCTACCTCTTTATTTCCAAATTGATATGGTATCCTTAGAGATTGGTAGCATTTCTCTAAACAGTCTGAATATGTTAGGTCTACAGTCCACACAACCTAATTGCTTTTATTGTCTCCTTAACAAAAGAAACAACTTTTTTGTCACACTGGTACATCAAAACTATGATTTTGTGATGCAATCGACTCTACCATAGTTTAATACGATCCAAGATAATTGGCACTTTTTTATTTCTCTAAAATACTAGTTGCTTTGTGCCCACCATTTAGCATAATCACGCTTATCTGTCCCTCCTTTGCGAAGCACTTTCAGTGCATGGTCACTTTTATGTTTTCTCATAACATAGTCGATTAAGTGGTGTGGCCTATCATCCACTTCTGCTGGAAATAAAAAAGTTTGAGCAATAGATTATGCTTTGTGGAAAAAAAAATCAGGTTCTGAAAATGTTGGAATTCTTTCTGCTATCCATCTTGATCAAACAGAGGTAGGGAAAGTTCAGATTATTCAAAAAACCTCAAACATCATGTTTAGATAAAATAACTTTTATTATCAAGTAGTAAACACATGAGGTGAAATAAAGGTTTAAAAAAAATTGAATTTGACTTTTGTGGAAGCATTGGCTCAATACTGATTATCACTTCTAATGCTCTCAGGGTATCTTCACCGGAACCTGTGGAACAGCACTCGACCACGGTGTCGCCGCCGTTGGTTATGGTACAGACAACGGCAAGGACTACTGGCTCGTCAGGAACTCCTGGGGTACGGTCTGGGGTGAGGACGGCTATGTCCGGATGGAGCGTAACATCAAGGCAACCAGCGGCAAATGTGGCATCGCCGTGGAGCCTTCCTACCCCTGAAGACCGGCGCGAACCCGCCGAACCCTGGCCCGACGCCGCCATCGCCCGTCCCTCCACCCACCATCCTCTGTCTGTGACAGCTACTATACGTGCCCCGCGAGCACGACCTGCTGCTGCATCTACGAGTGGGGCAACGAGTGCTACGCCTGGGGCTGCTGCCCACTCGAGGGCGCTAGCTGCTGCGACGATCACTACAGCTGCTGCCCTCATGACTACCCCGTCTGCAACACTCGACAGGGAACTTGCGGCATGGTAAATAGCTCAAACCGTTTTTATTCTCTCTAAACGTGGTTACGGCACCGTGTAAATCGCTAGTGCAGGTTAGCTACAAGTCTTAGTTACCCTATTCTAACTGGTTTTCTTGTTGCCTGATGAACAGAGCAAGGACAGCCCACTGTCAGTGAAGGCTCTGAAGCGCATCCTGGCCACGCCGACGAAGGCTTTGTCTGGCGGTAGGAAGAGCAGCGCCTAAGCATGTGCACCATGACATTAGGCACGTAAACCCACCACGGCGATCAACCTCTGTGGATGATCCCCTGGTGACCCACGAAGACGCTGCATGGCATGGCGATCCCCGCGCCAAGTATCTCCTATTAGTCGATGCTTCTGTACATAAAACTTTCAAAAATGGGTTCGGTTGTTTACAGAAACCGCCAGATTTGCTTCCGTATATGTAATTTGTAATATTCAGCTCCTTCCCAAACAGTTCGAAGCTGCCAATTTATTACAGAATTGATCAAGCAATACGATAAAGCAGATTCCGAATATTTGTGCACAGTTCTTGTGTATGATGTTTCTGTTGTTCTGTGGGTGGTCATTTTAGCCTTATTTCACTTTGAATTTTCTTGACTCCAGAATAGCAGAATAGCTCATGTCATGTTTCTTCGAGAACGTGCTTATGTGGTCATGTGGAACTGCCCATCATGTTTCTGGCTTCACCTTGGCATCAGTTGTATGATTTAACGTGTGCCTCAAGGTCTTGTCTTCATACCAGGAGTTTTAGGTTCAGCACGAACATGTTTGATTTTGCAGTATGCGCGTGGAACACTTGGACATTTCTTCTAAGGGAGAATAACTCATGTCATTAGACTTCTGGCACAACGGTGTTACAAGCACGCCGGCTACAAGTGAAGTTGAATGGCTCAAGTTTAAACTAGGCAGGGAACCTAGCTTACTTCACCAGCACGCCGTGTCATAGTCCTTGCTATTCAGCGATCTCGCGCACGAGGTTTGAAGCATCAAACTTGGAGATGATTCGATTTGAATTCAGATTGCCCTATCGACAGCAAACAATTTGGGAAATCTTCACCATTGGGCAGGCTAAGCCATGGACAACCTACAGTTTTTTTTTCTTGAGCAACCTTCCTTCAGCCAGAAACACTCTTCTACGTGCGGTTCACCATACCCAGCCCATCGTGCAGTAGCCCCTTTGCCACGAACAGCTATGTCTATAGATACCCCCTAATTAAAAAAACTCTGTCTCTAGAAGGGAATTCAGGAGAAGCCAGAGAGTGGCCCGGCATACAGAGGCGCGTTTCCCTGCGGCCCAGACCCACGAAACCGCACCAATTCGGCCATTTCTCCACTCGCTGGGCCGTTGGACCTCGCCATTAGTTTTCTCCTGCCTGGAGCCTGGACTGGACCAGCCCTTTTCGCCGTGGTCCCAAGCCGCGTCCGCGAGCGACATGGTCAACTTCTGAACTAAAAATATCACACGTACGTTTCTCTATTCGTTTGGTGTCCCAAATCGCATCCGGCCAAGAGGAGCACCCTTTTAACCTAGTGAGAGCATCTCCAGAGGCAGCCCCATAATTATGTCCAGCACTCCCCGACTTGTGTCCGTTTCGGGGTGCTGGACACATGTCCAACATAATGGGCAGCGTCGTCTCCAAAAAGCCCTAGTGCGAAATCAAGATTTCAGGTCCTATGTTTTGAAAAAATTCATATAGCTAATATCTAAAAGAATAAATTTCTTAATTACACAATTGCAATATATTTTTCATGTAATATTTAGGAACATGTCAAGTATTAATAAAAATAATGACCTCACGTTTCTACCAAAAATCATAATATGTCACCGTAAATCACGCACGTTTGGCGGAGAAACATTTCATCGCTTCCCTTTTCACCACCCCGCCAACTTCGGCACCAATATCTTTGTCGGCGTGTCGTCCGTCCTTCTAATAACGGTCAAACAGAGCAGCCTGGGACGGACTCGGGTCTTGTCGTCGTGCGACATAAAGATAGAGAGATTATTTTCTAGTGATTCTAACAGAGGTTATTTTCTAGAACACGGAGATCGGAATTTGTTCTAGGGATTCTATAAAAAGAGAGTGATTTTAAGGAAAGAGATTATTCTCTAGAAGGCGGCATCATCATCTTCCTCTTATACATGAAGGAGATATCATCGTCCTCAACTCGCAATGAGTTGAGACACCAAGAGAACAAAGAAAGGTGGGACATCTACTTTGAGGTGCTAGACGAAAAGGTTAAGAACGACGATATGGAACTAAAGGAAAGAGCCGAGAAACAAAAGTTCATGTGCGCTGACACGACCAACATGAGCCTGAATTAGAATGTTTGGTTTGACGATAAATGCAACCGCGTCATAATGAAGAGGATGCCATGATTTTTATGCATTCTCGGTAATATATTGTGATGTGGGTTGACTTGATGGCATTTTGGTAGCCGGATTTGATATCTTCAATTTTAGTGCAAATGCCGAAAAGGAGCAAACAAATAAATTGGGCCGACCGTTTAGGGGATGCCTCTAGAGCAGCCCTCTCCATTGGATCCGGTGTCCGGCATCTCCGATAGCGAACACAGTTTTAGGCTTGGTGGACTCATTATGGGGCGCCCGATGGATATGCTCTGAAACGGAATACTCACTGGAAATAGAGGAGATAATCCATGGTGATACGCTACCTGTTGCGTCAGGTTTATAAGGTTTGATGAGATTGTGATCGACCAGCAAGCAGTCTAGATATGAATTGAGCTACAAACTCAGAATTGCTAGTACGTACTGGTGTCTGCTGAGTGCTGATCCAAATGCCTTCCGTTCGACTTCTCGTCAATTATTAGAGAGTAGTGTCACGCAAGAAACGGAACGGAATCGACCGGTGAGGGGTCAACATAGCTGCGTCACGTCGAATTCTCGGTCGGCCTAACCTTAACGTTGTTGTGCTAGCAGTAGTCCTACGTTATCACGCATGTACACACGGGAAGCCGATTAAAATACAGCTCATAACAGGCTCGCTCCCGGACGAACTCATCCCGTGTCCAGAACGTGATTACCGCCGGCTCGTTGACGAAGGAAGCAACAAAAGTACAAAACCCCTTCATTCCCGTGGTTCTGGATCGCTACATCGAACGGATTCGGACCGGCTTTTAACGGAAATCGCCTAACTGTGGAAATGTTTTCAACTTTCAAGCACCGCAATGTGTACAGATAAATAAGGTCTACCTGAACCGGCCAAGTTTGTCGTGCTATTTTAATCACACGAGGACTGACAGATTTACGATTTGCCGCCGGTAAAAAACGCGTACGAATCGTACAGAAATCGACTGAACCAGTCAATTTTCAGCTAACTCTGACCGCGTCCAACAGAGTTACCCACATTCCCTTCCTTCAACGTTAGTAGAACCCGTCAAAGCAAGTTCAATGCCTAGGCTAATCACTGTCTAAACCTCGACGTGACGAGATGAACATTCTCCAACAGCACAAATTAAAGCATCCTCGACATTACACATCACCCTCTCTCTAACCGATGTACTGTTCCTCTCCTAATTCTCTATTCTACTCATCGGTGGGTCGCTACCAGAAATCCAGGACGCTCATGTTTCGTGGTGGTTGGCATGTCACCACATTCCGACTAAAAAAAGTCTATGAGCCGGACGCCACGTGGGGCAGCCTGTAGGAGCAGTACCAACGTTCCTTCCTTCTTCGTTTCTTCGTAGTACACCACGAGAGCACATGAGAGCATTTCGCCGGCACCTTCAACTGAGTTTCCGGCACTCCCTCATTGGGACTTAATTGGGGGTGCAGCACACGACGGCGCACCCCAAACAAGCGCTTTAATTTTTTTCTAATACTTAACATTTGTTGTTAACAAAACTGACGGAATTTAAACGAGATTTAACAAATTTATAATTTAAAATTTAAACGAGATTTAACAAACTAATCCTAAACTAGGCGGAGAGAAGGAGGCCTATGCCGATGGCGGCGACAGGCTATAGCTTCTCGTCAACCACTATAGACACCGGCGTTGACGAAGATGACTGTTCCACGACCCACCGTCGAAGAAGAAGATGTCAATCCCAACGCCGGATCATCAAGAAACTTGCATGCCTCAATGATCTGGCGCCGGAAGTTTCAGCTGCTATTGTCGTCGGCTACAGCCTTAAGAAACATAGTCTCAGCTGAGGCTTCTGGTTTCGCGGCCGGCGCGTGGTGGGATTTGATCTACCACCGTCGCATGCCGCGGTGCGCCTGATGGGAAGCCTCTCCGGCTTCATCCGGTGCCCCCTTCTCGGGTAAAGGCGACGCTGCTGACCAAGATGCGCCTGCCGGTGGTAAGGGGAGATCGGGCAGCTCGGGGTCGTCGTCATCGTCCTCGCCATCAGAGCGGTCGTAGTCCGATGCGGACAACTCCGGCGTTGGCTCCCACGCGGCGGTGGGGAGGAAGACGCCACTGCGACGCGCCTCGTACTCCGCGTCCACCATGGCGTGCCACTAGGGCGCTGAGATGGAGTACCTGGGGTCGAGCTTCTGCTCGTATGGCATCTCCCTCCAGTGTTGCATGATGTAGTCGACGCGCTCCTGCCCGCTGAGCCGTGGTGCCACCGGCACGTTGACGGCGTTCCTCACCCACCCATCCGGTAGGGTGGCGAAGTCCTACACCGGCAAAACGTGGTGGCTGCACAACCGCGCGGTCTCTAGCAAGAGCACGTATGGAGCCGCGTTGGCTGCCTCCTCGCGCCACATATCGCGCTGAAACGCCTTGGCCATCTCCGCCTCCTCGTTGCGGCGGCGGCGTTCCTCCAGCTGTTCGCGGCGTTGCTGGCCGCGACACTCGTTGCAGCGGCGAGCACGTTCCGCCGAAAGGAAGTCGCGACGACACGGAAGCTAGCGCTCCTCCGGCGTCTCGCGGCTGCCCGCCATGCTTGGCGGCTGATCTGCTGGTGGCGTGGTGAGGGAGAAGAAGTGGTGTGGGAAGAGGAGGGCCGAGACGCGCCGCGTTTTAAAGGCGGCCGGAGGAGCGGGGTTGGGTGGCCTGCATTAACGCCTAGCCACCGGTTCGCCTGGCCGCGCATTGACGCCGACGACGCGTGTGCAGGGCGCTGCCGCGGGGAAGCCGCTGCGACTTCAACACGTGGACGACGCGTCGCTTCCGTCTGCGCCATGAGAACGGGCGCGGCGTTATTGCGACGCGTGCTGGCAGGTGTGCCGCCGTCTCGTCGCCTCGCCATTAATCGGGCGAAACGCCCTCCTGCACAACCTTAATTATCAAGGGCGTCGGCACTGTGTGTATGACGGGTGGGCCGCCCCTGTCAGAGGCATGTCCGGCACCCCGAGACATGATTTCGCTCGGGCCGACCCTTTGGAGGCTGCCGCTGGTGGCTTTTTTTAGGGTCTGGACCCCAATACTTCTTTGAAGAGTCATTTGGAGGCAGTGGCGGCGCCAGGTTTCAAGGGGTGTGTATTCATTTTGAACATGGGTATTCATTTTGCCAAAATTCTCATTGTTTTTGCTAAAAATTCCGTTGTTCTATCAAAAAATTCAAAGTTTTGTCAAATCATGGGTATTCCCTAGAAGACAGGGCATACACGCTGGCGCCGCCCCTGTTTGGAGGGTGTCGCTGGAGATGTTTTAAGCTGTTACCTGTTGGACACGATCGCGCGATAGGCAAACCGGAGAGACAAGCAAGCAGCACTAACCCGCAGGCCGCAGCCCTCGTACCTGCCTGCGGGTGTCACCGACCAGAGACAACATGCAGGTCATCAGTCAATCAAGTAGAGAAAAAGGCAATGTCAGGTTGATCGGTCGAGCGGTAAACATGCTTGATTCGCACTGACACTGGTCCAAGTTGGTCATCTTGCAGAGATCAGATCACACATTGCAGTGGTATCTCTCTGCTATTTTTTGTGAAGGTGCCTGGTCATTGCCACGTAGACGACACATGTTTGCCCATCTCTCACCATACCAGAAGAAGGCCGAGCTTAAGGATCGGTGATCGCCTCAGCCTTCAGGTCTGTTTGTTGAGCCGTCGGACGTTGCTGCAAAAGACGGCCAACTTTTGCAACAATGGCGATAGGGGCACGGCACGGGTACAGGTGCGCATCAGCTCATAACCGCGACGGCGACTCGACGTCGTCGACGACGATCCGGTGACTGATCCGAGGAGCGTCTTGATCTGATCAACCGAGACCCTCTCATTAATGGCTAATACGACGACCAGCAGCTATCCACTTTACTACTGTGGAGCAACGCACGCAATGTAAAAAGCAGAAATGAGAAAGCGATCGGATGGGACGCCATGGATCCAACCACCGGCCACCAGCACAGATGCTTCACCGGCCGGACGGATCATGCTCGAATTGAGCTGGAACAGCTTGTTTAGTCTTAAGTGTAAATTGGCCTCTATTCCTCTTTCGTGAGGCAATCATGTCATCACGATTGTTTACACTTTGATGATCATCGAGCTAGTTACAATTATTGTTCCCGCAAAAATAAAAAACTTATAATATGTGACAAAATGAGAAGAAAAAATAATAACAGGGAAAGGAAGATCAAGATCGAGAGCGGAAAGAATTAGCCGGAGAAGAGGAGGATGCTAATCGAATGGTTTCTCGACGGGGTTAGATTACTTGCGCGTCTTCTCCCCGGAAGCTGCTTGGCCGCCGCTGTCTTGGCCGGAGCAGAACCCGTCGCCGGCTTTGCCCGGGTGAATGACGAAGTGGCCGAGCGAGGGGTGCCGCTGCCGGCGACGCGGTTCTCGTCGCAGAGGAACTCCCTGCTGAGCACCTGCTCCAGCTCGAAGTTGTAGTCGTGCACCAGCACCTCGGTGGGGCCCTTGGCCGCCGTGGCCCCGGAGCGTGCGAGCACGGCGGTGGTGAAGATGGAGGGCATCCGGCCGGGGGAGTTGGGGTTCCACCCGGAGGGCCCGTCGATGAGGACGACGTCCCAGGGCACGTCGTAGAGCTCGTTGGGCAGGTCGTTGATGGCGAGGCGGCACTCGGAGAAGAGCAGGTTCTGCACCGGCCGGCACTCGGCGGCGCGCGTGGTCCGCGCAGCGGCCAGGAGGGCCTTGGAGTCCTTGACTTTGGTGGTGTAGGAGACGTCGTAGGCCTCCAGGCCCGGGTGGCGCGGCTCCAGGTACTTGACGTAGAACTCGTTCTCGTCCAGGTACACGGTGCGGCCGCCGTGGTTGAGGGCCAGCCAGAGCGGCGACTCGGCGCCCAGGCCGAAGACGAGGAGGTTGCAGGGCCCGCGGGTCCGGAGGATCGCCGAGATGGCGCGGATGTCCGTGTCCGTCATGCGGTGCGTCGCGTTGGAGAAGGACGCGTAGTGGACCAGCGCGTCGAAGACAGGGAGCGGCAGCGCGGCGCCGGGGCCGGCGGGGGTGGACAAGGCCGCGGAGCCTCCGCGGCGCGTGGTGGAGGAGGAGGGCGCGGAGGCGAAGCTGGAGGAGCTGTAGAGGAAGGTGAGGAACGTGGCGAAGGCCAAGCAGGAGGCGAAGACAAGGAGGAGCACGCGCCGGTGGCCCGACGCCGCCTGCAGCTTGTCGCGGCTGCCCTGGGACTTCATCGGCCGATCGGTCGCCGCCGCCCACTGGTTGCTTTGGTCGTCGGAGGAGGGGGAAGAATGTGGAATCGATCAGCGAAGGGGTGGAGGTGGGGAAAGGTCAGCGAAGCTCGCTCGACCCAGCTGGCTGACGGGCTCGGGGGAAGTCGGATTTTTTCTTGGGCTCAAGTAGCGGGCGGCAGTGAGTGGAGGCTGGAGAGAGTTGTTGCGCTGTCTCGCCGTGTTTCAAAATCGTCAGGTTGCGGCACACGTTGTTCGTGCGGACAGAGTTGGTAATTTTGGCGGGTGGGTTTCTTATGATTTTTCTGGCGGGTAGGTCGGTACGGAAAACCAGCAGCAATAGTAGTATAGCCTATAAAGTTCGATCATGTACCCTGCTCATGATGATGATCCGAGGTGGCAGAGGACGATTGAGGGTATCGTGAAATGCGAATCACTAGACTTTAGATGAGCTATATATGCGGAAAGTATCTCTGGCTCTGTGCACCAGTGTGCTCTCTCCGATTTAAAACATTCAAAAATATATTTACAGGTTCAAAGAATTCTGGAACAAATTCTGGACATAGCCAATGATATATACTACAAGAATAGAAAATCATAATGCTAAATTATTTGTAGTATGAGCTACATAAAAATGACAAATCTATTTTTTTATAGATTTTCATACTCAGATCCACACTTCTGTCATTTTTGTGTTGCTCATATAGAAAGTATTTGAAACTGATATTTACACGTTCGTGGGATACACCATTCGCTGCATCCAGATTTGTTTTCAATTTTTAAAATTCGTAAATATGTTTTTTGAATTTTTTAAGACAACAGGAGCACTGGAGTTTGGGAGCACGAAATCTCCACTCATATGCCTACATATATCAGTACATAGAAGTTTATGAGCCACCAGATCTGAAACTGTAAACGACTTTACCGATTTGGCTATCTGAAACGCGATGTGACTACTCACGCGTTTTTATTTATTTTGTATTTTGGGTTTATTCAAAGTCAAATTTTATTAATTTTGACAAGAATATAGGAAAGATATCAACATCTATAATACCAAATGCATATAATATGAAAATATAGTTTATGGTGATTTCAATACTACAGATTTTACATTGTCGATGTTGATATTGTTTTCTAAATAATTGGTCACTAAAGGCAGAATCCAAAGTAAATAAAAACAGAGAGACATTATTAACATGGGAGCACGCGCCTCTATATTCTGATGTCCTTGCCGGTTGCACATTGCACGCGGCACGCCTGCTCTGAAATCTAACAACCACTGACGATGGTTCAATCTGAATGCTTGCTGCATTCTACGGTAATTTTGCGATAGTTTTGCAGGGTCGGTGAAATGATTATTCCACGTCTGAATTGAGCATGCCAACCCAGCATTTCCTGTTCCGTAAAAAACTTTCAAATGTGTTTTTCAGAGGAGGATTCTGGTTGATGCACAGTAAGCATCGACTGCAGTTACTGCACAAGTCAATGGAGAAACTTCAGAAAAAACAGAAATGGAATGCGCCAAAGATTGCATGGACATGTGAAATTTGGCAAGGCGGCCCAAACAGCCCAGTATGCGAGCTTACTAGGCCCCATCTGCAACGACTTGTGTCGGCTCAATTCATTCAAGTTGTTTATTGGTAGTCGCTGAGCAAACATCCCTGCTGCTTCCGCACGCAACTAGTCAGTGCTCAATCAGGCCGTCAGTCGCCGCGCATCGCTGTTCTGTCACATGCGTTAAGGATAGCGACGGCTCTCCACGTCTAACAGCAGGTGCTTCGGATTTAAGCACAGGTTAAGACCTCTTCACCACAGGAGCATCTCCACCGGGCCCTCCAAATCGGTGTTGGGCCAATGGTGATGCAGCCCACAGCGGAGCACCCAAACAAGCACGTCAATTTTTTTTTAACATTCGTTCACATAAACAATTTCGGCGGAATTTAAACGAGATTTATCAAACTTACAATTTTAAATCTAAACGAGATTTAACAAACTAAACCTAAACCACGTTGTTACCGGCTACATGCTATAGCGTCTAGCCAACCAAAACACGCGCCGGCGTCGAGAAAGATGCCGCTTCCACGGTCTAGCGTCGATAAAGAAGAAGATGCGAACCAGCGCCGGAATCATCAACAGACTTGCATGTCTCGATGATCCGGCGCCGGAAGTTTCATCCGCTATTGTCGTCGGCTACGGCCTTTAGAAACGTAGCCTCGGCTGAGGCTGTGGCTTCTGCTTTCGCGGCCGGCGCGTGGTGTGATTTGATCTACCGGCGGCGCGCTTGATGGGAAGCCTCGCGTTGAGAATGTTGACTCCCTCGCCCCGGTAGGGAGGAAGAAGCTGCTGAGACGCGCCTGGTACTCCGCGTCCACCACGGCGTGCCAGTAGGGCGCCGAGAAGTAGTACTTGGGGTCGAGCTTTTGCTCGTACGACATCTCCAACCACTTTCGCTTGAGGAAGTCGACGCGCTCCTACCCGCTGAGCCGCGGCGCCACCGACACGTTGACGGCGTTCCTCGCCCACCGCTCCGAAGGGTGGCATCGTCCTCCACCGGCACGCTGTGGCGGCTGCACAACCACGCGGTCTCCAGCGACACCACGTACGGAGGCGCGTTGGCTGCCTCCTCGCGCCACAGCTCATGTTGATACGCCTTGTCCATCTTCGCCTCCTCGCTGCGCCGGCGGCGTTCCTCCATCTGCTCGAGGCGTTGCTGGCCGCGGCGCTCGTTGCAGCGGCGAGCACGTTCCGTCGAGAGGAAGTCGCGATGACGCCGAAGCTCGCGCTCCTCCGGCGTCTCGCGGCTGCCCGCCATGCTTGGCGGCCGATCTGCTGTTGGCGAGTTGGGAGAGGGGAGAAGAAGTGGTGTGGGTAGAGGAGGGCCACGACGCGCCGCGTTTTAAAGGCGGCCGGAGGAGTGGGGTTGGGTGGCCTGCATTAAGGGCGAGCACCGGTTCGCCTGGCCACGCATTGACGCCGACGACGCGTGTGCAGGGCGCCGCCGCGGGAAGCCGCAGGGACGTCAACACGTGGACGGAGCGGCTCGAGGCGTCGCTTCCGTCTGCCATATGGGAACGGGCGCGACGTTATTGCGACGCGTTGCTTCGCTCTGCGCCCGCCAGGGGAACGGGCGCGGCGTTATTGGGACGTGTGCTGACAGGCGTGTCGCCGTCTCGTCGCCTCGCCTCGCCATTAAAATCAAGGCGGAACGGCCTCCTGCACAGCCCTAATTAACACGGGCGCCGGTGCTGTGTGTATGACGGGCGGGCCAGACCTTTCAGAAGGCATGTCCGCCCCATGTCCGGCACCCCCGAGAGGCCTCCAAACTTGGGGGCCCTTTCGGGTGTGCCGGACACGATTTTGCTCGGCCCGACCCTTTGTAGGGTGCCGCTGGTGACCGATTTTGGCATCCGGACCCCCAATGTGCCTTTGGTGGGCCATTTGGAGGGTGCCGGTGGAGATACTCGAAACAATGAGGGGTCTCATTCGAACAGAGATATCTGGCTCCCGAGCTCGATATCTTTATTTAACAAAATTCTATATAGACGTTTTAAAAATTGTAAAACAAATGTGCAAGTTGTCAATGATGTATCCCATTTATGTAAATCTCAATTTGAAATGGTTTATATTTGAAGTGATGTCCGATCTAATGTTAGCCTCTTCAGTAACCTCTCGAGGGACCTCATGTTCGTCGTGTTCCAACCAAATCTTTCCATCATGGTGTCGGAAGAAGGGAGACGACCGCGGAGTTCCTCGGGAACTTCTCAGAACTTCGATGTGCAGAGTTCATCTCCAACCGACAAGGGCATTCCGGACTTTGGTGCCTTGTGCGCCTTAGCCTCCCTCTTCCCCTTGATGGGCGTGCCTCTACGGAGTGTTTTCGACTTCAACGCGGCAACTCAGGACTTCCACGTCCCAAGTGGTGTCCTCCGGGCAGCGAGGTTGGCGGGCTTACTACGAGGTCCCAATGCAACACCGGTTTACCCGCGGGTTTTAAATACACACGCAGGTACGGGTATGGTACAAAATTTGTACCCAGACGCGGGTGTGGGGTGTGGGTGTGGTTAAAATATGAGGACGCCCAATAGGTGCGGGTGCCATCGGTAGTTGCGAAGAACCGGATCGCTCATGTTAATTTTTTTTTTGAGCAACTAGGTTACGTCATCCCAATGGCCGGTTGAGATATTTCAATCCCTTTCGAGTTGATCTGGAGTTCTGAACGTCAGTCACATTGGTCGAATTCAAAGGCTGCTGAGTTAAATAGAATACACATTTGGTATTGTAACGCTGGTCCACCTGCACATGCTTAAGATAACACACAGAATGCTGCCAAAATAGTGAAATACGCCCTTGTCCCTTTACCGTCTGCTTCTGTCTTACCTTCCGTTTTCAAATTTTGGTAGCTCTGGATTTATCACATGTTTTCAAATTTTGAATCATGGTACCGAGTCGCAGAGACGTAGGCCCGGATACGTGACATAGCTGGACAAAAAAAGATACGCTGCGATCTCGCAGTACTCCGTTCGAGCTCTTCTCCCTGCCAAAACAAGATTAGGAATACTTTTCAAAACAAAAAAAAGATTAGGAATACACAAGGCGAAAAGCGTGTCTAGTCACGCCGGTTGTGTGTTGCACACTAAATTTGTAAGGAGATGTATTGGAAGATGAAAGTTACACTAAAATTTCATATTTTTATGTGGATCTTATATATCGTAAGGTTCTTCTCACCACATAAATTTTTGCAAAAAGAAACTGGAATGAGAATAAAACTTGTTACTATTGCGGTAAAGATGAATTTATTCAGCACCTCTTGTTGGATTGCCCTTTCGCTAAAATAGTGGCATATAGGTATAGTACATATATCGTTTCTTGGTGTTGGCCATGAGGAATTGGGAAGAAGAGCTTAAAATCTGAATTCAAGTGGGGGGTTGTGATGTTATCTTGAACCGTATGGGTATGGAATGTGCGTAATATTTTTTTTTTAATAAATTAAGAAACCATCTTTTTTGCAGATTAGTCCCTTGCATTAGTAGGAAACTATCTACCAGATTATTCTTTTTTTTTATTGGATACAAATTTGTTGTGTTGTTCCTAAAGCAACCAGCCTCCGAGATAGTCGTGTGATAATCTCTAGACAATAGCTCCATTGTTGCCTCCTGCCCGTGCATTGATGTTACTGATCGCACAAATGTAGCTGGGCGCAACACAAAAGTTGTTCCAGTGCACCAACGACCTGTAGCGCCTCTCAACAAGTCAACACTTCAAGTGCCGCAAAATGAGGGAGGCCTTGAGACATCACAGCCAATAATCCGAGGTAGTTGCTCATGATCACGGCACACAACCAAGTTTAATGTAATAGGTTTTGGGGTTTCGTGGATAGGCAATACGCCTCCACCTCTTCCATATATATACACAGCAGGGTTATAGATATGACAAGTACTCGTACGTTTACAAATACAACACGTACGGTACAGACCGATTCTTAACACGCCCCCTCAATCTAAACTACTATTACATACAAGGTTTAGATTGGTTCTAAATCGGTCTAACATCTGCCGTGTGGCTGGCTTAGTAAAGACATCAGCCAACTGATCATTAGAAGAGATGAACCTCACCACTAAAGCGCCATCAGCAACTTGCTCTCGCACAAAATGGAAATCGATCTCAATGTGCTTGGTTCGAGCGTGAAACACTGGATTCGCTGTGAGGTAAGTAGCCCCTCGATTATCGCACCATAAAACTAGAACTTGCTGTTGGGTAACACCTAGTTCTGTAAGCAAAGAACTGACCCACATAGCTTCAGCTCCTCCATTTGCTAGTGCCTTATATTCTGCCTCGGTGCTAGATCTTGAGACGGTAGGTTGCTTCTTCGAACTCCAAGATATAAGGTTCGGACCCACAAAGACTGCAAAACCGCTCGTAGAGCGTCTATCATCCACACATCCAGCCCAGTCTGCATCGGTAAATATACTGACATTCTGTTGTGGTGACTTACGAATGCGTAGACCAGTATCCAATGTTCCTTTAACATAGCGCAGGATACGCTTGACTGCCTCCCAATGAACTTCAGTAGGTTGAGAGAGAAACTGACACACCTTGTTCACCGCAAAGGAAATGTCCGGACGTGTGAGAGTCAAATACTGCAGACTGCCAACAACACTGCGATATCGAAAAGAATCCTCTGTGCCTAGAAGGGCCCCAGTATCTCGAGAGAGTTGCTCTTTAGTGTCCAGAGGAGTGGGAGTGGGTTTACAATTCTCCATACTTACCCGATGTAACAAGTCAAGAGCATATTTGCGCTGCATAAGTGTCATGCCCCTGAATTGTAAGACACTTCCAGTCCGAGGAAGTATTCCAGAGTGCCCAGATCCTTGATAGGAAAAGTGTCCGAGAGAGAGCGAACAAGACCCTCAACTACTGCACTAGTAGAGCCAGCAATTACGATGTCATCAACATAGACCAACATGAAAACCTGGACACCACCTTGATTGAAGATGAACAAGGACGTATCAGCCTTGGAAGAAACAAAACCAAGCTGAAATAAGCGAGCACTTAAGCGAGCATACCAAGCTCGAGGGGACTGCTTCAGTCCATATATAGCACGCTGCAATTTGCACACGTGATACGGATGCCGCGCATCCTCAAAACCAGGGGGCTGCTGCATATAGACATCCTCTGACAAGAAGCCATGAAGAAAGGCATTGCTGACATCAATCTGACGAAGTGTCCATCCTCTAGAGACTGCAAGTGAAAGAACCAAGCGAATACTCGCAGGCTTCACAACTGGACTGAATGTATCACCATAATCAATACCATGTTGCTGGGTGAATCCGCGAGCAACGAGACGAGCCTTATGCTTCTCAATGGAGCCATCAGGGCGATGCTTGGTCTTGAAAACCCACTTGCTGCCAACAATGTTGATGCCCGGCGGTCGAGGAACCAACGTCCAAGTCTTTGTCTGAGAGAGCGCAGAGAATTCTTCAGACATGGCGGCATGCCATTCCGGTTCCTGGAGTGCATCCTGATGAGAGACCGGGGCCGCAAAGAGAGCTCGCCGGCGCGGATTATACCGCACCATGTCGGTGTAGATCTTCTCGCGACGAGTGTTGTCGCGGAGGCGCGTGACCATGCTGTGGCCAGGAGCCGAAGTCGAAGTAGCGGGAGCTATAACAGTCGGCTCGATGACGTGCTTGCGTGGAGAAGCAGGAGCCGAGCCCGGTGACCCAGCTGGTGGCGATGAAGTGGAGCCACGGGTGGCCGAGCCAGGCGACGAAGGAGCAGCCAGCTCGGGTGAGGCGCGCGCGTCCAACTCGCACGAGCCAGTGGAGGCAACGCCCATATCAGGAGCATTGGGAGACACGCCTGGGACATGCACATGCACATGCACGTCCTTGTGCTGGACATCGATCGGAGCTTGCACATGCACGTCCTTGTGCTGGACGTCGATCGGAGCTTCTGCCTGTACATGCAAAATAGTATCTGGAGGAGACATGTTAGTGGACAAATAGGACAAGTCATATTGACGCACATGATCACTTGTAGCCGGTTCAGATGCAGGAAACGTGATAGCCTCACGGAGTGTAGGAAGATCAACCGTAGCTCCTGGAGTGGCATACGGGAAAACGGACTCATCGAAGACGACGTCGCGAGATATATATATACGACCGGTGGACCGATCGAGACACTTGTAGCCCTTGTGCATAGGACTATAGCCTAAGAAGACACACATCTTAGATCGAAACTCAAGCTTGTGAGCATTATACTTGCGAAGACTAGGCCAACACGCGCAGCCAAAAATACGGAGAAACGCATAATTCGGCTGGATTCGAAGGAGTCGAAAAATCGGAGTATCCTTGTTAAGAACCGGAGAAGGCATGCGGTTAATCAAATAACACGCAGTCAAAAAAACTTCGTCCCAAAACCGTAAAGGAAGAGACGAATGAGCAAGCAAGGCGAGACCCGTTTCAACCAAATGCCGGTGCTTGCGTTCAGCGACGCCGTTTTGCTGGGAAGTATGGGGACAAGACACACGGTGAGAGACGCCGGTGCGCTGAAAATACTGATGGAGCCTGTGATATTCACCGCCCCAATCAGACTGAACAGTTTTAATTTTAGTGTCTAAAAGAAGCTCAACATGAGCCTGAAAAGCATAAAACACTTGCTCAACATCAGACTTGTGCTTAAGAAGATAAATCCAGCAAAAATGGGAGTAGTCATCAACAAAACTAACATAATATTTAAAACCACCGGAAAAGGCCACAGCAGGACCCCAAACATCAGAATGAACAATCTCAAGAGGCGCAGTGGTAACACGATGAGACAAATTATAAGATAATTGATGACTTTTAACACACTGACATGCATCACAAATCGAAGGAGTATCAACTGGAATACAAGATAAATCATGGTTCTTGACAATGTTTTGCACTATAGTATTGGTAGGATGACCTAGACGCTGGTGCCATTGAGACGACGTAGTCTTGGCACCGGAAAAAGCATGACGAGACGGCGACGATGATGCACGACTAAACGGGATGGGATAGAGTCCTCCATGACTTCTACCGTGAAGCAGAATTCTCCGTGTGGCCTTGTCCTTTACACAGAAAAAGTGACGATGAAACTCAACAAAGACGTCATTATCACAAACAAGGCGATAGACTGAAAGAAGGTGCTGGCTAATGTGTGGGACGTGAAGGATATTATTCAATTTTAATTGTGAACCGGCTAAAGATGAGTGACCAATGTGTGCAATAGACAAACCTGTACCGTTGGCCACTTGAACTTGGTCCGTCCCGCCATAACGCTCTTGCATGTGAAGGCGCTGAAGGTCATTCGTCAGATGATCGGTAGCCCCAGAATCCATGATCCAGGGTGGGGAAGCATGTGAGCTCGTCGAGGCGGAGTTCCCCGAGCGTTGGGTGTTGGCACGCACGAACTCGGGGTTGTAGCGGTTTCGACAATCAGAGGCGAAGTGCCCCCAATTGCCGCAGATTTGGCACCGAGGACGTTGACGGCGGTCGTTACCTCCGTTCTGACGGTTTCCACCGCCGTTGCTGCCGTAGTTGGGGCCGTTGCCGCCGTAGTTGGGGCGACCGTTGCCACTGGCGGAGGGCTGGCCGTACCCGGCCGAGTTCTGGCCATACCCGCCCCTGCCAGCGTTGTACTGGCCACCACCGTAGCCAGCGTTGGGGCGGCCTCCGTTGCCCATATATATACACGGCAGGGTTACAGATATGACAAGTACTCGTACGTTTACAAATACAACACGTACGGTACAGACCGATTCTTAACAAACCACGGCCTCGCCTCTTCCAAGATCATTCGGAATGCCTCTTCCACGTTGAACATAATGCCGAATCAAATGATTACGGCGCTACAGTTACAAGATTACCGATGTCTCACAGTCCTACATACGCAACCCGCTATACCACAACATGCTTATGTCAATAGATTGATACGTATAACATTGGCAGTGTTCTTCCGCTTTCATTTGTTGGGCTTGATAACGTTTTGTTGCTTTGTTATATAGCTCCCTGGTCTCTATTGGTGCACCAACATTGTACTACAGGCTAGGGTTGTGATAAATATTTTGAGATATTTTGAGATTTGGTTTCACTAGTTGGTAGGTAAATGGCTTGCATATATTGTGGCAGGCTGTCCCAAAGCCACGATACTCGCCATATGCATGCATATATTATTATTGTCCAATAAGCAAATTATACAAGACAGAGAAAAACTTGTGAAGTAATAATTGCAAAGATAGTTTGTTGATCTAGAATTGACAGATTAACCAATTTTAGCACCGATCTCTATGCGTGAACTCTTCCTGATGTATCACGAGATACGACATTGCGACGAGAAAGCTTTCATTGTCGGAAAAAATGTGAAGAATAATAACAAAGTTAAGGACCTAACTATTGTAGTGTTAGGATTAACTATATTTCTAAATTAGTAGTAATGATAAAGTATGTTGCTTGTTTTTATTTTGGTGTTGAAACATGCGGTTTATTGTTTTTTGCCGCAGAGTTGTCTTGCACGATGATATGTCTAAAACGTATATAATTTTTGATTCATGTAAGCTATTATTATATCATTGTTACGTAACTTATACATAATTTCATATAATTTTACTGTATTTTTGTTAGACTAAGCTGTTAGCCTATTGTCAAGCGGTAGCAGCAATTTTTTGCATGTTTTTTGTATCGCAAATCACGTCTAGTAAAATACCATGAAGAAATTTTTCTTCAAAACGAAGACGAAACAACTAAAGGGGACCCACAGGGGGGCGGCGCTGCTAGGCCCACCCCTCGCCGGCCACACGCGTCTATATAGCCCGACAAAAAAAACCTTAGGTCGACGGAGTTTTGAAATGAAAAAGTACAAATCCACCGCCGTGGCGATCACGGATCTTTCCGTACTCCCTCCGTTTACAATTATTTTGCGTTCCGGATTTAGTCAAAAGACAAACTTTGTTAAGTTTGACTAAATATACTGGAAAATAAATAAATATTTGCAACAAAATTTTAACATTATTAGAATCTTCATAAGATATATTTTCATATTATATGCTACATCCGTATCAAAATGTAAGATGTTATAGCTTTTTTTTGTCCACACGTATCTACACTTAATTTAGTGCAAGGTTCACATGAATCTTGTATTTAAATATGTCTAGATACATGTGGATTAAAAAAGCTTAAAACATCCTGCATTTTAATACGGAGGGAGTATTTAACATTGTAGATGTTGATATTTTTTCGTATATACTTAATCAAACTTTAAAATGTTCGATTTTTAGAAATATAGAACGCGAAGTAAATAAAAAGGGATGGAGCACGGGGAAATGATTTATCACGAGACCATTACGGTCTGCCTCTGTCTTACCCATTGGTATAGTCCTTGGTATAGCTGTAGATTTTATCACGGCAGGGACACGTGACGTGACGCTTCTTTCCATGGTGGCAAGGACACCACTTTACAGTTCACGGTCGTACACGCGCAGCCGCGGTTCCTGCACCCGTCGCGACTACTTCTACTACTTTTTTTTTTTTGAGACAACTCGCTAAACTTTATTTCAAGGGTTCAGAATGTTTAAAGGAATCGTTACAAGACCACTTGGCTCGCCCAGCCAGACATGGCGACCAACAACGTTAACGGTAAACCAACAACGTCAGCAGCCCCGGCCCGGACGTCGTATGCACTGTCCAGCATCAACGGCTACTTTTCAAACACTCGCTGCCAGCCTCAGCAGGCAGAAGAATGTTTTCGCGATGCGACGACGCAGCACTGAAAACAAATCGTGTACCCTGCTCTCGTATCACGTGAACTGAATTGTTCTTTTTTTTCTGTACGTTGTACTCGATGCTGCGTTTACATCGTGACGATGACTAGGGTTCGAGCACGTACACTGCCTTTTAAAGTTATAAACTCGATGCATTCTTCTCCGACGGTTGATGCTCGCTGGTGAAGCGGTGGAGCGCCGCCTCTCTCTACTCGCAGAAGAGCGTGGCAAGTAGAGGTTGTCGATATAAGAGCATCTCCACCGGGGGCCTCCAAGTGACACCCAAAGGCCTATTGGGGTTCCGGACGGCCAAAACGCCACCAGCGGCACCTCCAAAGGCTCACCCCAATTTGGAGGCCTCTTCGGGGGTGCCGGACATGGGGGCGGACATGCGTCCGACAGGGGAGGCCCGCCCGTCATAGAGACAGCGCGGCGTGATCTGAATCATTCGCTCCCCACACCGTCCTTCTCTTTTCCTCTCGCCGGCGATTCGCACCATCGCCGCCACTCGCGTCGCCGCCTGCTTGATTCGCACCTCGGGCACCTAGCCGAAGCGGCAACGCAGACCCACGTGCCGCCGTTCCCCGCCTGTCTGCGACCAGTCCAGCGCCGGCGTAGCTAGTTTCTAAGCCGGGTACGCCTCTTCTTTCCTCCCACCCCGCCCGCAACCTGTTCGACCATTCGTCCGTAGGCTCATTTGGTTGATTGTTCATTTGTGGCTTTGTTCCATTACTTTCTTTCGTCCAATAGGCCATGGACAGCGACGACGAGGTCATGTTTTTTGAAATGATGAAGGAGGATGCCGTCCTTGCGGCTGACATCGAGGAGAATGAGATGGTCATGGCCGCACTTCTATAGGCCGCAATCGAGGAAGACGCGGCGCCGAAGTTTGGAGGATCAGAGAAGGGGCGGAGGCCCAACAAGGAACGCAACAGAGCAACTGGGCACATGCTCTTGTACCAAGATTACTTTGCCGACAATACGACGAACTTGCCTCATGAATTTCGCCGGCGCTTTAGGATGAGCAGGTCATTGTTCAGGACGATTGTGCATGGCGTTCGGGAATACGACGACTACTTCGCGCTGAAGAGAGACTGTACCGGCCTCCTTGGGTTTTCATCACTTCAGAAATGCACGGCGGGCATACGGTGCCTTGCTTACGGGCTTTCCGCCGATGTATTGAATGACTATCTCCGCATGTCTAAGTCCACCGCCGCCGAAGCCACCTACAGATTCTGTAAGGCAGTTGTGAAGGTGTTCGGAAAGCAATATCTGAGAACACCAAATGAGGCAGACACGGCTCGTCTCTTGGCACAAGGCGAAGCAAGAGGATTTTCAGGGATGATTGGAAGCATCGATTGCATGCATTGGAATTGGAAAAACTGTCCGTTTTCTTGGCAAGGGATGTACAAGTCAGGGCACCACGGAAAATGCAGTGTTACTTGAGGCCGTGGCAGATTATGATCTTTGGATATGGCATGCATATTTCGGCACCGCCGGTGCCTCCAATGACATCAACGTGCTCCACAAATCCAATGTGTTCAAAAAACTTTGTGATGGCCTAACTCCACCATGCAACTATGTGATCAATGACCATGAGTATGATAAGGGGTACTATCTTGCTGACGGCATCTATCCCACTTGGTCTATAGTTATGAAGACCATCTGCAACCCTCATGGCGAGGCAGATTGTCATTTTGCAAAGAGGCAAGAGTCAGTTCGCAAAGATGTGGAGCGGGTTTTTGGTGTGCTCCAGGGCAGGTTTGTCGTTGTTCGCTACCCTTGTCTTTCATGGTCGCTAGATGAAATGTGTGAGATCATGAATGCTTGTGTTATCATGCACAGCATGATCATTGAAGACGAGCGTGATACGAGGAAGCAACTGGTCGGCGAAGTGTTTGATTTCTAGGGGCTTATGGCCCATCCACATCCGGGCGTGCCGACGCAGTATGCAGAATTCCTTGCCATACATCGGGAAATTCGTGATGGAACAATGCATAAGCAGCTGCACGATGATCTCGTGCACCACCTGTGGACCATCAAAGCGACTCAGCCGGCGGCTGTTTCATAGGTCATGGTTTAAACTTGAATTCGTATTTAAACTTTGTATTTCGAATTTGAACTTGTGTTGTAATATTTATTACATCAGTTCGTATTGAAATCCGCCCGCAAGGTGTTCGATGATTTGCTCGCGTTTGGGGGCGGACGTTTGGGGTGCGCCGCTATGGGCGCGGTCGAAAACATGGGCGGACACATGTCCGGCACCCCCAATTGGGCCTCGATTGGGGGGTGCCGGACACGAATTTGGAGGCCCCCGGTGGAGATGCTCTAATACAACTGATCCACCCATAGTCGGAGCTTCTGCTTGCGGCGGTTGATCTCACACTCGGCGTTGTAGCGGGTAGGGACAAACTGATGGCAAAGCATTTCGCTACCGTCGCCTCGGCGCTGCGAGGTTGCAGCCTGATCTGGGCCTCACACCCGAGCATCCGGGAAAGCTGAGCAGCCTCCTCCACTGGCCAGCCACCAACATCTCCCCGCGCCAAGCACCGCAAACTCCCCAGCCGGAGCGTGAACACCCCACAGTGGAGAGGAAATCCGGCCCCGCCTCCAGTACCTCTGCCACCGGCTCCACACGCGCTTTGCCGGCGGAGGAGAGAGTGGAGGTCGGGGCATTGACTACGCCACCCCTGTTGTCTTGGGGAAGTGACGCGGGGCTCCCTACCTCTAGCAAAACAAGAGCACATGCTTTTTTCAATTACAAAAATTTCAATAATCCTTATGTGCGTGATAAAACCATATTTATTTTAACCCCTATAGATCCATTCCGTGTCACTTGCTTAATAAGACTAATGAAACGGGACAAAAACCTCTTTTTTCGATAAACTGAGTTTTATTACATAATGAGTTATAAGCATTATACTTAGCCTCTACATAATAGGATGCACACAGTCAATGAGTTCAAAAGTACGAAAAGCAAAAAAAAAAGGCGAATTAAATATCATGATGAGAAATTGTAAAAAGTCTAAGATGGTGGAGGGCCGATCCACAAATTATGCTGAAATCCATGTTGGGATAAAACGTCTCTCGTCGTATACTTCAGACTTGTACACACCTTCATCAACAAGTTTCGATACTCCACACGTTACAACTGAGACCGCAAATGAAGTGTAACCGTACTCAAACTAGAGAATAATTTTTATTATTAAAAATCTTGTCATTTTTATACAGCCAACACAAAGCTCAGTAGCTAGAGAAATGTTTGCGCGATGACGCAGCCACTCAAGAACACGTGCCCAGAGATGTACTCGTGTACCCGGTCGTATCACGTGAACCAAACTGTTGTTTTTCTTCACGCGTTACCCTCGCGAAGATGATTCGAGCACGTACACCACTGCGTTTGAACCATGAAAAAAAATAGCGCGCTATATCGTCGCTAATAGCACGCTATAGTATTTTGAGAATTGTCTCGTTAAATAAATCGTGTACAATGTCTCACTAATCGCTAATAACATATTTTAAGACCGACCCTATTTTTCTATTTTTTTTTCTTGGTTTGAACTCGAAGCTCTGTCTGCGGTAAAGCTTCTCCGTACGATCTGAGGGAAACAGACACTGACCACCACGTGCCACAGCCACCCACCCGCACCTCGTCACTCCACTCCACTCCGCCGCAGCCCACACTCCCATACTCCATGGCTCCGCTCCACTGAAATCCACCATCTCCCCAACCCCCAAAACCCCAAGCCGACCAAACAATGCCGCCCCTCCCCGTCCTCCTCCTGCTCGCCGCCGTCGCCACCGCATCCGCCGCTTCGCACTCGCAACCCACGCTGCCCGCGCCGGTACCCTCCTCCGCGGCCAAACCGGGCGGGAGCGCCTCGCACTCCCAGCCCACGATACCCGCCGGCCACGCCGCGCCCCCGTCAGCCACGCTGGCCTCAGCCCCACCCACCCAGGCAGCGCTTCTGGCCGCCTTCCTCGCCAAGGCCGACCCAACCTCCCACCGCGGCTCCATCCCGCTCGCCGCCTCCCCCTGCTCCCACCCGGGCATCACCTGCGACGCCGCCACCGGCCAGATCACCCACCTGGTCCTCGAACAAGCCGGCCTCAACGGCACCTTCCCGCCAGACACCCTCTCAAACCTCCACCAGCTCCGCGTGCTCAGCCTCAAGTCCAACGCGCTCCACGGCCCGGTCCCCGACCTCTCCGCGCTCGCCAACCTCAAGGCGCTCTTCCTCGCCGGGAACCGCTTCTCGGGCCCCTTTCCCGCATCCCTCGCCTCCCTCCGCCGGCTCCGCTCCATCGACCTCTCCGGCAACAGGCTCTCCGGCGCGCTCCCGCCCGGCATCGACGCCGCCTTCCCGCATCTCGCGTCGCTCCGCCTCGACGCCAACCACTTCAACGGCTCCGTCCCGGCCTGGAACCAGTCCTCGATCAAGCTGTTGAATGTATCCTACAACAACTTCTCCGGCCCCGTGCCGGTCACCGTCACCATGGCGCTCATGGACGCCGCGGTGTTCGCGGGCAATCCGGAGCTTTGCGGCGAGGTCGTCCGCCGGGAGTGCCGCGGCTCCCACCTCCTCTTCTTCCACGGCAACGGTTCCGCCGCTGCGCCGGCGCAGAGCGCCGATGCCACTGGTAACAACGGCCCGCAACAGCAGGGCTACGGCGGCTTGCCGGGCTCGTCCTCGGCGCCACGCGCGCACGGAGTGAAGAGGAGGACCGCAGTGGCTGTCGCGGTTGCTCTGTCAGCCCTCGCGGCCGTGCTGCTTGTCTGCGCTATAATTGCCGCCAGGAGAGGCAAGCAGAGGCATAGGCGGCCGAGCACGGCGGCGTACCCGAGCCCCAAGAAGAGCGCGGCGGCGTCGCAGGTGAGCAGGGAGCTGGATAACGCTGACATTGGCTATGTGGAGTGCGTCCGGGACGACGAGGAGGCGGCGGCGATGATGATGCCGGAGGAGAAGGCTCGCCGGCTGGGGCGGAGCGGCTGCCTGACGTTCTGCGCGGGCGAAGCCACCAGCTACAGTCTCGAGCAGCTCATGCGCGCCTCGGCGGAGGTGCTCGGCCGCGGGAGCGTCGGGACCACGTACAAGGCGGTGCTCGACGGCCGGCTCGTGGTCATTGTCAAGAGGCTGGACGCGGCCAAGATTGGCCCGGCGGCTTCCGAGGCAGAGACCTTCGAGCAGAACATGGATGTGATTGGGCGGCTGCGGCATCCGAACCTCGTGCCCCTGCGGTCATTCTTTCAGGCCAAGGAGGAGCGGCTGCTGGTGTACGACTACCAGCCCAATGGCAGCCTACACTCTCTCATCCATGGTAAGCTGCTTTGCTTCACTTGTTGCTCCTCAAAATCTGATAAGTATTTAAGAGACATTTAGCTCCCTACTAGCTGATAATTGCACTGGACTGGATTGCTGCAATTATGTCTGAATATGCAACTCTAGTGGATTACTATTAGAGTGGGCTAGGCTGATATTAATTTTTAGACTAGACATTGTTCACCCAAACATTGCAACCAATTGAATCTCAGAAAACTTGCCATGTGATAATCTGGCAGCAGAATGAGTGTACCTCTGGTGGACCGTGGACCTATGCATGATGTGTTTGTGCTTTATGGGTTCATTGCTACGCTTTTCTGTTTGAATCATTAAACAAAGCAACCAGCTATTAAGGGATCACCGATCTAGCACGCGACCAGATCTTGTGGGATTGAACATTAGTAGGACCTCGCCCAGTCTCTGGAATGGAGCCCTCTTTGTAACATGTGAGCACTGCTCTAGACCAAACATCGATTTAAACTCAGGAAAGGGAAACCATGAATAAATATAGCACCTTTGTAAGGTCAAGTCGAGAGATAACAAAAAAAATGTCGACAAATAACAAAGAGGAATATTGTAATTTCACCAATTTTGATTTGAAAAAGGGAAATTGGTAGACCATGCGATTACCAAATAGTAGTTAATAACTGCTCGTTGATGTCTGACAGGGTTGATATTGGTGGAATCACCATCAAGAGCATAGTAGTTGCAAATGTTTGTTAAATTGGTGTTTTGCATGATAAATTATATAATGGTATTTGGAAATTGAAGACGTATAATTGATTTTGGTGCTTTGGCAGAAGTGCATAAGTTGATGAGTTGATCTTCCACAGTAATGGTTGTTGGGAACAACACAGTACATTTCAATATTTCATGTCGGTGCGCTGACTGTTGGGCCGTTTTATCTTTTCTTATAACAGTACAAATTGGCACGAGTGTTTCGAAATCTGCTGAAAGCAGCTTTAATAGTTCGGCATGTTGGTCGCTCTGGCTGTGAACCTTCATCCGCTTATGAACGTGCTATCTATACACTGGCCAAACTCATGCTACACAGAAATCTCCACCAGTTGGTACATATGTGGATATTAATAGAACCTTTACACATGATTACACATATGTACGATATTGAGTAGTAGTAATGCTTTAGCTACTGGCGCAAAATATTTTTGCTGTTGTGCAATGCTTATTAACCCCACAAACTCTGCAAATAGATGCTATAACAAACGTCAATATTTGTAATTTTCATGAACTTAGATTCCAGAAAAGGAATTAAGAGAAAATGCGGTGTTTTATGGGTTTGTTTGTTGACCTTGCAATCATGATCAGGAGCATAATGGTAGCAGTAAATTGTTAATTGATTTTTGGATAATAAATTATGTAATAACATTTGGAGACTGCAGCAGTGTAATTGAATGGCAGACATAAGTGCATAAGTTGATGAATTGATCCTCAATCGTTGGCTGGTTGTTGGCAACAATATAGTATTTACTTCTTGTCTTTGGAGTGTTTTGGATAGACTAGGTCTATTCGTTTGATATGTTTGTTACTTTGGTTATGAACGTTGATTCTCTTATTTAAACATGCTATCTATACTCCAGGCACGCATGTCATTACTCTTCACAAGTGAGTATATCAAGATTATCAACATGACCTTTGCACATTCATAGGATAATAAGTAGTATTGTCATAGCTAAGTAGAACTAGAATCTTTTCCAGTGGTGCTTGTTAGCTCAACAAAATCAAATTGATCGCAGGTTCCAGGTCATCCCGGGCAAAACCACTTCATTGGACTTCATGCCTGAAGATAGCTGAAGATGTCGCACAGGGCCTTGCTTACATTCATCAAGCATCCCGACTTGTTCACGGAAACATCAAGTCCTCCAATGTCCTGCTTGGTTCAGACTTTGAGGCCTGCCTAACCGACAACTGCTTGTCATTCCTGCTAGAATCAGCAGAAGTCAAAGACGACGCCGCGTACAGAGCACCAGAAAATATGAACTCCAACCGAAGGCTGACCCCCAAATCAGACGTCTATGCTTTTGGCGTCCTGCTCCTCGAGCTCCTTAGCGGCAAGACACCGCTTGAGCACTCAGTCTTGGTGGCAACCAATCTGCAGACCTATGCCCTGTCAGCAAGGGAAGACGAAGGAGTGGACAGCGAGCGCCTCTCGATGATTGTCGACATTGCTTCTGCTTGCGTTCGGTCCTCGCCGGAGAGTCGACCAACTGCCTGGCAAGTCCTCAAGATGATTCAGGAGGTGAAGGAAGCAGATACAACTGTTGACAATGATGACAGTGATCTTACTAGCAACTCCTAGTCATGCTATTGATGGAATCAATCATGTCCAGAGTGGTGTCATTATCCCAAGCAACCAATCGTTGTTAAATGCAGTTTACTCTGCCTAGAAATGTTAATGGAAGAGTGTTAGTGGTGTATGACAATGGAAGTGGGTCATGATCTCTCTGACTTGGTGTGTATTTTGAGCCCCAAAATTCTGTAACATATGGTAGTTTTTTTCCCTAGTGTATGGATGCTGTGGTCATGCTGTTGTTTTGTAGCACCAATCTGAAGTGTTGATATTTATCGCACTTACTATGTTAGTAATAGTGAAATTTAAAGACCAAAGTAATATAGTGTGTTGAGAATTAGCCAGTTGTTATAGTTGTTTTTAGCTATTGTTTCCATGTGGAGTACTAAAGTCAAATCCCAAACTAATGCAGTGTTTTAAGAATCAACTCTGGTTCTGAATTAGTACTCCCTCCATTCCGTAAAAGAAGGCGTATAATAATTTCAAAAGTCAAACGATGTAAACTTTGAACAATCTTTTATAATGCTAAATCAACATCATTAGATACCTCATAATATACATTTTCATATTATATGTATGTAGTATCACAGTTATCGATAGATTTTTCAAAAATCGTGGTCAAAGTTTACGTCGGTTGACTTCAGAAAAGAATTCTCCTCCTCTTACGGAACTGAGATAGTACTGATCTACTATATTGCTAGGGTTGTTTCAGATATTTTTGTTGCATGGTGTGAATTTTACCGGGAAAGTGTGTTATGGGCAATGTACGGTTGCCCATTCTTGCTGCAGAGCTGATCTACTGAAGAACCTGCTCTCATAATGTTTTTTTGGGATACAAAATTCATCCGTGGTGTGAGGAGCTAACCGGTGGTGACTAGTCCGCAAAGATGGACGGGCGCAAGATGATGTTTCGGACAATTGTTTCACACCTACATCCTGACCCTACGTTGATGTCAGGTCATGCCAAGACAATCAGACACCACTCGCAGCTGCAGCTAATTCTCACGCTATAGTGCCTCTCAGCGAGCTAACGCTTCAAATGACGCCCGATTAGTGAGGCCTTGAAACATCAATGCAAAGTATCCAAGGTGGTTGCCCAGATGATCACGGCTACACCGCCCTTTCCTTGCCCTTCCGAGATCCTACTTACTGGCCAGTTGAAATTGATCATCATGTTGAATCAAAGGATCAGGGTATCATTGTCACCAGCTGATTACTGATACATCTCAGTCCTACGTATACAAGCTATAACAGAACATACATTGAGCGGTTGATGATCGATGCTGATACATATAACTATGCCAATGCTGTTCGGCTTTCATTTGTTGAGCTTGATAACTCTATGCTGCTTTATTATACAGCTCCTCAGTCTGTATTTATGCACTAATGTTGTACTATTGGCCCAGGTAGTGGTAAATATCTCGATAAACTCTAAGATTTGGTTGTACCAGTTGGTAGGTCATTACATGTTGTGGTTGATTGTCCCAAAGCCATGGGATTCGACATGCCCATACATATATTTTATAAGAAGCAAAAAAACAAGGCGGAGAACATATTTTGATCTAATGCTTAGGAAAAATTGTTTGTTTGCTCCGGAAACCTCAAAATGACCCCCGGATCCATGTAGCCAGTTTCATTTTTTTAAAGCTCGTTTCTTCACTTGAAAAGAAAATCAAAAAAGTCGTGTGGAAGTAGATGTTTACAATGTACGTACGAACTTTCATTGAATTACGTGTTTGAGTGCGCCGTAGAAAAAAGGGACATATGTTATGACCTAAAATTATTATTTTAGTGGACACTTAGAGCCATATTTTTGCCATTTTCGTAGGCTGAAAAACATCATATTTTAGCGAAACTTTTCACCTACATAGAAATCATATCTACGCTCTCTCTACAAAAACCGATATTTTCAGAACTTTTAAATACAAATTGCTTGTAGAATCATCATAACTCACTCCTTATATTTTAGCCTCGACGTATGAACCAAGCAGGACATTGGAGGACTTTGTTTTTTGCAAAGTCGACATTCTGATTCCATGAATTTAAACAAAAATCCTATGCCCTGCTTGGTTCAAACTTAGTGAAAATTGCTTGTCATTCCTATAGAATCATCTGAAGTCAAACATGACTTTGCGTATAGAGCACCAGATAATGTGAACTCCAACAGAAGGCTAACCCCCAAATCTATCGTCTATGCTTTTGGCTCCTTCTCCTCGAGCTCCTTAGCGGCACGACACTGCTTGAGCACTCAGTCTTGGTGGCACATCTCGAAACTCGGGGAGTGGTGATTTTTTTCTTTTCTTTTTTTCTCCTGCCATTTAAAAAAAATCGAAAATCATTTTCCAAATGTAGCTAACGGTGTATCCCACAAACGTCCAACAAATGAATTTGAAATACTTTGTATCTTCAGCTACTCCCTCCGTTTCTAAATTTAAAATGATTTAGCCTTTTTTCTCCACACGTATCTAGACATGGTTTAGTTACATTTAGAAAGGGATGAAGTTCACGAAAATGACAAACTGTAGATCCGGGTATGCGTAGTTTTAAATCTCTAAATTTTAACAATTTTTTTATTTTTATGTAGCCCATAATACAAAGTATTTGAAATTAATATTTTACGTGTTTGTGGCATACACCATTACCTACATCCAAATTTTTATCATGATTTTAAACTTGGAAATGCGAGAAATTTTTAGTGGCACGAGCACTACTGCCTAGGAGCAGAAGACACTTCCTGCGTCTCAGGACGGTATCGGAGGTCCGCTCCGCATCACCGAGGGGTGGTGCCTCCACCTCTTCTTGTCTTGTCAAGGTTTCCGGGAGCTCTTTGTGTGAGGAATATTTGTCCCATTAGACCAACCGGATTGTATATCTTTTTTTTTGCGAAACACAGTACAACGCAGACGCTCACATACACGTGCACATACTCATCCCTATGAACACACACACGCACACCCTACCCCTATGAGCACCTCCGAAAGACTGAGCCGGCGGTCGGGTCTTGAGATTGATGAAGTCACCACAGGCGCCTCGCTGTCGACGGGAACGTCGCCTTCTACTGAAGAATATTCCGCCTAAATGAGAAACCACATTGTATATCGATTCAATTGGGAAGAATTCATTTGTTTGAGTCGATGCCAAAATCCTGCAATGTATTAAACTGGTGTTGGGACTCAACTTCGTCTCTATCCTTTGTGTTCACACGGTAGAGCTTTGCGCGATGAAGAGAAACACTATGATTTAGTTGGTATGAACCGAAAGTCTCTATCTTAATTCTTGGCTGCAAAACTGTTGTATATAACTTCTATTCTACCTAATCGAGCGGCAAACGACTGCCTTGACCTCAAAAAAGTTGACATGCGGAATCGATACTCTGCAGTGTTGTGCATCGGTTCAAAGGGATGTGCGATTCACATTCTTGCAATGGTGTGGCTGGCCTTATTACATTGGCAATGGAAAGGATGTCTTGTTGGCAGACGTCTTAACAGTGATGTCATTTATTATTAGGTTTCAACGATCACAAATAGGAGATAAATGGTACATTTCATGCACCGTTTGATGTACGTTTTTCTTACATATGAATAAGATGTATTACATTCAAAATTGTTTCCATCCGAGAGTTTCTGTGTCAAATCAATGTACCGGGACATGATAAATACTAGTAAAATCGTACGTGGTGCTTATTGCAGTGTGCGAATGCAAAGATTCTATGTACTCTTTTTTTGAAACGGGACAAAAGTTTTGTCTTTTATATTGATATAGTAGAAGCAAACGTGACACGGCCGAGGCCAAAGTTAAAACAAGCCAAGAAAAGGGCGGTAAAAAAGACAACCCCCCCACCCCCCCTTGTTACAAAAAAAAAACGGATCAACCTACTCCGTCTAGTCTCGCTGAAAGAAAGATCGTCATATCAACAGGGTTACAAGGTAATTTCCGCTAGATGCTTTGCCCCTGCAAGGATCCAGTCACGACCTTCGCTTTTGATCTTTTGGACGAGTGTGTTCGGCAAGGAGAATTTGTTGTTGAAAACTCTAGCATTGCGCTCCTTCCATATTTCCCAGGCAACGAGGACGATGACCGTCTTGAGACCTTTCGGGTGCGCAGTGGGACACTCAGATAAGACCTTCCAGTAGTGCAGCACGGTGGGTCGAGAGAGACCAATGCAGTGAGGGATGGCCGGGCAAGACAACCAGGAGGCCACCCCCACCCAAATGCGCTTGGAGTGATGACACTGAAAAAGCAAGTGTCTGGCTGACTCAGGATGGCATCCGCAGAGCTGACAAGTTGGCTGGTGAGGCCACCCATGGACTGCCAAACGGTCGGACGTCCAAAGCCTATTTTGAACCGCAAGCCAAGCGAAGAAGTGGCACTTTGGGGGTGCCCAGAACTTCCAGACGATCTTTTCGAAGGTGCAGTTGATGGATCCAAGGAATTGGGCTTTGTAAGCTGAGTTTGCGGTATAAAGTCCATCAGGCGTCATGGTCCAGGTGATGGTGTCATCAACGCCAGGTGTGAGTGCAGTGCTACTGACCTTGCTCCAAAGGTGAACGAACTGCATAATGTGATCTGCCGTGAAGGTGTCAACAGAGAGATCAGAAACCCAGAGTTGGTTTGTAAGGGCGTCACACACAGATCGGTTCTTTCGCTTGGAAGTGGTCAACATGAGAGGCGCCATAGCCTTGGGGAGGAACCTTCCAACCAAGAGGAGTTCCAGAAGGAAGCTTTGCGCCCATCACCCAGCAGAACATTTGTGCAAGCATTGAAGAGTTGTCTGTCTTTGTCGTCAATAGGAGTCTCCATCCCCACCCAGGGCTTGTTAGGAGAAGTCCACGCCATCCAAAGCCACCGAAGGCGCAAAGCCCTAGCGAACTTCTCAAGGCTAAGAATTCCAAGGCCGCCAAGGGCCTTAGGTCTACAGACTATGTCCGAGTTCACCTTGCACTGACCGCCACTGGCACTCTCTTTGCTAGCCCAAAGCATTCCACGACTGATCTTGTCAAAAGCCTTGATGGTGCCCTTGCTCACTTTGATGGCCGTGAGAAGGAAGATAGGAATGGAAGTGAGGACGGATTTAACCAGAGAAGTGGCGCCAGCCCTATTGATGAAACGACCATGCCAGTGTCCCAACTTGGACGAAGCCTTGCCGATGTAGGGTTGAAGGTGGACTTTATGAAGCCGCCCCAAGGAAAGTGGTAGCCCCAAGTACTTGAGCGGGAAGGTAGAGATGCCCGCGGGAAAGTTAGCGAGCAGAGCCGATAAATCCATGTCTGAGCAGCAAATAGGCGCAACAGAGCTCTTTGCCACATTGGTGACCAATCCCGTGACCTCGCCAAAGTAATGGAGTAATTCTATGTACTCTTGGTGCAACCTTATGTAGATGACCGCTTGGACGTTATACAAACTGCTTGGCGGACGACTTAAGAGCATCTCCAGTCGCGGCGCCCAAAGGCCTTTGGGACGTGCCGGACAGTTTTTTGCCCCCGCTCGCGCCGCCCAAACGCGAATTGTGTCCGGCGCGGCCCAGTTTTTGGTCTGGCACGCCTAGCCCACGCCCTCAATTTGGGTACGCCTCAGGCGGCCCCGGACACAACGACGCGCGACGCCACGCACGCCTTCGACGCGCGGGCCGCGCCTGTCAGCGAGACACGCGAATTCAACCTTCGTGGTCAAAGTCGTGTGGACGCGTGGCCGCGCCTTGTTTTCACAGCCGGCGACGCCAGTGAGCCGTCGCGTCCTCCTGCTTGGCGGCGTTAATGCGGCGCGCCTTTTCGAGAGCAGCGGCGTTAATGCCACCGCTCTCCGGTGGCCATAAAACCCCGTGTACGCCGTCCCCGTCCTCACACCACGCCTTCCGCCTTCTGCCCGCACTCGCCACTCGCCCCGCCACCTCGAACCACCGCTACCGTGAAGGAGATGGCCGGACACTCGAGGCGCACCGATGACCCACAAGAATAGGGGATCGCAACAGTCTTCGAGAGAAGTAAAACCCAAATTTATTGATTCGACACAAGGGGAGTCAAAGAATATTTATAAGCCTTGACAGATGAATTGTCAGTTCAGCTGCACCTGGAAATAGACTTGCTCGACACAGTTTATCAGTAGCAACAGTTTTATGATAGTAGCAGTAGTGAAATAATAGCAGCAGTAAAATAAAGACAACAGTAATGATTGAAATAGACAGCAGGTTTAAAATACTGTAGGCATAGGGATGGATGAACGGGCGTTGCATGGATGGAATAGTTCATGAAATAGTCATACATAGGGCAATTGCAGGTAAATAATAATAAAGCATCCAAGTAATAATTAATCATAGGCATGTGTTCCGTATTTAGTCGTACGTGCTCGCAATGAGAAACTTGCACAACATCTATTGTCCTACCAGCCCGTTTGCAGCGGGGTCTCAAGAGAAACTACTGGTAATTAAGTTGCTCCTTTTAATAAAGCACCGGATTAAAGCATTAACACTCCGTGAACACATGTGATCCTCATGTCGCAGCCATCCCCTCCGGTTATCCCAATTTCTGTCACTTTGGGGCCTCGGGTTCCGGACAATGACGTGTGTATACAACTTATAGATATGATCCAAAACAATAATTATTCTCATGATACAATAACATGTTCAGATCTGAAATCATGGCACTCGGGCCCTAGTGTCAAGCATTAAGCATAACAAGTTGCAACAATGACATAAAGTACTAATAATGGATACTAGGCACCATGCCCTAACAATCTTACATCTATTACATGAACGATCTCATCCAATCCCTACCATCCCCTTCAGCCTACAGCGGGGAATTACTCACACATGGATGGGGAAACATGGTTGGTCGATGGAGAGGCGGCGGTGATGATGATGGCGATGATCTCCTCCAATTCCCCGTCCCGGCAAGGTGCCAGAATGGAGTTTCTGATCTCCGAATTAGGGTTTTCTATGGCGGCGGAGCTCTGGAGTGTTTCTGGAAAAAGCGTCAAAACCCCCATCGTTTTTAGGTCAGGAGGAATAAGTAGTCCAAAGGGGAGCGTCGGGCGCCACGCGAGGCGGCCACACAAGGCCTCGGCGCGGCCCCACCTCACTAGTACAGAACGACACATCGGAAACGGGCCAAAAACCCCTTCGGCAACGGAGAAAGGGTCCGTGTCCCCGCCTCTGTCACTGATGTGAAGCCTCACAATGGCAACGGAGGAGATAAACCGTTTCTGATGTATTTAACATTAGACACGGAGTTTTGCTAATAACCGTTTCTAATAAGGGTTACAGGAAAACAAAAAAAACACGGTGACGGGCTGTGCCGTCGATGGAGCCCGCTCCATGCGACTAGACGGCCGCCCGGTCGTCACCGTATTCCTGTACGCCCTGCTTTACAAAAGTTCATCAGTGCGCGTGGCTGGAGCTCTGCTCCTATGTCTTCACGGCCGCCAGATGAACATCTACTGTCTTTCCTGCTGCGCAAAATGTACTGCTCCTGGTGACGGCACCGTGTATGGAGCCCCGCTCCTAGGTCTTCACGGCAGCAGCATCGTCACCAAGTATCCACCAAGCCCTTGAAACAACGAATATTCTTTGTTAAAAACAGCAAACAAAGCTAATAAACAGAGCCAATAAGCAGTAAACAAAGCAAACCGAGCTAAATACATAGCTGAAGAGCTAACTAACAGAGCAAACCAAGCTAAATAAGTAGCTAACATAGCAAATACATAGCTGAACAGAGCTAACTAACAGAGCAACCCGAGCTAAATAAGTAGCTAACATAGCAAATACATAGCTGAACAGAGCAAACCGAGCTAAATAAGTAGCTAACATAGCAAATACATAGCTAACTAACAGAGCAAACCGAGCTAAATAAGTAGCTAACATAGCAAATACATAGCTAAACAAAGCAAACCGAGCTAAATAAGTAGCTAACATAGCAAATACATAGCTGAACAGAGCTAACTAGCTAAACAGAGCAAACCGAGCTAAATAAGTAGCTAACATAGCAAATACATAGCTAAACAAAGCAAACCGAGCTAAATAAGTAGCTAACATAGCAAATACATAGCTGAACAGAGCTAACTAACAGAGCAAACCGAGCTAAATAAGTAGCTAACATAGCAAATACATAGCTAAACAAAGCAAACCGAGCTAAATAAGTAGCTAACATAGCAAATACATAGCTGAACAGAGCTAACTAACAGAGCAAACTCAGGTAAATAAGTATCTAACATAGCAAATACATAGCTAAACAAAGCAAACCGAGCTAAATAAGTAGCTAACATAGCAAATACATAGCTGAACAGAGCTAACTAACAGAGCAAACTGAGCTAAATAAGTAGCTAACATAGCAAATACATAGCTAAACGAAGCAAACCGAGCTAAATAAGTAGCTAACATAGCAAATACATAGCTGAACAGAGCTAACTAACAGAGCAAACCGAGCTAAACAAGTAGCTAACATAGCAAATACATAGCTAAACAAAGCAAACCGAGCTAAATAAGTAGCTAACATAGCGAATACATAGCTGAACAGAGCTAACTAACAGAGCAAACCGAGCTAAATAAGTAGCTAACAGAGCGGTCATTTACCTTAGGCGAGGCGGGGTCGCTTTCCGTCGCGGATTGCGTCCCAGGCGTCGGCGCCGGAGCCACTGCCAGAGGAGACGTCAGAGGAGACCTCATCCTGCTCGAACACCGGAGCGTCCTCCTCCTCCTCCTCCTCCTCATCCTCCTCCTCCGCCGCCGCCACCGCTGCCGCCGCCGCATCTGGCCCAGGGCCCTGGCCAGGGAGAAGAGAGCGGTCTATGGCCGCCCGGCCGCGTCTGGAACAACGCCTCCTCGGCGGCTTCTATCGCGTGCTCGGCGGCGGAGATGCGGATAGCTCTCTGCATCGCAGACGCCCGAATGACACCCTCGGCGCGCTCGCGCTCAAAGGAGGCGCGAGAGAGGAGGAGACCGACCTCCAGATCCTCGTCCTCATCGTCCGAGGAGGACGATGAGGACGAGATCCGGCGTCGGTGGCCGCCGCCGCCGCCGTGGATCCGGATGGGATTTGATGGCTCAGAATGAACTCGCGACCGCAGTCGCCGGGGATCTCGCCCCAGTTGTAGGGGAGATCCGGGCTTCACCTCGGAGGGTGGGAGGAGGAAGATGCTCCATCCTGACTTCCGTCGGCGTCGCAGGGGTTCGCCATCGATGGGTGAAGTAGGAGGAGAGCGTGTGCGGCTAGGGTTAGGAACTGGGGAGAGTGAGACTGAGAGTGAGAGTGAGATACAGTACTGGAGTGGGAGATATTAATACCGGCACCGCTTAATGTGCCTTCACATGGGAAACGGAGATAGACCGATCTCCGTTTCTGATGTGGCAATATCAGCAACGGAGATATTCTTTCCTCCGTTACCTATATATGAGCAACGGAGATCTTTTCAGCCTCCGTTACCATTGTGTCGGGCTCATCGACCGACTAGCGCGCGGAGCTCATTTTTCCGTCGCCTAACTCCTGCCGTTGCCATAGAGGGGTATCCGATGTGTCGTTCTGTACTAGTGCCTCTGCCGCGCCGAGGGTGCGTGTGGGGCCCCATGCGCCGTCTCCGCTTCGTCTTCTGGCTCCGTGGGTCTTCTGGAAAAATAGGACTTCTGTAATTTTTCGGGAATTTTCTCGAAACTTTGACTTTCTGCACAAAAACAAGACACCAGGGCAATTCTGCTGAAAACACGTTAGTCCGTGTTAGTTGCATTCAAATCACACAAGTTAGGGAAAAACAACAGCAAAAGTATTCGGAAAAGTAGATACGTTTTGGACGTATCAACTCCCCCAAGTTTAGCTTATTGCTTGTCTTCATGCAATTCAGTTAACAACTGAGTGCGATAAAAGAAACTTTTACGAACACATTTGCTTCATATGATGTATACATACTTACTATATGATCAATCTTAGGCAATTCATAATAGGAACTCTGCAAATAATGATACTTAGTAGCTATGCAAATCATGAAAAGATACCACATACTAAGAATAAATAACATAACATACATCCACATGAATTGCAATGTTCGTAATAAGATATGACAAAATGGTATCTCGCTTGCCTTTATTTGAAGGGCAAAACATAAATGCCAAGACACCTCTGAAGTTCAAGTGAAGACTAGATATAAAGATGTCAAAGATAAGAGCATCATAGTTATACCTCAATTAACCGTATTCTGGGACAAACACATTACACTAAGAATGACAGCTATGCTCTCGAAGAAGTGCTCAAAGAAGGGATGGTGACTCAACATAAAAATAAAAGATTGGCCCTTCGCAGAGGGAAGCAGGGATTAACATGTGCTAGAGCTTTTATTTTAAAACAGAAGTAAAAATGTTTTGAGAGGTGGTTGTTCTTGTCAACGAATCAGTAATAGAGTTCTTGTTATCTTCCATACTAAACAAGTTGAGAGCGGTTCCGAGTTATTGATATTAGGCATTTATAGCATGCACTTTTATATAGCATGACACTCCTCCCAACCTTTGCTTTCACAAACCATGGCTAACCGAATCCTCGGGTGCCTGCCAACAATCACATACCATGGAGGAGTGCCTATTTATTTACTTTTAGATGTTATAATGGTCTAACCAGCTCTTTGCAAAATTAATGACGAGCAGATGAAGCATGCAAGTCGGGAACTTAATTTAGTATGGAAGATAACAAACCCAACTACCACGTCCTCATGAGCTAAAAACAGTGTCACAAAATGAGAAGTATTTTGAAGGTTTTAAAGGTAGCACATGAAAATTTACTTGGAATGGTTCGAAATACCATGCATAGGAATTTATAGTGGACTCTTTGGGATAACTTGGTTTTTAGGGATTTGGATGCACGAGCAGCATTCCCGCTCAGTACAAGTGAAGGCTAGCAATAGACTGGGAAGCGACAACCAAGAGAGCAATAACTGTCATAATCATACTTGCGACAGAATAAAATTAACGGAGGCATAAAAATGATACTAAAACTCTGAGGCAAAATAGATCATCAAGGCTTAATTGACTTTTGTTTTTCAGTCATAAACATGTGTGAGCATGTGCCAAGTCGATTCAAGTAAATTATTCAGAGGAGGATACCACCCTGCCATACCGTTTTACGAATAGTACAATGCATGTAAATATCTATATGACATGTTATTCAATATTAGCAAATTGGTACTGATCATAAGAAGACATGAACTACTAAGCAATCATTAAATAACATAACCACTACCATGACAGCTAAGCATGTTCACATGAGCAGGTATATTTACAAAAATGAAAAACAAATAGAGTTCATACCAGCCTTTTACCACATCCGGATTGTCGTAAATCATCATTACTGCTTTTCACTTGTGTGGCTTGAATGATATGAAATGATAACCAAGCCCCAAGTGGAGTCACGGAAATTGTTGAACTCTGAAACAACTATACAAAACAGAAGAAGAACAACAAATATTTTTGGGTTTTCGATTTAGAGCAAGCATGGAAAGAAACAAGCAAACAAAGCAAAATCTTTTTGGATTTTTGAATAATGAACCGAAATGAAAAAGCTAAAGTAAACTAGCGCTACAAGTACAAAAGAAAGAGAAATAAAGGAAATATTTTTGGTCTTTTGGGGTTTTGTGAAAGTAAAACAAATACAAGAAACAACAGTGAAAAGAAAAGAAACAAACTGAAACATGGATATACAAAGTACCGACATGATATGAATATGATAAAATGAGTGAGCTGTCGGTGGGTCGGCGTACCTCCCCCCAAGCTTAGGCTTTTGGCCTAAGTGGGAGACCAATCATCGACGCGGCTGAGAACTCCATCCTGGCGGATCATATCTAGCATGATCAAATCAGGATCCCGTGAAGAAGAAGGAGTTGAAACTCCGTAATCAAAATACTGATATGAAGAGCTTGAGTGTCGAAGGGCTGAGTGAATTCTCCTCAGGCTCCCTTCCCTCATCGTCTGCACGAGGCCGTGCTCCTCCACGTATGCGTCAAGGTCATCCTCTGAGAACGACCATCCTTGCCTGACATCAAGGTTAAACAAAAGAGGCGCAGGCAAACAGACTATACGTTCAGAGTTTTTAGTTCTCCACCTAGACTTCTTGACAAAAACCAATTCATAGGATAGATTATCAATGGTGGACCAGCGGAAACAAATTGATGGCTTATCATAGAGTTAAAATCAAGTCTCTCCTTAGGAAGCTGAATATCAAGATGATGTGGTCCTACACCATGCATGGCTAATAAACGAGAAGCAATGAGACCACCACAAACCCCTCCTTTTTCACGGTTAGTGGAAAGACGAAATGCTATCATAGCGCCCAAGTTATAAGTTCTATCACACTTCAAGGCAGCAGAGAGAAATACCAAGTCATAAATAGATAATTTACTTGCATTTTTCCTGGCTAGAACACATTTACCAATGTAATAGGCAAAATATCGAATAGATGGGAGTTGGATGTTTCGAATTTTACCACCTTCAGCTGTAAAACCTCTTCCTTGGCAGATTTCTGAGTAAAGGTCTTGTAGATGCTTAGGTTGATCTCTAATCCTCTCGTGAGATCCCCAGTATGGTACCTTAATAGCTGTACAAAAATCATGAAGGGGCAAATCGACAGCTTTATTGTAGATGTTATAATGAACCATGGGACTAGGCAAGGCCAACTGAATCTAAAATTTGCACAACAGACATAGTCAGCTTTGCATATTGATTTGGTTCATCAGTAACAAAAGTTCTAACCCTGCATTAGAAATTAGAGTGTTGAAATCTTGCAGATTCCTGCAGCAGTCATAAAATTGTAACATGGATAAATAGAGGGGAACACGAGTCTTCACGGTTGACCCCCATGACCTCTTGCACTTCTAATTCTTCATAATTAAGTTGGTTTCCATCCATCTTCCTTTTCTGAAATTTTTAAACAAACCTCATAAAAAGTGATTTTGGAGTGATTAATTCAAGGGAACACTATAGAGACTTGCTAGAGGACTAAACATGCATCAAAACTAGTTAATCTAAGCAAGAACAAGCATGCAAGCTCTCATAACATGTCACCTACAGTACCAAAATACTCATGATATACACAACTAAACAAAATTCTACTTGGATAATCGGAGGAGTCACATACCGGAGAGCAATTGATCCAAATATCAGCAGCAAAGATGGGCTGAGCAAGGAGATCGAAAATCGCGAGCAAGAACAGCAAGAACTCGAGTTTGAGCAATGGTGGTGTGTGGTCGGGAGAGAAAAGGAGTGGGAGGAGGATGAGTGAGTGGAGGGCCAGGTGGGCCCCACACAGGGCAGGGCGCGGCCAAGCCCCTGCCGCGCCGAGGTGGCGTGTGGTGCCTGGTGGGTCCCCCTGGTCATCCTCTGGTACTCCCACGTTCCATTTTAAAAACTAGGACTTGTAGAATTTTTTTCAGAATTTTTTGAAAACTTTTATTTCTGACATTTTCTGGGTGTTTTAAATAATGAAAACTAGGTAAAAATAAATTTATGTAAAGACTAAACATTGCTTAAACTTTGCAAATTACAGTAGCAAAACAGTAGGTAAAACAAGGAGAGAAAGAAAATGTTGTTTAGCAATTTTATGCATGTAAAACATATTTGTTAACAAGGTTGATCAAGTCTTGCCACCAAACATATTTTATATGACATAAAAGAATTAAACCACATTGAACAATCATTTTACCTTAAATTGTATAGCTATAGATCCAATCATAATATTTTGAAATCCTTCATGAGGGTCATATATAGGGCAATCAATACTTCCCACTTTGATAGTTCTAAAATTGGCAATTGTATTCACTCCAAATAACTTGTCCAGCTTCTTGGGAAAATAAACAGTATGCTCTTTGTCATTAACATTGAAAGTTACTTTTCCTTTGTTGCAATCAATAACAGCCCCTGCAGTGTTAAGAAAAGGTCTCCAAGAATAATAGACATATTATCATCTTCAGGCATTTCAAGCACAACAAAATCAGTTAATATTAAGCAATTATTAGCCACTTGAACAGGAACATCTTCACATATACCAACAGGAACAGCAGTAGATTTATCAGCCATTTGCAAAGATATATCAGTTGGTATCAATTTTTCCAAATAAAGCCTCTTGTAAAGAGAAAAAGGCATGACACTTACTCCTGCCCCTAAATCACATAGAGCAGTTCTAACATAATTATTTTTGATAGAGCAAGGAATAGTTGGTATACCGGATCTCCAAGCTTCTTTGGAACCTTACCATTGAAAGAATAATTAGCAAGCATAGTAGAAATTTCTTCATTAGGAATCTTTCTTTTGTTAGAGACAATATCTTTCATATATTTGAATAAGGTAACTTAATAGCATCAGTCAAAGGAATTTGCAAAAACAAAGGTTTCATCCAATCGCAAAATTTATTATAATGTTCTTCTTCCTTAGATTTGTGTTTCTTATTAGGAAAAGGCATTTGCTTTTGCACCCAAGGTTCTCTTTCATTACCATGTTTCTTAGCAAGAAAATCTTCTTTAGTGTACTTTTTGTTTTTAGAATGCTTTTCAGGTTCCTCTTCACTTTCCTCTTTATCAGAAGCATCATTCTTATCCTTATCATTGTTGTGTTCATTACCACTTTCAGTTTCAGCATCAGAGATAGATATACTATTGGGATCATTAACATGTTCATTTTCTTTAATGGTTCAGGAGATTCTTCAACATGTTTATGTTTCTTCTTCTTCTTTTTCTTAGAAGGAGTACTAGTTTCATTAGCTAGTTGAGAATCTTGCTCAATTCTTTTAGGATGTCCTTCAGGATACAAAGGATCCTGAGTGGAAGCACCACCTCTAGTTGCTATACCAAAAGCATGTTTATCATTATTTCTAGAAGCATTAACTAGCAAATCCTTTTGCACTTTAGTCAATTGTTCTATTTGATTTTAATAAGTATTTTAACATCATTAGCAGTTCTTTCCAAAACATCATGCAAATTATTAATAACATGAGAATTCTTTAACAAGCTATTTTGTATTCTCATATTGAAATTATCTGCTTAACAATAAAATTATCAAATTCATCTAAGCATTGATCAGGAGGTTTAGAATAAGGGATATCTCTATCATCAAAGTGTTGGAGAGAGTGTACCTCGACCGTGGATGGTGAGGAATTGGCTTACACAATTCTTCTATAGGTGGAAGATTTTTCACATCTTCAGATTTAATACCTTTCTCCTTAAGAGATTTCTTGGCTTCTCTCATTTCTTCATCATTTAGTTCAAGAATTCCTCTTTTCTTGGTGTGGTACCGGAGTTGGTTCAGGCATGGTCCAATCATCATGATTTTGGCTTATCTTAGCCATTAATTCCTCGGCTTCATCTGGAGTTCTTTTCCTGAAAACACAACCAGCACAACTATCCAGGTATGTCCTAGATTCAACAGTTAGTCCATTATAAAATATATCAAGAAGTTCATTTTTAGCTAGTTGATGTCCAGGCCGAGCTCTAATTAAAGAACAAAACCTTGCCCAAGATTCAGGCATTTTCTCTTCTTTTTTGTTTAAAGTTAAAGATTTTCTGTAAAGCAGCATGTTGAGCACTAGCAGGAAAATATTTCTGAAAGAAGACATTAACCAAACCCATAGGACTCTCAATAGATCCAGGAGATAAATTATTAAACCAAGTTTTAGCTTCATCTTTCAATGAGAAAGGGAAAATTTTAGTAACAAGTAACTGCGTTTCTTAATATCATCAGAAAACAAACTACTTAGAGTAGAAAGAGTATTCATATGATCTACAGCACTTTCATTTTCAGTTCCTCGAAAAGGTTCTTTCTCAGCAATAGATATAAGACAAGTCCACAGAGAAATCATAATCTTTATCTTGTATATTTATGGGAGATGTAGCAAACTTAGCATCAGGAGAAAGTTTATAATTAACAGCACGTCTTTGAAGAAGATTTTTAATAGCATTAACATCTTTAGAAGATCACAATTTATGTATTCAATAAATTCATCATCAAGTTCAACATAAGTTTCCTCGAGATCATCACTAGGATGTTCTCTCGACCCAGGTGTATAAGCAGGTGTAATAGGAGTTTCATTAGGTGTTTCAGCATTTTCAATTTGTCTAGATTTAGCAATTGTAGCATCTAGAAAAGGACCTAGTGAACCACTTTCATCAAGCACAGTAGAAGCATCATCAAATTCATCAGAAATATTTTCAGATTCAGCAGAAGTAGCAGTACGTGAAGCATGTATATGTGGTGGTGTAACAAGTTTACTCATAACAGACGGTGAATCAAGAGCAAAAGAGGTGCTCAGAGTTGTACCTCTCCTTGTAGTGGATGGCAATATGGGACCTTCTCATCACGAGGTTTACCCATGATGAATAAATTGCAGCGAACAATATCACTTTCAGGTGAGCTTATAAATAAAGCTATGCTCCCCGGCAACGGCGCCAGAAAATAGTCTTGATGACCCACAAGTATAGGGGATCGCAACAGTCTTCGAGGGAAGTAAAACCCAAATTTATTGATTCGACACAAGGGGAGCCAAAGAATATTTATAAGCCTTGACAGATGAATTGTCAGTTCAGCTGCACCTGGAAATAGACTTGCTCGACACAGTTTATCAGTAGCAACAGTTTTATGATAGTAGCAGTAGTGAAATAATAGCAGCAGTAAAATAAAGACAGCAGTAATAATTGAAGTAGACAGCAGGATTAAAATACTGTAGGCATAGGGATGGATGAACGGGCGTTGCATGGATGGGATAGTTCATGAAATAGTCATACATAGGGCAATTGCAGGTAAATAATAATAAAGCATCCAAGTAATAATTAATCATAGGCATGTGTTCCGTATTTAGTCGTACGTGCTCGCAATGAGAAACTTGCACAACATCTATTGTCCTACCAGCCCGTTTGCAGCGGGGCCTCAAGGGAAACTACTGGTAATTAAGGTGCTCCTTTTAATAAAGCACCGGAGCAAAGCATTAACACTCCGTGAACACATGTGATCCTCAAGTCGCAGCCATCCCCTCCGGTTATCCCAATTTCTGTCACTTTGGGGCCTCGGGTTCCGGACAATGACGTGTGTATACAACTTATAGATATGATCCAAAACAATAATTATTCTCATGATACAATAACATGTTCAGATCTGAAATCATGGCACTCGGGCCCTAGTGTCAAGCATTAAGCATAACAAGTTGCAACAATGACATAAAGTACTAATAATGGATACTAGGCACCATGCCCTAACAATCTTACATCTATTACATGAACGATCTCATCCAATCCCTACCATCCCCTTCAGCCTACAGCGGGGAATTACTCACACATGGATGGGGGAAACATGGTTGGTCGATGGAGAGGCGGCGGTGATGATGATGGCGATGATCTCCTCCAATTCCCCGTCCGGCAGGGTGCCAGAACGGAGTTTCTGATCCCGAATTAGGGTTTTCTGTGGCGGCGGAGCTCTGGAGTGTTTCTGGAAAAAGCGTCGAACCCCCGTCGTTTTTAGGTCAGGAGGAATAAGTAGTCCAAAGGGGAGCGTCGGGGGCCACGCGAGGCGGCCACACAAGGCCTCGGTGCGACCCCACCTCTGCCGCGCCGAGGGTGCGTGTGGGGCCCCCGTGCGCCGTCTCCGTTTCGTCTTCTGGCTCCGTGGGTCTTCTGGAAAAATAGGACTTCTGTAATTTTTCGGGAATTTTCCGAAACTTTGACTTTCTGCACAAAAACAAGACACCAGGGCAATTCTGCTGAAAACAGCGTTAGTCTGTGTTAGTTGCATTCAAATCACACAAGTTAGAGGAAACACAACAGCAAAACTGTTTGGAAAAGTAGATACGTTTTGGACGTATCACGCACCAGAGGCGCGGCGGCGAACGGCTTTGCGCCGCGCACCCTCCTCCGCGAGCAGTCGGCGACATTGCGGGAGAACGGTTACCCCGTGCCGCTCGACATGCGCGTCGGAGGCCGCTTGGCAATCTCCGTCGGCGGGATCCCGGTGCCACGCCCGCTCACGCGGGCGAACCGCGACTTCCACGCCACCATGATCACGCACTACTAGCAGGAGCTGACGCCGGAGATACGTCAGGACCCGCGGTGGAACCCGGAGAACGCAGCCACGGCTGTTCGACGAGGAGATGAGCCGCTCGGACGGCCCTGGGCCGGCGCCGCGCGACAAGAACGTCACCGGGCGCGAGGCGTTCTGTGGCGTGCCCGGGCGCACCCTCGACGCCGTCTTGGAGCACATCCGCAACGGCGGATCGCTCCTCCAGACGCCGGCGCCTGCTGCGCCTCCTCCTCCTCCGGCGAACCTTTGGGCGCCGCGTGCGACGTCTGCCTCGTCGCGCTCTACTTCGTCCTCGTCGCGCTCGGCCGCCTCCTCCTCCCGCTCCCGCGCCACGCCTCTGCTCACGCCTAAGCCGGAGCCAATGAAGGTCAAGGCGGAGCCGGAGGTGTCGCCGCTCTTGGCCGAGCTAATGGCGGCGTAGGCGGGCACGGACATTCCGCCGCTCAACGGGCCCGCTGCATGCGGCGTTCGAGCACGCCAAGTCCAAGGGCGTGCCTTCTTCGACCTCACCGGCGATGGCGCAGGCCCTAGCCGCGTGAAGGAGGAGAACAGCGGCGCATGGACCAGCAGCAGCGGCGCCGGCGTGAAGAAGGAGAAGGACGAGGAGGAGGAGGACCCCTACTTCGCATTCAGGCGCCGCAACCGCCGCCAGTAGATTAGGTTTATTTAGATTTCATTCAAATTTGTAAAATTTCCTAAAGTTTGAATAAAATTCGCCTTAGTTTTATTTTACAAAAAATGATTTGCGCGTCGCGAGTGGGGAGCGACGGCGCCGAAAGGCAGCAGGCCATCCGGACAGCGCCCAAATGGCCTGTCCGGAAGGCCTTTGGGCGGCCATTTGGACGTCCCGACTGGAGATGCTCTAATACTCCTTCCGTTTTACTTTTATAGTATGGGTTCTAGCTTTTCTAAAAATTTCCCTTTTGCTTTGCGTTGTGTTGTTAATTCCCTAATATGCCCCCACGTTGGTGTGTGCAGCTGGCCATGCGTGCCTTTGAATGCAACGGAGTATTTTTACCCAAATCTGGCCCTTTTTGCGGACTAACGACGCAAATGGCCGCTCCCGGGAACTAATTGCAAATCTGGCCCCTGAGGTCGGCGCCAACGCAAATGGAGCCAAACTTGTGCAGTTCGGCGCCAACCAAAATTTGCAAATCTGGCCCCCCGAGGTCGGCGCCAACGCAAATGGAGCCGACCTTGTGTAGGTCGGCGAAATGCCAGTTCGCCGACCTACACAAGGTCGGCTCCATTTGCGTTGGCGCCGACCTCGGGGGGCCAGATTTGCAATTAGTTCCCGGGAGCGGCCATTTGCGTCGTTAGTTCGACAAAACGGCCAGATTTGGGTAAAAATACTGCAACGGACTAGCGGAGGGAGGCGAGAGCAATCAATGCATGTATGGTTTTCACGGCAGCTAGACATGCATGGATTTAATGCACCAGGGATAAATTAGCCCATACCGCCTCTAATTTAGCTCATCGCGGGCTTACTTTGGTATCCGTTCTTTACCCAGAACGCAAACTAAAAATAAACGGAGTGAGTAATAGGGTTGATGTTGAAGAAATATAAAGTTTAGCCCTATTACCCCTTGTTGTTGGATTTGACGTCCCTTGTTGTTTTTTTGTGACACACCTTTGTATGGATAAAACTTCACAATAAATGTGTGGGCCGCGTGTGCATCGACTGGTGTAGAGGCTGGCTTATTAGCCAGCGTCATTCTATTTTACCATATTTGGAAAACAAAATTGAGGGATAAACAAAGATTTTTTTATGGGATGAACAGAGGTGACATTTACATGTTGCCATCGATCCTGTGTTTCAATTAGCCAAAATAAATATCCCATAAACGTTCATAGTGTCAACTGGCCAATACACAGTCCTTCCAGGAAGAGGACGTTCTTGCCTCTTGGGGTTCCCTGTCATCACTCTTAGCGAGCTGGTGTGGGGCATCACCCGCAGCGATGTGCTGCTGGACCGGATTTGATCCATCCCAAATGATAGGATTGGTTTTATTTTTATCTCAAAAACACGAAATAAATTCACATATGAAAAAAGAACTTCGTTTAGTTTTTAAAAAAATGTTCGTCGCTATTATAAAAAAGTTCATGTTATCGGAGATAGAGTTTGTATTTGAAAAAATGGTTCACGATAAATTAAAAAATATTCACCTATAATAAAAATGGTTCTAATAAGAATGTTTTGTTATTTGAGACAAGTGGTCACGATAAATTAAAAAGTGTTCACTTAAATAAAAATTGATTCACTATAAATAAAAAATGCTCGCCGCTAAAAAATAATGGGCCAAAATAATGTTCCATGATAAATATGGTTACTGTATTACCGCCCAAAAATGAAATACTGTAGTACCGCCCAAAAACAAAAAAGAAAACGAAAACACTAAAAAAAGAATGAAGACAAACACGAAAGAAAAAATAAATGGGCCGGCCCATGCGGAGTGGACTTCGTGGCTGAGTCGGTGCACACGCTCGCTTGGAGCAAGATATAGGCCCCGCGCCATCTTGGGTCTTCGGAGAGGCCGGCAAGTTGAAGCTAGTCCCCCGTGGGCCTCGGGTGACAATCTTTTGGCCTTTCTTTCTTCGTTTTTTTCTGGTTTGGTTCTTTTGGTTTCTACTGATATTCTATGTATTTATAAAAAAAAACAAAAATATTTAACCTTTAAAAAAGGAAAAAAAACGATGCTTCCATTTTTTTTTTGAGGTTTAAAACGGTCGTATCCGTCATCCGATTAGAAAGAATAGAGTGTTATGTACAGAATTTCGAGCTAGGGAAAAAATCCCTTTACATGCAAATAAAAACTAGTCTCCGGGGTCTTGCGTGTGGGCGAAAGCCCGCAACGCCAACTCCTCCCGCACCAAAGCCGCCACCTCCGAAGGCGAGATTGACACATTGCAGAAGGTCCTTTGGTTCCTCTCCTTCCTTGTCCGCCACATCGAGTGGATGATGGTTTCGCCAGTCGCTCTCCTAGCCTCGTGTGAAAAACCCACAAGTGCTCGCCATGACAACAAACAACCTCGATCAGCAACGCACATATCTCCCTTCCTCGCAGTGGCCCCACAGACACAAAAGGCACCTCCTCTCAACATTTGCAAGGAGGAGTGTCCAAGCATCAGAAGCTTCATCATCTAGACCTCCCCCGGTGGCATCTGCCGCTCCATCCTGGTCCCTGATGTCGTCTTTTTCTTCTTGGTCTTGTTCACGGCGAGGACGAGGTCGTCGATGGCCGCCACCACCTGGTCCGAGAAGGGTCCATCTAACAGGGCCATGAAGTCCTCTCGCCGGCGCCCCGAGGGGTGGGCCCACCCCTCGGTCAGTGAGCCGAGACGGCGCGCCACGACCTCTTTGGCCAGCTGCACGATGTTGGCACCTTTCGGGTGCAGCTTGGCGAGTCTCCCGCTCCTCCACACAGACGGCGCCTCCACCCCCATCTCGTGGACCATCGGCGTGGCCTGCGTGCCCAATACGGTGGCCGCAAGTGGCACCGTGATCCGGGCTAAGAAGCCCGACAAGGGGCACGGAGATGCACCGACCTCCATGTCCTGCTGTCCAGGGCCAGCCTGCACCGGCGTGGCGATGTCCTTCTCGAACTGCTGCTCGTCCTCCTTCTCAACAACAATCTCACCCTGAGCGGACAACAGGGTAGAGCCCGCTCCAGGCTCGGCAATGCGCTTCTCTTCATTCTCCACCTCCTCGTACAGCAGCACTACCTCGCAGGACGCATCGCCCGGCGAGACGATAGAAGGTGGCTCGTCGCTTACAACCGGACGCGGGGAGCACCCCGAGGCCGGACACGAGTCCCATCATTTCCTCAGACTCTGTCGCGGATACCTGCTCCCTCGCCTCGCGGTCGCCATCATTTCCTTGCTTTGGTGGCAGCATCAGCCCGGCCATGTTTTAGGTGAAAAGTCCGTGACTATTTCGCGCATATAGTCATCCCTAATGCATGGCAAAAAACCTAATTAACCCATTCCATCGCTCCTCCTCCTGGACATCCATGGGTCCACGTGCGCACGCTGGCACCTTGCGCCGCCAGAAGCTCAAACTAGTTTTTTTTTTACATGTTAAGCTCAAACTAGTTGGCGATGGACACGAATCTTCTGCCGGAGAAATATTGGCTTGTGGAGTGGACCTGTATTTGAGAGCAACAAAAAATACACAACCCTAAATCCCGACTCGTCACTGAGCACAGCACACTGCCTTGCGTGTAAGTATGTTGGCCGTCGTAGTTGTTATTTTTTGCGTCCGTACGTTCTCGACGGAACCCAGATCATTCTCCGCTAGATCATGCCACGTTTCACCCTGACGTGGTCGCTTGAAAACGCCCCGGAGGTAAAATAACCAGGTCGGCTGATTGTCATTTTGGACTACTCCTACTGCCTAATTTGGTTGGCTAGCCCTGGTCCTTGGAGACAATAACCTGGCCAGGTTCTCCCAACTGGTCGTTTGTCCTGTCAAAAAAAAAAAAAAACTGGTCGTTTGTTCGCGCTCGCACCCGGGGAAGGCCGCACCCTCCCGTCCCGGCCGCCCCACAACGGCAAAAGCAAAACCGTACACCATCCTCGTCGCAGCTGACAGACACAACACCATTCCAACTCTCGCTTGCCGCAGCACCACAGCCACAACCTCGTCGAGCTAGCAGCAGATGATCCACCTGGTGGCGTTCGTGGGGGCGAAGGTCTTCCTGCAGGTGTTCCAGGTCTCGGCGCCGCTGCTCTGGCCGCTCAACGTCTGGCTGCCGCTCCCCCGCCGCCTCCCCGAGGCCTGCGCCGTCGCACGCCGCGCGCTCGCCGCGTTGCGCGGCGCCTACGCTCCCTGAGGCGCCGTCTGGAGCCGCCGCGACGACGACGCTGTCCTCCGCCAGGCGGTGCTCGACATCACCCTGTGAGATACTGTCGGTTTTGAGGTAGTGGTGGTGGTTAATTTCAGTTTGTTCTCTCGGTTTTCTTTCTCTTGCGCTAGCTAGCTGAATGCTTGTGTCTGAGTGATGGTAGTAAGCTGTAACCATGATCTGTAAATGCAAGTGAACCTTCAGGTAGAACTGAAGAATCCTCTTCGATTTTTTGTCTGCCGTGCCAAAGAACATGCATGGTGAATTTGTATGATCGTGGACTTCAGTGGAATGGAGCCACGAGCGATTGATTCCTAATACGGCCATCTCAGTACTTCATTTTCTTGCCAAATTTTAAATATTTTGGCAAATAAAATCGAATATTTATATGTTACAAAAAAATTAACACATAAAAGTACTTCTACAATAAATAAAAACTAGATGAATACCCCGCACGTTGCAGCGGAATACCTTTACAAAATTGTTGTAAATGATTCACTTGATCACAATAGTGGAGACACTAAATTTAAATCATGTGTGTTACGATAGTTAGCGTCATGCAAGATCATAGATGACACCGAGGCACGATGTTTGGTAACGCAGTTCAGCGATTAACGCCAACGGGCGCTCCTCCCCAAGATACCGCAACGGCCGCACTAGGCGCCGGCACAAGCCGCCGACTCCCCTGCGTGCCAATTGCTATCAAGTCGTCATGAGTTACATCGTGTGGTGCCCCCACATTATATGGGAGGCCCAGTCTACAAGAGTTCGACTCCAATACTACTCATATCTTATCCACACCTAATACAACTCCAATTCCTACTGTAACCCAACTCGTACATAATATTCGACACGAACACAACAAACTCCACCTTGGCGAATATTCTCCACCACCTTGAATTTTGCCAAGCGTCGAACTCCATGTACTCCGGACTTGAGTTGTCTTCTTTGTAGCTTACAAAACGCTACCCGACGAGTCTTTCTCAAACTCGCCGCCTCCGTGGAACACAGCTGCTACTCCCGCAACCTCATCCTTCATGACTTCACCTGCAACTAAGAGAACGTTGCTGTCCAAGTCATCACTATGAGTTGCAATATTAGCACTTGAGCCACCATTGAGAACTGGACAGTCCCTGTCCCCACTGCTTACACTTGTAACATTGCACCTTCTTCTTTTTCTTCCCAGCCTCATGTCCTTTCCTGCCTAACTCACCCTTGACCAGCAAACCATCACCATGAGCGACTTCCTCTGTGACTTTCTTCTTCCTCATATCATAGGATAATAAGGCCGCAGTGATATCCTCAAGCTCGACAGTCTCCTTGCCGTACGTCAAAGTAGTGATCAAATGCTCATAGGACGGTGGCAACGAACAAAGAAGAAGAATCACCCTATCCTCATCGTCAACCTTGACACTCAGCCGTGCTAGATCCGTGACAATTTGATTAAAGGCATTCATGTGCTCCACAAGATCCGACCTCTCCTGCATTGACAGCTTATATAACTTTTGCTTCAAATACACCTTGGTCGTCGCAGTCTTGGACATAAACTGACTCTCCAGCTTCTCCCAAATTTTTTCGGCACATTCTCATCCATCACATGATACATGACCTGGTCCGACAGACACAACCGTATGGTCCCGGCTGCTTGCATCTGCAACTCCTCCCAGCCATCGTTGTCCATCTTAGCTGGCTTGACATCCCGCAACGCCTTCAAACATCCTTGTTGTGCCAAGAAATCCTTCATCCTTGTCTGCCATAGCGCGAAGTTTCCAGTCCCTTCGAACTTTTGCACTTCAAACTTGGTAGTCGATGCCATGACCGCCGACTGGTGAAAGATAACTTCTGCTGAACCTCCGATGTATTGGCTTGCCTTGATCGTCAATGCCTCCCTGATGAACTGCCTCTGTATCGCTGATCGATTGTTCCGCCGAAAAGATTTGCCGCGATTGTCAAGAAACCTCAGCCCGCACTGGCCGCCCTTCAGAAAGCCGTGAAACCTTTTATCGTAACATGCAGGTCCTGCTCCACCTTCTACTGAACTTGCAGATTAATTTTCTGTACGCTGCTTGTCTCCGTCGCCTCGCCTTTTATTGTGCTAGGCACCGGCCTTTCCTTTTCCTGGTCTGCACGGAAACCGAGTCCTAGGAGTACTCACGGTCACGCGTTTGCATAATCTCCGACCTCGAGTCCAACTTCATCGGCTGAACCGAACATACACCAGACTAGGAATCTCAAAACCGTATTTGGCACCAATGGACCCACAACGCATACGCATAATCCAACAAACCTGCACAAACACGTCTGCATGCATCAGAGGAGGACTGCTTCCACACGTTTCCGACCAAGCGCCTGTCTCGCGTCTGCAGCGAGATGTGACTCCTTCCTCAATCCGTGTACTTCGGAAAAACTCGCCGATAATTTCGACGGAAGCACCTTGAATGTTTCTTGATTTTCGCCAGCGATCTGTCGCATGCCCTGCCGCGCGTCTTGCCATGCCGATCCTGCCGCGACAGTCGCCTCCTCGCGCATCATCCGTGCACGAGCCGTGTGCACCATGGCCACCCGCATCGTCGACACAACTCGTCCGCAGTGCCACGACGCCGCCCTTGTGCAACACTAAGCGCACCATCTTGATGCCCTCACACTCCGATCTATTCGGTCGTTCCCCACGTCTGGTCGCCGATCTGATCGTGAGTCGAAGCGCCGCCTCCACGACATCTTCAACAGCCACTATGTCGGTCCGATTGCCACGTCTAGCCAATCCCTACCGACTGCAGCCCACCGGACGGTCCAGGCCTCCTGCCCGAAGTGTCCGACTCCACCGACCGCATCCGCGATCGCCGCCATGCTCCACCATGCGCCTATCGGACGTTTCCAGGCGCCCGCCGAGCATGATCCTCGTACCTCCAGATGATCTTCCGCATAGCCTCGACCAGGCTCTCATACCACTTGTTACGATAGTTAGCGCCATGCAAGATCATAGATGACACCGAGGCACGATGTTTGGTAACGCAGTTCAGCGATCAACGCCTACATCTACGGGACATGACTACGGCCGCTCCTCCCCAAGATACCGCAATGGCCGCACTAGGCGCCGGCACAAGCCGCCGGCTCCCCTGCGTGCCAATTGCTATCAAGTCGTCATGAGTTACATCGTGTGGTGCCCCCACATTATATGAGAGGCCCAAGCTACAAGAGTTCGACTCCAATACTACTCGTATCTTATCCACACCTAATACAACTCCAAGTCCTAACGTAACCAAACTCGTATATAATATTCGACACGAACACAACAATGTGAAATTGTTAAATATTTGAAGACTAAATACTATTGACGTGGACAATTATATGGCTGAAAAACAAGGATAGGTTGTATGAAAACTATTATTAATTATTGTTAGTGGAGATGACATGGACAATTGATTGGCCAAAATAGTGGGTGATGTGGATAGCTTGCATCTTGAGATAAAAAACTATTTAATACACTTAGTGGGGTTTTGCTTATAAGAGGTATAGATAAAATAATTCGAATAGTTTAAATAAAATTAAGTACAACTATATTATGGGGGCTATCCATGGTCTATACGAATTGCGACGGCAAAATTCTAAAATTGAAACCTAGCAGCCAATGGGTCGAATATCTCGCGTGGAAGACGACACTCAAAGTCGTCTGGAGCTCTCAGGCCGGTGAGACGGCGAGCGCCAGCGCGGCCTTGGCGTGGTGCTAGGGAGTGAACAACCAAATGACGACGAGAGTATGCTGGGAAATGCATTAGAGATGCGAGAAAATGGGAGAGAACAAAGGGTTTCAGGTGTGTCTATGACAACAGTGACCTGCTTGTCGGTATCCAATGTGGTGGCGCTCATGACTTCGTCAGGCGCTACTGAGCGACTCCTTGTGGGATGGGCCCGCGCTCGTAGCGTCGGACGATATGTTGGACCGCGTCGCACGAAGCTCGCGTATGAAACAACGTGATTGGGCACGATTTTACGTATGACCCGTCGAATGACATAGTTGGGATGGCTATTGGGGGCGGTAGGGCGCTCTTAGAGCCTCTCTAGAAGATCCACTATAATCTCATACCGGAAAACTAGTATCTGACGACCCGGAAAATTTTCCGGCATGGAGCTTGCTTGGGTAGAACAGATTCATGATAATCATACTGGAAATTCAAACAAGCCAGTTTACCCGAGATTCATCACACAAGTTCATCCGACATATGGAGCTATTTTACATAGCACTACACAGAACTAAAGAATTAAAATAAACTAGCTAGATTTTCGTCTTCTTCTTCACCGGCCGATCTACTCGAAGCTGAGGTAGTTATGCTCAGCCACCCTGCGCAGCACCCAGGCAAAATCGTGTCCGTCCACCACGGCTGTGGCGGCCTTGAGCTCGTCGTCGGCGTTGTGGGTCCGCTGGAAGGCCGGAATCATGTGCTCCATTAGCATGTCCCATCTGCATCTCCCGGATCCACTGCCACCCACGATGATGACGACTTCCCCCTCTGGCATCGGAGGCAGCTCGTACTCATACTCGTCATCCAACGTCCTCCTCCGGCGACAGGAGCAACCCGCCTCCGCGTCATGCGAGGTGGGTGGCAGTGGCGCACCGCTCTTAGGGGGATCTCGACACATCGGCGCCCTTAAAGCTTGCCGCTCTTGAACGCTCCCTCCGAGCGGCAACGACAAGGGCGACTCTCCTCATTCTTGCCCAGAGGCCCACGGCCTCCACAGAGCCCGTCTTGCCCGCTAGTGCCACACATGTGGAGGTGTCAGCCATCGCTCTACCGTCATGGGGGTGAGATCTGCTTCGGAACGGGAGTAATTGCTCGCCGGAGCTAAACTAACCTAACGGCGGAGGGGGAGGAAACGCGACGGAGGGATCCGGGGTTGAACCCTAAATGACCCCGATCCCGTTGATATAGCGCCGGGTGGGGGGGGCAAAGATGACACAACAAGCATATTGGCCGGAATTTTCAATAGCGAAGTGGCTTATGCAAGTTCTGCTAGAGATGCTCTTGCCCTCTTTAATTCTTCTTGCTCCTAGTCCTAGCCGTAGTGGCATTAATCTGAGTAGCCCCAGCAAATAATACTTGCATAGTAGTCCATCTAAAATATCTTCAAATATTCACCCAATTTTGCCCCTTGGATGCGTGGCTCGTCAGCATGTTATGGCTCAATCTTTCGAAAAAAAGAAAGAAAAAACATGTTATGGCTCGTCAGCATGTTATCCACATTACCGGCCTCCTGCGCAACGCACAACTAGAATGAAAGGTCGCACCCAGGGAAGGGAAGGCCTCAACCTCCCTCCTGACACCGGCAAAAGCACACCAGCACGCAAGCGAGGCATCACCACCATTCCAATTCCACCAACAAATTTCTTGCTCGCCGCAGCGCACCGCACGTCGGCACCACACTGCACACGCCGGCGGAGAGCTGCTGAGCAAGATTGGCGATGGGGATCCACCTGCTGGCGTTCGCGGGGGCAAGGCTATTCATGCAGGTGTTCCAGTTCCAGGACTCGGCGCCGCTGCTCTGGCCGCTCAACCTCTGGCTGCCGCTCGCCCGCCGCCTCCCCGAGGCCTGCGCCGTGCTCTGCGACGCGCTCGACGCCCACGTCGCCTGGCTGCGCCGCATCCGCGGCGACGGCGGCTCCGACGAGGTCTACCGCCAAGCGCTGCTCGACGTCGTCTACTGAGATTCTTGAGGAATCTGTTCTTTTGGTTTCTTTTCTTCTTTCGCTAGCTTCATTAGCTGCATGCATGATCGTGCCTTCCCGAGCAATGCGCGGCCTGAGTGCTCGTTGTAAATTGTAACCATGATCCGTAAATACAAGTGATTTTTTTTTCTTATGCACGCGTCGTGTGTCGAATTTTGGACATGATGAAATGCAGTTAAATGCTGCGACCAGGGATTTCCTTCGTTAATGAGCTTCAGCTGATGAATGCGCAACAGAGACAATCAACACCGGGCTACAGTTTGGTCAGTTTCATGTGACCAAATTGCAATCAGCATAAAGTCTCGGTATTTTATTTTTGAAGAGAAAGCACGATTGCTACGCTAAATAAAACGGACAGCATATTAACAATTAACTACTACTCCCTCTGTTCCTTAACATGTGGTAAATAAAATACATTTCGATCAATAAAAAATAGAGTTAATTCTATTTTAACCCCATATTAATGATTTATGACAGCATTTACATCATTAAATTTTGTTTTGCCACATTTTACCCAAAACTTGTAACAGTATATCAAGTACCCCTTTTATTTTTTTTCTCACGGTTTGGTACGACATGTCAAGCAAGCCAATGTGGATGTCGAGTCAGAGTCGGAATTATATTCTATGTCCTCATTTTTTCCTCATCGATTATAATATCTAACCTGTTTGCCACCTGACCTGCACCCCAACCCGGCCGCTTCCACGCCCATGAGTTAGCTGCACCACATCCCTTAATCCCTAGGTCTCGTAGAATTAGTCGACGCCGCTCCACACCACCGTCGCTACGAAATACCTAATCATATTTAGGTTTGTGCAAGAGAAAATAGAGGTGAATGGTGAATCAGTGGAGTTGGTGCAGATCGCATGGATGGTGGCGGTTGCAAGTCAGAGGTGTTAGTGGATGAGGTCATGCTGGTTCGAAGAAAATGCAAAACTACATGATGTCTCCGGCTGGTGTCTGACTCAACATCCATGTCCGCCCGACCGTTGGTTCCGGATGTCAAAACTAAAGACGAATGGTTAAATGAGATAAAACTTGACACGCCGTAACAAGTACTTCCTCTGTCACTAAATATAAGGCATCCTAACAATTCAAATTTACACTTCTAAGACGCCTTATATTTAAGAACAGAGAGAGTACATGCTAAAATGTGGCACCGGAAACTAAACGGTAAACTTTGTCACAAAATCATAATTAGCACAGTGGAATTTCACCCGAAAAATTATTTTCTTTCCTATCAAAATATTGTGACTTCTAACGCAATAGAAGATGCACCTAGCATAACTGTTTAAGGATATAAACAAGTTTGACGAGTACTACCAACTCGATGCGTTAAACTTGTTAAACTTATTTCCGTACCGAGCTGAAAAATGTCAACTCGTTCGTAACTAAGTTTGAGCTGACTTTTCAAGTACTATTAAGCTGGCGATCGACTTTAGATTTTTATTCCCACCCATCAGATTAGAGCTTAGACCAATCTAATTAAGTATGTTGCGGGACCCTTTCAAAACAGGATATGTTGCCGGTGGAAATATGAGAAATACTATGTTGCCGACTAATCTTGTCAACTGACCGAGTTAGTTAGGCCGGCCCTGTTGCTCGTCCTCATGCTCGACAGGTTCTCGATGACTTCCATATAACGCTAACGCAGGACGGCGACGAAACTAAGGTGACACCGGGGAAGGCCGCAATCCACCCGGCCGGTACGTACCGGCAAAAGCAAAACCGTACACTAGGGCGCTGCGATCCTCGAATCGCTCTACCTACACATTTGTCTCTGGCCGCAGCAGCACGCGCAACGCATGGAATCGGGGCGGTATCAGTTCGTCCCCAGGTTCTATCTTTTGGTTGATCTTGATCGATCATGCGTCATCTGACTGTACGCTGCTGGCTGTAATTTTCCTTGGTCTGGGCAAATGCAAGGGGATTTCCTTGCGTGCTATTGAGCATTTTTTTCTCGAAGGAAGATTTTCCTGTTAATGATCAGATGCATGTATTCGGCTGAATAGTTGGAGTAGTAACAGGGTCAGTCAACAATGGGTTGCAGTATTGGTCACCGGTCAGTTAGTTCATCTCAAACAATACGTTTGGTCAGTTAATTTTATATCGATCGAAATGCGTACAGGTTTGTATATTTTACATGAACACGGAGCACCTCCGCGGCTCCATTTCACTGAAACAGAACAAGTGCGGCTTTGTGTTCACAATACATATAAAGAATACTTGAATCCAAGATGCAAGAACGTCTTTACGTTCAAAAGCCATCTGAGGAATACCAGGATCCCAATGCAAGAAGGAAGATCAGTCTGGCCTTGCGTTCAGCTTGTACAGAGACCGCTAAGCGCCCCTGGAAACCACAATTGCCGAATCCACCGGATTTGATGAAGGATCTGGCACTGACCGACTCATGTGAGAATTTGGTGCTATACGGAGAAAGATGTCTGAATTTTTTATTTTTTTTGAACCTAAGACTGTGAGGCAAAAGCCCCACAGTTTATTTAAATTATATTAAAAATAAAGCAACTGTACAGAATTACAAGTTAAGGCAAACTGTCCAACCATGCTTTTACAACTGGAGCAAACTTATCAGAGAACCTATGTACATGTAAATACATGTCATGCATGAAACGGCCCCTCCAAACACAAAACCGGGGCCTTTCATTCCTGAAGATCTTATCATTCCGAACCTTCCAAATATTCTAGCAAGCAATCATAACCACCTCCATAAAGAAAGGCTTTGAGAAACTCCTTTTAGCATCAGTAACAACTTGCAGCATATTATCACCTTGTTGCCAAACGATCTGCAAGTAATTCCACACTCTCAAACTGAAGTTGCATTCAAAAAACAGGTGCTGTCTGTCCTCGTATTGGAACCCCTGACATAGTTCACAATGCTCATCATCCGTGACATGCCAATGTCGCCGTTTCAGGAGGTCCCGAGTGTTTAACCGATCCTTCAACAGCAGCCAGGTGAACACTTTAATCCGCATAATACATTTATTTTTCCAGATCCAACCAAAAACCGGGCAGACAACAATTCCACTATGTACACTAGCATAGTACTTGGCTGCATAAAAATCACCCCCTTTCCAATTAGTTCTCCATGCATCAGGCCATGTTTCATCCAACTGGAGATCACCTAACCAAGTCATCAGTATTTGAAACTCATCATATGCCCTAACCGAAAGCGGCAAATGAAAACATGTCGACTTGTCTGCTACTCCAAGTAATTCTTTCACAGAAATCTTTTCTTCCACAGCATAAGAAAATAATCTAGCAAATCTCTGGCTAAGGGGCACAGAATCACCCCCAATTTTCCACTCATCCAACCAAAATAGAGCCGAAGCACCATCATGTATCTCTGGCCTAGCAATCAGCCGATATTTATCCATAAGTTTAGCAACATCTCTCCACCAAAACGATCCACACAAGTTTTCAGCATGTGGTACCTTTCCAGTATAGTACTGATTCCAAACCAAAGACACCCAAGGAATATCCTCTTTATTATAAAACTTATGCAAGAACTTCATCAGTAGTGCATCATTTTTAATTCCAAAGTTTACTATACCCAAACCACCTTTATCCTTCGGTTTACAAATGGACTCCCAGGAAGCAAGTGACTGCTTTGGAGTATCTTCATTTCCTCTCCACAGACATTGTCGAATGATCCTATTCAGCTGATCAATGACTCCTTGAGGAATATGTAAGGTGCACAGAAAATGCAATGGAAGTGAAGCAAAGACCGAAGTGATGAGCTGCAGCCTAGCCCCTTGTGAAAGAAGGCTGGAAGTGGCACAGAGCTTTCTTTCCAATCTAGTGATCACAGGGGTTAGATCAATAATTCTTGGCCTCAACGTGCCAACCGACAGGCCCAGATAAGCAAATGGTAACGTTCCCACTTGGCACCCAAAATTTTGTGCCAAGGTAACCATTTGATCATTTGCAACATTTATAGGCAGCATGCAGGACTTGTGAAAATTTATCTTCAATCCTGTAGTAACCGAAAATTGCTGCAACAATTGCTTTAAAGCTATTACCTGATCAAGCTCTGCGGGCATTATCAAAAGCGTATCATCCGCATATTGTATCACTGGATAATTCTCATCCATCGTGTCAATTGGCATACGAATTTCACCTCTAGCGTGCAGATCATTTATAGCCTCCTGTATCAAATTGGAACCCAAGGTGAAAACAAGAGGTGACAGGGGGTCGCCTTGTCGCACCCCTCTTTTGCAAACAAACTGTTTCCCAGGCACACCATTTAATAGGACCGATGACGTGCCAGAAGAAAGCAACTCCTTAATCCAAGAAATGAACCTAGCATCAAACCCTTTACACTCTAGGATTTTTAAAATAGCCTCATGCTCGATTGTATCAAACGCTTTCTCAAAATCCAACTTAAGAATAATGATGGGCCTCTTAGATGTGTGACACATATGCAAATACTCAAACGTCCAAGCTAAACAGTCCTGTATTGTTCTCCCCCTCAGAAAACCATACTGATTCTTACTAATGCATCTTAGGATCTGATCTTGAACTCTATTGGCCACCAGCTTGGTGAGAAACTTAAGACAGACATTAGTTAAAGATATTGGCCGATAATCATTAGCAGATTCAGGGGAAGGAACTTTGGGTACCAGGGTTATATAGGAAGAATTTATATTAATCAACCCTGTTCGACCAGTATGAAAATCATGAGCCAACTTGTAAAAATCCTCACAAATTATGGGCCAGCATTTTTTCAAAAACAAACCATTAAAACCGTCTGGTCCAGGGGCTCTATCAGCCGGCATATATTTTATAACCCCATCCATTTCTTCTTTATCAAACGGCCTAGACAAAACATCCAACCCATCCACATGTTTGACGATGCTCTGTATGTCAATTCCCATCGTAATACCAACTGAACACCCCATTCGTTGCTTGAACACATTCAGAAAAACTCCTGCCATCTGCTCATGTTCAGAAACAACAGAGCCATCCTCCAACTGAATACTTGCAACTGTATTCCTTCTAAATCTTTTTGTTGCCATCGAGTGAAAATACTTGGTGTTCTCTTCTCCAATTTTTATCCATCTCATGGTGCACCTATTTCGCCAATATTTGCACTGAGCCGACAACAACTTCTCTAGATGTAATTTAACTATTTTCCTGAAGTTGAATTCAGGCCTAGACAAGCATCTGTTATCCTCCAATTCATCCAAGATGAAGATAGCTTTGTTGCACAGCTCAATCAGCAACTTGATTCTGGAGATAAAACACTCCATTTTTTAAGTTCAAACCTCAGCCTTTTTAATTTAGCTGCAGTTCTAGCCGCACTAGAAACTTTCGACGTGTGCTGATTCCAGGATTCCTTCACACAGTCCATAAAACCCGGTTGATCCACCCAATAGTTTTCAAATCTGAAAATCTTAGCTTTAGGGATAGCAGTCCCAATAGAGACAATGCAAGGCAGATGATCCGAAGAGGATTTTGACATGGGGAGAACCATAGTATTTGGGTAGTCCAGAGTCCAATTCACAGAGGTAAAGAACCAATCAAGTTGTACCAACAGCGGATCCGCTTGCATGTTTGACCATGTAAAATTTCTCCCCTTAATAGGTAATTCTATTAGCCCCAAGTGTCCAATCACCTCATTAAAGAGAAACATATCATTAACATCCCCACCTTCTCTATTTCTGTTGTCAACAGATCTAATAAAATTAAAATCACCAAGAATTAGCCAGTTCGCATTTAGTGGGATGTCCATATTATATAACCAGGAGACAAGATTATTCCTCTCAATCCTTGACAAGGGCCATACACATTAACTAGACACCATGCTTCAGAATTGTGTACTGAAACAAAGTCCACAACCACACCATAGCGTTGGGTTTCAACCAGAGTTCCTAACGGTACCGATGAATTCCAAATCGTGATTAAACCCCCAGAGGCCCCCACAGAAGGAGAATATGCAAAACTATCGAATCTTTTTGGGCAGAATTTCTTAATTAAGCAGTGATCAAAATATTCAATTTTCGTTTCTTGCAAGCAGATAATTGAGCATTGACTCTCTTCAATTTTATTTCTCACATCTCTCTGCCTGTCTTCACCATTTAAGCCTCGAGCATTCAAATCAAACACCTTCCAGAAGCGTGTGTTCGTACTATTCATTGGAAACATTGGAAGATGAAGAACTAGGATCAGCTGAAAGCTTTTCCTTGGTCAGTAGTGCAGCATCAATGCCCAGCCGAAGCCCCACACCTTGTAGGACCTTGATCGGCGTTATTGGCAGCTTAAGCCTCGTGTCTTCCTGTTCTTTTTCTGCCTCATTGCTAGTCTCTGCAAATTTTCCTTTCTTACCGTTTGTCTGGACGGCCTTTACCTGACGCCTAGTCCTCTTAGCAGTAGGCTGCTCCCCATCAGTCTTGGGATTTTTTCTGAAACCATCTCTGATGGCACTCTGACGTGCACTGCGTCGCACCTCCACATCTACCAAGAGCTTCTTCTTTCTGGTTGCACGCTTCTTCTGCAAACTAACAGGAGCAGGACTGTCTAAAGATGTCTGAAATGGAAGCCATAATCTAATGCATTCCGTGCGCGCCACAAGAAGCGCAAGAACTGGTGTAGTACTTGCTTTGGTTTGCTCCAACGTCTCAAGAAATAACACTAGACGATCTTCTGGGAGATTCATCTCATTTTATCCTATGGCAGGAACCAAACTAAGGTTATTTGTGAGATTATATAGAGGGAGCAAGAGCATAAAAAGGAAGTTAACTTTCATTCATGTAAAAAATGTGCCAGCATCTTCACTCACGTCTACTTATCGGTTCATCCTACTTTCATGACAAACATGCATTGAGTAAATATGCGCATTGGTAAATCTGCTGCACACTCATGCTTGAATCATGAGAGGCATTACTCTGTGTAATGCATCATGTTTATTGCGTTATGTACAAATGGTACACTGATAAACTGGTTTTAGTAATCCTCTGAGACGTCGAGAACCATTGATCCAACGTGCGGATACCTTCAAGAACTTGAGAACAAACGATTACTTTTCTTTTCAGTATGTAACTTTTTTATTAAATCACCGTGAAGATATTTTTAAACATATATAGAGAAATTTAAAAAATCCACAGAGACATAGTTAATCCTCAATCGGTTGAGACTTGGTCACTTCCATATAAAATATCTAAAATCGATCAAAGCTTCACTACCTTTTTGCACTCCAGAAGTCCAGGTACAACAAGAAAAATGTATATGGGACGTGGCATAGTCTTCCTCCTGTGCTCCCTTGGAGTTGGATATCGACACATCAGACTCAATATACACATCTCAAAGCAGCTCGACTATGTGGCCCGGCCACGTGGACGGTTTATCCAAATCTGTCAAGTGCTCGGTCTTAAACACGCACAGTGTTTACCATAAAGGTCGTTCACGCTCGCACCCGGGGAAGGCCGTAACCTCCCCGTCCCGCCACCTGCAAAAGCAAGATCACACCAGCACGGCAGCTGACACAGCACCATCCTGAAAGCAACCAAGAACCAACACATCTCTTTCTTGCCGCAGCACCGCAGCTCGTCGAGCTAGATGATCCACCTGCCGTTCATGGGGGCGAAGGTCTTCCTGCAGGTGTTCCAGGCTAGAAAGCGCGGATACGGCAGAAAAGTTGCGTATCAAGGTTGGATACGTATCAGATACGGGATACGTATCGTATACATCAGGATACAGAACGTCTCCATCAAACTTGATGCATTGCTATCCGCCTCGATCAAATGCAATCCAGATGTTGAATGTTGCTCTTGTATTCCTCCAAATGATAATCGGAAGTGGCAGACATGTACAGAAAGTCACGAAGACTCCTATATACTACTAGTAATTCTCATTCTCGTACAAAAAATCACTAATTTATATATATTATTAACTTAATTATATATATACAAACGTATCCCCGTATCCGTGTTTTTGAAAAATCGGCGTATCGGCGTATCATGGTATCGGTATCCGTATCCGTATCGCCGTACCCGGGCATCCTAGGTTCCAGGTCTCGGCGCCTCTGCTATGGCCGCTCAACCTCTGGCTGCCGCGCAACCTGCCCGAGGTCTGCGTCGTCGTCTGCGGCGCGGTCGCCGCCCACATCGCCTGGCTGCGCCGGGCCTACGCGCGCGGCAGCTCTGCCTGGATTCGCGACGACTCGCTCCGCCAGGCGGTGCTCGACGTCCCGTTCTAAACTGAAACCCGTCCACCGATTTTCTCTGGTTTGATGTTTTAGTTTCTTGATGCCCCGCTCCGTCCTTGGTCCTTGTGTTCCCGAGCATTGCGTGATATAATTTGTATGTTTGTTGTAAGTTGTAACATTGGTCGGTAAATACAAGTAGAGATTCTTTTGTTTGCAACGGTGCATCGTCTGCCTTGGTTTGCTCCAGCATCTCAGATACAACAGCAGAGTTTTTCCTTCGGAGATTTATTTGTTTTTCCATGGTTAACTTTTTTGATAACATATAGTGGGAGCAGAAATAAAAAAACAAGTTAACTTCGTTTCATGCGTACACAATGCTGCTAGCTCCTGAAGTTATCGGTTCAACCTACTCCCATTATTAATTACTGTTCAGTCGAGATCATACTAAGTTTGTGCATTGCTGAGTCAGCTACTAAGTTGTATATGAGATTATGAGCATTGCTGAGTCAGCTACATCACCATTCTTGAAGCATGAGAGGCATAGTCATGGTAGAACTAATCCTGATACAAATAACTCCAAACTACAGTCAGGACCCTTAAAACATGTGGAAAACCAGTTCAACGCCTGATAAATAGTACATAGGTAAAGTGCAGTGTCATATCTGATATGGTGAAGGTGTCTAAAAAGATTATTATCTGAAATGATAGTCTTATGTGATATGGGGAAGGTCTCCCGTTAATACTCGGCGTAGCAACAAACAAAATTTTCCTTTTCTACTTGGCACGACGATGTGACTTCTTAGCAACTGAACAAACTATGATTTACTTATTTTTACATTGTAGGTGCACCATTTTCCATCTTCATCTCAAATACTCGAGCTTTTGGGTTAACTATTGTCTAATCACAATTTTTCAAAAAAAAAATTGACATAGCACGACAGTCTTAGGTCAGGGAGGAGATTTTCTGTAAAATACTACCGAGCAGAAAAATGAAAGTGGAATTACATAGTGGTCGCTTGGCGCTTCTTGGCATGTACAATGGTCAATGAGGCATCCTTTTTTTAAGCCTTCATATAACCTAGAAATGACAATAAACATGTCGGTTGATTGATTATCTCTTAGTGTCTCGAGGCTTGTCTTGTGGCGTAGAGTTGTCCTGCCTATGGAAGATGCGGGATCCCAAGTAGTGGCCCGATGTCATGAGAGGAAGCCAGGTCGACGGCTCCCGAAACCACCATGGTACGGTTGGTGAGGTGTGAACTTTTTTCGCTTGGTGGAGGTAGCTCCGGCTTGGTTGGTGCGCGGCCTCGGGGTCGGTGGAAATCAGAGCGTTCGCTCTAGAAACTGCTATTTTCTTGAGGTCTCGGCTCGGGACACTTGGTGTGTACAGTCTTTAGCTTGGTTAGTGTGCGTTCCCTGGGCCGGTGTGAACAATGGGGCGATATCTCGTTGTGTGGTAAGGTGTTGTTTGGTCACCTGGCTTAGGACGAGGCCATCAACCTATGTGTCAAATATGTATCAGTTTTCCCTTATGTATTAGTCAAACTCTATTTCTTCTTCATAAAAGGCAGAGCTCCGGCTGGTAGCTCGGAAAAAGATTATATTTTAGTGTTATCCCTATCAAGTAATATGTGCATGCTCCTAACATCGTGTGGTGATTAATTATAATTAAACATGAAAGCGTGTGATAAAAGATGAATCCAATTATATATAAGAGAAACATCTAGTCTCATGGAGTAAAATGTCTTATTTTAAATTGTAATAGACCATCTCTAAGTTACGAAAATTTACACATATTTTTTGTTTCTCTTGTGCATCTCGTTCACAATACGTGTTATTGCTAAGAGAATACTGACATTACCATAACGTTCTCCATCCCGGTAGGCCACACGACACCCTTTTTTTTGTGAAGAAACATCTGGTGATTACAGCAAGTAGACAGAAAGGAACACCACAAAGATGGAAATTACAACCAGGTCCTTCTGCAACTCGATGTCGCCGGCGAGGAACTGGACGTGCCGATGACGCGCCGCAGCTGCATCTTCCCACACGACACCCAGCAAGAAAAGAAACGACACGATAGTTTACATTGTTTGATCTGAAACCCCGATGTGTTCATGTGGTCTTTGTCAAGAAAAAAATGTGTTCATGTGGTTTCCACATTTTGTAGCAAAATTGACATCACACAGTCAGATGTCGACGCGTGTATACTCGGCAGAATCAAATTCTCAACACTGGAAACTACTACCACACCATCATTATTGCCGCTATTTTGGAAAAAAAAAACCGGAAGCATAGTAACGTGGAGCCCAAACATGATATTATGGAGTGGCATCGTCCCGCCTGTACGCAATGTCAATGGCACGAGGAGTTGTGGCTGCCGTCGCCAATCATTCTACCCACATTCCTGGTTGCGTGGCCCAACCGCGGCAGCAGGGGACAGGACACCCTATTTTCAGTTTCAGCAATTTTGGCTGTGGTCACCACTCACCACTCCCGTTTGAAAACATGCATGGTTATTTTCTCCGTTCATGTTTCCTATGAGGTTTCTACGAATGTATATATGTACCAACTCCGAGATGTAGAATTCAATCTTGAGTAACCGTCACTGACAAAAATCTGTCACTGTCGTCTGAATATCCGTCATTGTTTGTCATTGGACTATTTATAGACATTTGGATCGCTTGTAACGCTACCTAGATCCCATCTTTGCATGATTGAGGGACAGGTATACTTCCACGCAACAACTTAATGGAAATGACGCAGCGGATTACGATAAAATCCGCCGTTGGATGGATACGCTTGAAAGGAACGAGAAGGCAATCCAAACTGAACAGCAACCAAAGACCCGTTGAAAGGGCAGTGCAAGAGCTGAAGAGCAGCTCCTCGAGTCCAGAAAAGCCGGAAATGGCGTGTCTTTCATCAGGGACCAAAAGATATGCAGCGAAACGGCTCTGTCCACGATCCCTAATCAATCCCTATGGTAGGTCAGGGACAACGAACTTAATAATTGATAAATAAATACACGTCGAGTTCATATTTATATCCGTATTTTGTATGTGTTTTATATTTAAATCTTGGATAGCTATCTCTGAATTCGCCGGTCGTCGATCGATCATAGCCGATCTATGCATGCATCTGTTGTTGCTTTCCAAGCTTGTCCTCTGCTGTACACGAGACATACTTGATCTGAACCCCCACCGGGCAGTAGCGGCATTTTCCAGATATTCAATGTTCAAGCTTATCCGTTGTTGAACTAGAAGTCGCTTGTACATGTAAACAAGTGAAAATATTTGTCCTTGCGCCGGGTGGCTGATTGGTACGTGTGATTCTGAATGCTATTTCATCACCGAAGGGTACAGCTAATTCAGGGCCGGCCAGATGCTGAAATCGCACTGGGTTTCCGCCCCGCTGGATGCCGACATGCATGTCCGAACAGATTAGCAATCCGTTTTTATACCGCACAGAAAACCTTCTACCTTAGCTTTGCGAGTGTCCAGATTCATTCCTCGTTTGTTTCAGTCCTGAATTATTTAGCGGCACTATGTGCAAACTTTCTTTTTCGAGAAAAGGCTGGACGTAACATAACAAAAGCTTACCAGTTCAAAAGTTCCAAAGGGCATCTACAACTACAAGTGATACTAGGAAGTAAAGGAGCAATCTTAGACAAAGGGCATGCACGAATTCAGCAAACACCCGTGCTTGGTGCGTCAGTCTCTTGCCACATAGTGAACAGCAGCATCTGCATCTGAATCTGATTCTTAAAGAACTACGTGCAGAATCGCAGGAGTGTCTCTGAACTTCTGCCTGTAAGGCAAGTCACCAGCTAGTTACCTTACGTCTGTGGATAACACTCAGCTAGTCAGCTGCACCTTTGGACTCTGTTAAAATATGAAGACGTTACGATTGCCTTGTAACCACCCTCCTATATTTATTATAAACGTCTGGCCAGTTTAACTGTTTTTCTTAGATCTCAAGCAGTGCCCCTACCTTATAATCCTTATCCGTTATGGCAACAGAAGTCGCTGATGAACCCCCTTAATTTTGGGGCTGATAGCTACGTGATCCTTGGCGCATTTCCTTGCAACGGAAATTCTTGGCGCATTTCTGGGGCCAGATGCTAAAATCGCACTGGGTTTGGCACCCGGTGAAGCTGACATGTCCAAGCCAATCATTCTGCTCGTTCTAGACCCGGAAGAAACATTCTTCTTAGACTTTCCTACAGTCCAGATTCTTTCTTCTTAGGATCAGTTCCGGCTTCCCTAGGGAATTTCACAAACAGATTCCACACGAATTTAGGCGTAGCTATTGGAGTATCTCTGAACTTTTGTGTATGCCATACATCTGTTTCAGTTCACTCGACAGTACTGGCCACTCAGATCCGCCTTGGACTATCTGGGAAAATTGGAAATGCAGGACTCGCCGGGCTCAGTGGGAAGTTAGCTGGAATGGGCCGCACACGGCTTATTATGACCGGGACAAGTACGTACGGCTGGTTAGCAAATGTCGATCGATCCAGTTGGCCCATCACGCGTCAGGATATTTTGATGCCAACTGTCTCGCAAAATCCATTCGCCGCAGACATACACAAACCTGTGGTAATAAGCAACACCAATGTCCTGCTCTCTACGTGTGACTGATCATGTGTCGTGTTATCGTGTAGCAGTACGTGTTGCGTTCAATTACAAAACAAATCACGATCGCCATCGCTGGCCATCACGCCATGCTCCTAATAACAAGACTCCTATAATTAATTTCAGGTGGTAACCATCAGCAGCGCCACCTCAAGAGCAGTAGCAGCAGCCGCAACAGCAGTGAAGCTGACGATGGTGGTGCACGTGGTGCTCCTCGCCGTGCCGGCCGCGGCGAGCGGGTTCCTGCACGCGTTCCAGTTCTCGATCCTGCTCTGGCCGTTCAACCTCACGCTGCCGCCGCTGCGGCACCTGTCACGCGTCTGCGCCACGCTCTCGAGCGCGGCGGCACACTACGCCGCCGAGCTGCGCGCGTACCTGACCGGCAACCACCGAAACTCCTACTCCTCCCACTACGGCGCGCAGGGACGGTCGGCGGAGCTGCTCTTCGCGCACGCCATGATCGCCCTCGTCGACGTCTCCTACTGATCGACGTCTTGCCATGGTGCGCTTCAGCTGTTTGATTCTGGCGGTGCTCGTCTTGGATAGGTTTTGTTGAGGCTTAGAGTATTTCTTTCCATCCTGCACATAGGCATAGTGAATAGTTTTTTTTTCATATGATAGGCATAGTGAATAGTGTTCCGTTTCTTTTGCCCCTGCATTCCTCCAATGGTGTTATCAGTTGGTTGTCATGAGAAGTGGTTTACGAAATTAAAGAAGCATAAAAATGAAGACATGTGTGTAGAAAAACGAGTCCGTACTGACCAGATCCGACTCTTGTGGGACTATGGCGATCTAGATCGTGGCCGATAGAGTCTTTGAAGGCTAGTGCATCCATTGTTGATGGTGGAGGTTAGTGATTCTTAGAAATTATTGATGTCGCGAAGGTTGTTTGACACAATGCAAGTGTGTGTTTTGTGTACCCATGAGCAACATGTTCGAAAATTCATTTTCATGCTTCAAGGGGATTTCTTGTGTTGGTAATATGTTTCTTTTGTTCTATCTGTTGGTCACCTTTCTTGAATGTTTGTATGTGTTGCAACAAACCGCTGCACGTTTTGCTTCAACCAATGACGATTTATTCCATACCAAATATTTGTACATGGGCATATTCCAACGTTGCGACAAATCTGGATGGTTTTTACGTGATCACATGGAGGTACTAGTTGAAATTGGTGCGGCGTCACGCCGCACCCGTGTGGGAAAATTTAAATTTGAAAGTGCTGACATTTAAAAATTGTGTAGATTTGAGAATTGTTGGAATGCAAAGTGAGGTTACGCTTGGAAATTGTTTTACATTTCGAAAATTATTCGAATTGGAAAGTTATTTAGATTTGAATTATGTTCACGTTAGTAAAATGGTTAGATTTGAAAGGCATATAATTTTTTGAAATATTCAAATTTGTATGCTGTGTTTTTGTGGTGAAATTGAAATTTGGGAAATGTCTAGATTTTAGAAGTGCGTAGATTTGGAAATTATTGAGATGCAAAGAAAGGTTGTGGTTTAAAATGGTGTAGATTTCGATATTTGTTCAAATTAGGAATTTTTTGTAGGTTCGATGTGTTTTGGCATTTTTAAAATGATCATATTTGGGAGAGTTTTAAAAGGTTGAAATATTTGACGTTTAATTTTGAATACATGCCGTAAGTAGTACAATAATTTGAGTTTTTTTGTTTGCATTATTTTGAATACATGCGGAAAGTCCGGAAAGTCAATTATTTGTGAATCTCTTGTCAGAAAAGCTTGGATATTTGTAAAATTTTAGGGAGTTTGTTTTTTTTTTGCATTATTTTTAGCAGTACAATAAAATATATAAATTTGTTGAACTTATTTGATGTTTTTTTAGAGCTTTGTTGAACCGTAGAATAGAAGATATCTTTTTTTTTTGAAATTTAGCATTTTCCCCTGTATATTTTTTTGTGTGCAGTTGTTGTTGAAATTTTTGGGGAAATTGTTCATTTTTTTTTTTGGGATTTCGGCTTATTTGTTCGTATTATTTGGAGCTTAGAATAAAAGATACAAATTTTTTGAATTTGTATCAATCATGTTTTGCATTATTGCTGAACAGTCGAGCAGGAGTTTGGAAAATTGTTATTTTTGTTAAAATTCTGATATGTTTTTTCCACATAGTTAGTAATTTTGAACCGTACAATGGAAAATATATATTTTTGAATTTGTTCGGTACATTTTTTTTTGCATTATTTTGAATTGTGAAATGGAAGTTTTTTTTATTGTCATTTTTTTGAATAATGTGGTGTAAAAATTTTAAATTTGGAAATGTCCATATTAAATTTTTTTAGATTTGAGTGTACAGAAATTCGGGTAGAGTTTAGACTTATTGCACTTATAAGTTGTTCAAATTTCGGAAATTCTTAGAACCGGGAAGTTGTTTACATTTGTTTTTCATGTTTGCAATTTAGACATATGAAGAAATTTGAATGGATTTGGAATGGATCGAAAATAGCATTTCAAATTACCTTCGTATATAAAATAATAAGTGATTGCTGTTTTAATTTTAGAGTAATTTTGATTCAAACATATGGTCATTTTTGGAATGTAGGCATTTGAAGAAATTTGAATGGATCTAAAATGGATCCAAGATAGAATTTAAAATAACTGTCATATTTAAAATAATAAGCGAATTGTTGTTTCACTTTTAGAGTAATTCAATTTTAGTCAAACAAATATTATAAGTATGTAAACAATTAGAGTTGTTTTTTCTGATTGTTTTGATATATTATTTGTATTATTCTGATTAGCAGATAAGAAGTTATGAATTTTGCAAATCTTAAATATTTTATGTAATTCGCGAAAACGTTAAATTTCTGACAATGGGACCCACTATTAGCCTTTTTTATTAATTACCAAAATCAATTTGGAAAAGGCTAAAATCCTGCCAGGCGGGGCCCGTCTGTCAGTGACAGCAAAATCGGCGGCGGCTCGGCCGTGCTTGCTCTTGCCGGCGGCGAGCAAGCTAGCACGCGCGCGTGCGCGCGCTGGACTCGGCCGAGCGCGGGGTACCTAAATACGGCGGCGCCGCTGGCTAAGGGTCGCCGGAGCAGCGCCGGTGACGCGCGGACGTGGCCGCGAACGCCGGGCGCGGCGGCGGTGATTCCGGCGCGTGGGCGGCGTGTTGGGACGCAATACGCGGCGAGGGCAGAGAGGGTGCGGCGGCGCATCCCGGCGTGTGGGCGGATCTAGGCGGGGAGGCGCGTAGTGGCGGCGGCGCCGCAATCTACAGTGTTTACTGTAGCTAGCTACAGTCGCCGGTGGCTGAGGGGCCGAGAAACGGACGCTCTTTTATATAGTTAGTAAGTAATGTGGCAGCGACGTTGCATGCGAACAGAAAAATGCTACAAGCGGGTGCCTTGTGTTGCAACACCAAAGGACTCTGATTTACACATTTAAATATATCAGATGGTGGGGAAGGAGATGATCTTTATCCCGTTTTACTGGGCTACGCCCAACATGTGCCAAAAAGATAGAGATGGTTCTTTTTTCACCAAACGAGATTAATAAACCGCCACCTTTACAAATACAAAAGCAAAATAAAAAAAAAGAGTAGAAACATCCAACATTCACCGGATTTACACAGCAAACGAGCTATAGCTAGATGAAACAAAATATAGTTACCAATGAGATAAGCAGAAGATAATGCATCAAGCCTAAATTAGAACATAACAGGAAGCTCCATATCCGTTCATCAGCTTCATAGATGTGGCAGCCCATCTGTCAGATTCCGTAGCTTTAGGTCTCGAATGGTTAGAATTTGCTAAATATCAAGCATTAGTACAAGCATTATTACACAAGAAAATAATCAAGGAAAATAGAATAAAAATAGAATTCACGTACATGAATATTTCATTGAACTTATAATATTTATTACCTGATTTGTGGACATTAGATCTTCCACAAGAATAGAAGTTACAAGGAAATTTATAAAATCCATACACTTCAAATTGATCTTATTCTTTTCTACAGACCTGAAGTAAGAGAAACAACACAAAGAGGAAAATTTGGTTACCTTTTTTTTATTTTCACCTCTTGGGTGAGGCAATTTTAATATTTTTAATAGGGGAAATCAAGCATATAGATTTGATCTAAAGATTTGGATTAGAGAGCATAACTCAACCGAGCCAACGTTAAGGACTTGAATCAAGTTGGTCAAGATCATGCTAGCATAGAGGCAACAAGGGACAAATTGGCAATCAAGAGGCAACAAGGGACAAATTAGCAACATATAGACAATACGGGCTATCAGGTCAATTATGGCATGATCTTTTGATCCATATATAAAAGAAAAATTAGGGAGAATGTAAAACCCTCTAATCTAGACGAGTTCTGTTTTAAAAGAAAGCACATGAAGTTTATCTATGGAATCTGTATTTTGGCATTGAAATCCAATATGATTCCTAAGCCCTCAGACAACTGAAGCGATCGAATCTTAATTATTATATTTAAGCCAACAAGATATTTTCAACGTCTATCAAGATATTATCCGCAAAAATTATACTTGGCAAACACAAAAAGTTAAAACCAACCATGGATAATCTGAACCAGCTAAAGCCTATCACGAAGGGAGAATGCCCCTGACCTTGTGGTAACTTGAATCACAAAGCCCCACAAGTAAGCAGCAACAGTACCGGAGGCGGAACTTTTTTTTAGGTATGACCGACGAATGCTGCCATGTACACAACAACAAAAATTGAAGTTTTTGACAATGTCAACACATATATACGGTGAAGCTGAAATAAATTTAGGTGTGGCGGAGGCCTAAGCTTGCCAGATTGCTCCCTCTGCCACTGAGCAGCATACTCATAAAGAGGTATCCATGTATGAAGCCAACAACATGAAAAGAACATGTCCCATTAAAATAGACTATGATGCTTTATCTCAGAGCAAATACATCCCTTTCTATTTTGACATATCAAAACATGACATCATGGACACGGTCGATGATATAGCCGTACTTAGGAGCTGGAGTAATAATGAGATGTTTGGTTGTTGGAAAACCGATTTACAAATAACTATTTCCCGGTAAAGATTCATAGTCGTTGATAAATACCTTTTCATTGTATCACGCTTACACGAATATCAATATTTATATTGGATGGTTGATCTTAGCATCAACTTAGAAATTGTTATTTCTCGGGCGTTTGAGAGCTAGCAAAAAGCTAGAAAAATAAAGCAACATCACGAAGAGGCATATTGATGCGGGAATGCCCGACACAATCCCATGAACGTGGACAGCATCTGTTGGCACCAGTCTAGACAAGGTTTATTTTTTCACTTAAAAAGGGTGAAAATATAAAGTCCCGTACGTTAGACGTGTTTATTTTTTCACTTAACCTGTGAGATTTACACAAACATAGATATCAGCTTTGCAATCTAGGTTTACGCTGAAGTAATCGTCACTCATCGTAGTCAGCCATTATCAACTAAGTATCCGTATTTGTTGGTTGTATTCCTTTCTTTGACTACTTGCACTTATAGTTGTGCTTATCTAGATGGCCAGATCTCATGTTTGCATGATTGAGGAAAGGGATACTTGGATGCTACCCCAATTTAATGGATAATAACTCGTAGTTGGATCATCACAGCGATGTCACGGATCCACCGAAAGGGCAACATGAGAACAGAAAAGCAGATCCTCAAACCCGGAAAAGCTAGATAGTGTGTGTCAGGGACCAAAAAATATGCTGGGAAAAGATCATATCTATATGTTAGTAGTACTAGACTACTAGTATATGATAACAAAGTTCATTACTAATAAATGTGTGGAGTTCATGCTTAAAACAAAAAGAAACATGGAGCTCATATTTATATTTATCTGTTTTGATGATTCGCTCAGTGGCACCGAAATCTCTGATATATCATGTCGACATGTCCTCGAATGTGCTTCATTTGACCTACAGCGGGCATCATGTGACTCCACTAGTAGTGGCACTAGCCAGATAGTCAAATCCAATTAGCCTCTGAGAATGCCACTTATCCTGTGCTAAAATAGAAATCGTTTCCATGTTCCATTTAAACAAGTGAAGAGGGTGTTCTTGCGGAAAAGGAAAAAAAAAGAACTTCTGTGCCGGTAGCCCATACGCGATCCTTAATACGGAGTAGTGGATATGCTTCCCGGACACTAGAGTTAGTTCAGTGCTAGATCTCACCTTGCATTGCGTTTGGACATCGGTGGACGCCGACACATCCAAGCTAATCATTCTGCTTGTGTACGCTAATGAAAACATTCTGCTTCGTCATTCACGCAGTCCAGATTGTTTCTTTGAAATGAAGGCAAAAGCTTTGCCTTTTATAAGTCCAGATTGTTTCTTCCCCTGGATCAATTCCGAAAGGAGACAGCCACCACACATAATCAGCAGGACTGCAGGAGTGTCTCTGAATTTTTATGCATAAGCCAGCAGCTAGCTGCCGACGTGCGACGCACCCAACTGCGTCCGTCGATGAGTAGTGCCAACGACGGACGGCCGCCGGCCGGTGCAACATGGATGAAGGGAATTTTCGTTATCCAGATTGACCGGCCGTTGGCTATTACCAGAATCTTTTGACACCCAACATTACGTGTGCACTATCGAGAAAAATCCATATGATTGAGGATATTTCATTGTTTAACAACCTCTATCGCCATCGCCGGCCATTGATTAGTCCGTCCACGACATGCATGCTTCAAGCGAGGCTCCTAGTTAATGGCCGGTGGTAAGTGGTAACCACCGGAAGGCGGAAACACACCACCTCAAGAAGAGAAGAAGGTCGCCATGGCAGACGCACAGGGATAAGTGGGGAAGATTTGGAGCTCGGTGATGGTGGTGCACGTGGTGCTCCTCGCGGCGACCGGGGTCGTGCACGGCTTCAAGTTGTCGATCCTGCTGTGGCCGTTCAACCTCTTGCTGCCGCTGCTGCGCGACCTGCCGCGCGTCTGCATCACGCTCCGGAGCGCGGCGGCACACTACGACGCCGAGCTGCGTGCTTATCTTAGCGCCCGGCGGAGAGTGCCGGTGCCGCCGCCGCTGCAGCCGCCGTACTCTGTCGTCCTCCGCCGCTTGCAGAGACGGCCGCCGGGACAGCTCATCGCGCCCGCCATGCGTTCCCTCGTCGACATCTCCTACTGATCGGTGTCGCGTTGCTAAGGTGGTTGCAGGCTTGACGGCTCGAGCGTTTTAATTCGGGCGGTCCTCGTCTTGGTTATGTTTCTTCAGAATTTATTTGTACATAAGCACACTGGTCGTCCCTTTCTTTTTCTCTGTATTCAACCGGCTACGGTGATGAACTCGATGTTATCTGAATTGATTCATGAAATGCACTGGAGCTTAAATCAGAAGTTCTTCACCACCTGTATTTCAAATTAAATTGCAGGAAGGCCGTGTCTTATTGTACTGTATATATATCTTTTCACCGAGAGGAGCTATGCTCCTAGTTTTGTTTCATCAATGAAGCATAGTACCATGACCTATCTGGACAAAAATGTGACGTATGTTCATAGTACTTATGCGTGCCTATTTGATCCAAATAATTTTCCTATACACATCGTTTGATTTGAAATTGTGTCAACAAATGATTTTCTTTTAAGGATTTGTTATCCCACATATATGACATCTATTAATATTTAATACTTCTCATGCCGTCACGCCATTCTATGAGGCGGGTGGAGAAATTAGCCCTACGACTATATATACCGGCCTTCTCCTCGGTGCAGAGGACAAGAACATCCACCACCACACCGAAGAGAGTTGCTCTAGAACACACGCTCGAACTCAATCACAAGGACTCCTGAGTCCATTTATTTGTCCTCCTCCTTGAGGATACTATATGCAAATGCACCCACACCACAAGGATAGGTTCTTTACTGGCGATCTTTCTTAGGGCCCGAACCTGCTCATATGTTTGTGTCTGTGTGTGTTCACCCATCGGATCCTTAGTCTCATACCAACCGACAAATTCATTGCTGGTTCCAAAAACCCCAGCTAATATCCTCTCGCATATAACATATATCATACATGTAGAACACACTGAAGAAGAATACGCCATGGTAGTTAAGACTGAGCGCGACACCCAAAAAAATGTGCAAACATGTTTTGGACAGGAGTTGGACAGAATGTAAGTGGCACCGGTTTCCGTGTCTATGGTTACTTGCACAAATAAAATAAATATGACCTACTTTCTAAGCCCTAGCCGTAACATAAGTGATGTAACAAAGGAAAATCATTAGGGTGACATTTAAAGACTGTATGGATGTCTACGACATCAACATCATTTTCAAGATGTCATGTTGTTCTATGTTGAGAATGCATCCGAAGGTCAAGACTTACCTTTCTCTTATGATGCAATCAAATCAAGAGATAAGGCGGTAGCTGTTGCATTCTCCGCCATTGAATGTTCCTCGACGTTTATATGGTCTAAATGGCGTTAGCAACGCACACACAATCATCACATAAATAATTTACGTCAGGGTACAATTGGATTTATTCTTTCTTCATGATATTCTCAAGGCTGACCCATAGGCTTGGCAAGAAGGGCGGACGCCTAGGGCCCTGAGAAAAGAAGGGCCCACACTGTTAAAGTATATGGTATCCACTACACTATTACTATTTACTCCCTCTAAAAACTAAAACATGAATGACTTTTTCTGGTCAACAACGCAGAATTTTGATTATGATTTCAATTATAATATGTCAAAAACTGGAAGAATTACACATGAAAAAATTACTCTACCATACAAAAGTGCAGCAATGCTATTTATACAACCTCAATTCATACACTTTCGAATTATTAGTGGTAAAAATCATGAATTAAAGATGGGTGAAAAATCATGCACTTCTAACATTTATGGACAGAAAGAGTATCTTAACATAATAAAAAAATTAATTTGAGAAACAAATACACACCATAGGCCTCTTGGGACGTAAGATAAAATAATGTGACCAACGATAACAAGTTTAGCTACCACGCTATTCACTTTCCGGTGAGTCCTGCGGGTTTAAGAAAATCTACGAGGTTTTCAAGTTTAGTTCCACCCAATCAGTTTTTATGCCATAAACTGGAGGGGGACTTGTTTGCACCAGATGATAACATGGATATGTTGCATAAGAGCATTGCAAATAGTAAAATTTACATATGCAAACTACTAGAATCCACACTTTTTTTATTGGTGATCACTCAAAGCGATGTTGTTTCAATACCATGTACAAAGCATGCACGCTTTGTTAAATTATGAATTTCAAGACAATTCTGACCATGAGAAAGCAGTGTCACTGATTCAGTTTATACTTTAGAAGTTTCTATAAAGCTACTTACTCTATCATATACTGGAAACTGATGTTGAGATACTTGTTAGATCGTTCTCTTTGTAGTTCTTTGTAAAAAAATATTTATAAATTATATAGATTTTGCATAGCACAAAATATAGTTAGAACAAGCTTTGTTACAAAATGCAGTTAGTTTATTTCGATAATTTCACTACAAACAAAACACGCACCAACAAATATTTAGTAATATTTCTAGTTACATGGTTATACTATGCAAATGAAAAAGTATGCTTGTAATATAGTAACATGATAAAAATAATGACCCGAGAAGTATAAAAGTTTAGTGTAAATTGGAAATACACATTGTGATTAGATTATGAAATATTTTGTCATTATGGCGTGGACTTAATTTTGCATTGTTTATTTGTGCTAGGATACGTTAGGTGGGGTGTCTCAAGAGGGTTGACTCAAGAGAATTTAGCTAAGAGTGTGTATACTTATGATTTGAGTAGTTGGTCTAAGTGAGCTCTATTTTGTGCAGTCTTGCTAATGTCAACATATGTTCTAATCCATGAACCTCAATGAGATTGTAGTTGTGTCAACTTATCCTCTAGGCACATAGGTGGTACTCATGTAAACTTTTGTTGTTATAACATAAGCTAACAAGTTGGCCATTACTTGGATTAAGAATAAGCGCCCCCTCCTCCTCGTACTGTTTTCGTGTTTGCAAAAGAAACGCAAGTTATAGTACAAACTTGTTTTTTGTCACGAGACTCAACCACCTTTTCTTTATGCGGGCCCGGCCAAATTACCAGAAGGCTATACCGAGTTACTGCAGAGGGCTCAAAACGGACCCGAAGGCCACATAACGCTTTTTGTATATAGCGCTCGCTGCGGCCCAATCTGTTGCAAAGACAACTAGCCCCAAAATTTTAGCAACTTGCCTGCCAACGACCCAACTTGGCTGCCTGCCAGCTTCTAGCAATCCGGTGTAACGACGACGCATACGGTTTCTCTCTGAACCATGTCTTGTCATTAGACCACTACATAGGGATGAAAACGGGGAGCGGAAAGTTTCCGACTTTTCCGTGGAAAAACGGAAACTTAATAGAAATACGTAAACATTATTTCGTGAAATGAAAACGGACACATAAACTTTTATGCGGAAACGGAAACAGATATTGAACGGTGTTTTCCGGCGGAACGACCACGGAAAGGGAAACTCCGTTTCCGGTAAGATGGAACTTTACGTTTTTGCAACGTGGTGCTTTCCAAATCTAGAAGGCCCAGTAATTGTAGTGGAAACATTTCGTCTTCGGGCGCTTGCAGAGACGGCCGCCGGGACAGCTCGTCGCGCCCGCCATGCTAGCCCTCGTCGACATCTCCTACTAATCGATGTCGCGTTGCTAAGGTGGTTGCTCGCTTGACGGCTTGAGCTGTTTAATTCGGGCGGTGCTCGTCTTGGACATGTTTGCTCATAATTTATTTGTACATAGGCACACTGGTTGTCCCTTTCTTTTCCTCTGCATTCGCCGGCTGCGGTGATGAATTCGATGTGATCTGAACTGATTCATGAAATGCACTGGAGCTTAAATCAGGACATGCCCGGATTCACATTAGGATAGAGAAGTTCTTGAGCACCTACATCTCAAATTAAATTGCAGAAATGCCCATGTGTTCACATTGTACTGTATATACATATTTTAAATGAGAGGAGCATAGCTCCTAGTTTCGTTTCATCAATGAAGCATAGTAGCATGTGCCTTATGTTCACAGTACTTATGCTGTCATATTTGATTTGTCGTTCCAAATAATTTTTCTACGTGCATCCTTTGATTTGTCGTTCTGAATCACAAATTGACCTTCTTTTGAGGATTTGTTATCCCACAGTAAAATAAAAATTCCAATTGATGCAAATCTCTTGACAAAAGATTTTATTATTATTGGTGATCACTCTAAACAATGTTGTTTCAATACCATGTACAAAACATGCACGTTTGTTAACATTTTGACTTTCTAGAAAATTCTAACCATTAAGAATTGTTGTCATTGGTTCAATTTATACTTTACAAGTTATATAAAGATACTTACTTGATGATACTATGCAAACTTATGTTGAGGTATTTATTAGATCGTACTCTTTGTACAGATCTTTACCAAAAGTATTTATGACTTATATAGATTGTGCATTGTACAAAACATAGAATTCTATAACAAGCTTTTTGTTAGAAAATGCAGCTTAGTATATTTCGATGAATTTACTACAGACAAAAAAACACCAACTAATATTTAGTAATATTGCTAACTGTAGTTCAACTATGCACAAAAAAATAGACAAATTGTACTTGTAATACAATAACATGATAGAAAAAAGACCCATAGAAGTATAGAAGTTTTATATAAACTTTATTAATTTTCATTCAACCCAAGCCCAATTTTTTGTTAGACTGACCGTATTTTGTGGAATGGCTGTTCTAATATTCTTGTACAGTCTGTAGGTGTGAGTCTTTTGTTCATAGCCAAGCCACGGAATCCTAAAGCAGAAAAACTCCAATCTGTAAAAGTCTTTTGGCACTTGTCCAACCATAGCTAGTCACTCGGTATACCCAATACTCAGACCGAAGAGCAAAGTAATCGGAAACAAAACGGTCATTTCTTCAAGACATGATGATAGACATGTAAACATTTATTTGTAGGTATCAACCATTCATTAAAAACCAATAGTGTAACTATCATACTATTATCTCTTCTTTCTAATAATCATATTTAATTTTAGAAATGAGCACACAATAAATCTATCTATTTTTCATATTTTTTGAAAAAAGATGTTTGTAGAATTTTTACAGTTCGTTTTTATTCGCAAATGTACATTTTCATTGTTGTTTACCATTTTAGGTGGGCACCAAGGGCGAGAAGGTGGACAGTAAACATCCTAGTTTTGAAGATTTGCTCAGGAGCATTGGTGAGAAATATAAAGATGTTCCTCCCAAGTAAGCTACTTACTAGGTGCCAAATACACCTAGTATGGCGTATGTAAGATTGCTCATTGTATCTTTTGGGGATACAGTGGATACATATAACATGTATATGCGTCTTAGGTAGAAGAATTGTAAATACATTATAGATGTACCATACCCACTCTCCTATGGTAATGAGGGCCTCTGCAAAAGATAAAACAGAGGGTGCACACAGGCCTCCCCTCTCCCAACCCCAAACACAACTCTTTTTTGTTGGCTAAAGCTGCAACGCTCGGCTAGCAGCTCAAAATCTAGGATCATTGAATCAAAACGCATCAATGCTATGCCTACACTCCCACGTCTACCTCCCAAACACTCTCACCTATTGCATTTACCCTTTTTCTCCATAACCACCACTTGATTTTCCATATACGCCATGTCACTCCATCTCCACCACTTCCATCGGAGCTTGAGAGCATGGTGTGGAGCAGCTAGTGCATGTAAGTTTTAAGTTTTAGTGGCTTTGTTCTTGCTAAATATTTTTTTATAGTATGGGTTGGTAAAGAGAGTGTGTGAGCATGCCTGCACCTTTTTTCACTTTCTCTCGCACGAGGTGGACTGAGCTGTTTGCACTAAATTTCGTTCTGATGCACTTCCTAATTTGTGGCGCATCCTTAATCTATGTAGTAGATGTGTTGTTTTAATTTAAGGAAAGGGTTTGCCCCAGAGATGAGCGGATGCGCCCACCAAACAAGTTGTGCCACATAAAATCTGAGAGATGGATCGTTCCAACGTAGAAATGAATGTTTACAATGATTTGTTTCCTGTAATTTATGCTTTGTTTATGCCACAACCCTTGCAATATAAAATCCAGGACAAGGATAATGCTAGGATGTTTTTACAAAAAATCTCAAACACGAAGCGATCGGCTCCAAGGATTTGTTGTGGCAAGGCACAAAACGTTTGCGTCCAACTCCTGTAACACTAAGAAATCGACTCCAAGAATTACACAATTGAATTTATATTCCATTATTATTATGTTTAAGAAGGAGGTGGACGACACCTACTTGGCAACAACTTATTCTCTTTCACAATATAGGAGCTATGGTGTTTGTCTATTTTAGTTTCATGTTTGTACTTAAGTTTCTATTACTTTATTTTTTTGAGGGGGCACTAGTTTCATTTTTGTCATAGTATGCACCCAGAAATTTGTGGTGAACATGGTTTGGAAAGGAGTTGGACAGAATGGAAGTTGCACCGGTTTACGTGTCGCTACAGTTACTTGTGCAAATAAGACCACTGTGACCTACAGTACTTTCTAAGTTTTTTTTAACTTACTTTCTCAGTTTCTAAGGGCTGCCCAAAACATAAGTGGTGTGAAACTAAGGAACGTTTTTTTCTTTTTCCTTTTTTGAGATCCACAAAGAAAAAGCTTTAGGTGAGATTTGAAGAGTGGTAGAGCGCAGGCCACAGAAGACGATTTTGGTAGAGCGCTCATTGTAGCCCAATCTGTGACACAGAGCACTGGGCCTAGAATTCTATCCACGGGCCTGCCTATCTCCGCACCATCGATCCCCATCATTTTATTTTTCCGAGAGACGCCGCTTGGTTTCGACGGTCCAACCTGCCGAGTGCCGCTTCGCTCGCGAGCGCTCCCAGGCGACTCGCGGAGGCGCTCGGTTTTCCTACCCTGGCGGCCGCCGCCGCCGCGCCGCCGGCCACCGGCGAAAGAGTTGGGCCCCTCTCCTTATGCTTGCCGCTCCGGCGGTAGGAGGGAGGGGGACCCCTTTTTTGCATGGTAAGGGTTAGTAAGGTTCTAGCATGGTGTGCCATTAGGGTGGTGAGAGCGGCGCCCAGGCAAATAAATCTGGCTCAACTCTACTCTCACACCGGCGTTGTCCTTCATGGCGGCGTCTCGGAGTTGGTGGCACTGTGTGCTTGCCGATCTTTTAGATTGGTGGCTTTAGGGTTCATGGATGGTGTCGGCAAGGCGGCGGCGGCGACTCCATCAGATGGGTTTTTCCTCCTGCTCTGTCCCCGTTGCCGCGGCGTTGTCTCTGGCGCCATGGTGGAGCAGAGAGGATTCGTCCAGGAGTACGTGCAGACGGTGGTCTGCACTGGTGACAGCTGGAAGATGGTGCACCTTGTGCTGGGTTTGTGGTTGGAGGTTGATGGTTCTGGTTCCCTACTCCGACGTCGTCGTGCGGGGGTGCCAGTGCTGAAGTTCGATGGCGTGTCCGGGGTCGTGCTGCCCCGGTCTTCAACGGCAATGATTTGTCCTATGGCAAACTACTTTGGAGGTTCGAAAAGCTGATAATCAGCGATGGAGCCGCGTCGAGCTCGGGTGAAGAGGTGATCTGTCTTATCTTTCTTTGGTGGCTGCTACGGTGGTACCGAAGAAGAGAGATAGACGTTGGTTTGTCACATAGGTTTATCCTTTCTTTTCAGATCTGTAAGATCGGTGTATACGTACTTTGTATCTTGTATTTAATTTATCAATGAGAATCGTATTACCATGAAGAAAAAAAACCTGCCGAGTGCCGACTTCCGGCGTGACGACGACGCATGCGGGTTCTCTCCGAACCACGTCTTGTCACTAGACCGCTGCATGCCTCGATGCGTGGCGGACACGATCTGGCTAGCCACTCAGTACCATCACTAATCTATACCATCGCATGCACGCTGCCACTTGTTTAGTTTTCAAAATCACGGTCAAACATTGCTATGCTAGCTGAACACCAAAACACATGGCCCGGATCGGATGGATTTGACGAGAGTCATACACATACCGGCTCGTCTTACTTTATTACGACCAAGCAGCTCCAAGCTGTCAATCCAGCGAGAGTAACCCGGATTAAGCTAGTAGCGTCTGAGGTGACAGGGGCGCACACGGCGATGATTACCGTGTGAGGTAAGGCCGGGTAGGTAGGGTAAATGACAGAAGACGCCCCCCGGCCGACAACGGCGTGTCGCGATCTACTCAACATCTCAAGGCAAGTCCCGACGCCGGTGCACAAACGCCATGATTGCACCGGCGACCGTGGTGGCCTAGGCCGTGCCGTGCGTACATAGGAGCTGCATCTGCATGCGTATATGCATGCATGGACCATGGCGGCCGGGCCACCCCGGCCGGCGAGCACGCATGAGCACTGTCCGGCAGCGGTGTGGCCAACCTCTGTTTGCCATGCATGCATGCTATGCCTGACTGACTGACTCTGACTGTGCCTTCTCCCCACCGTCGCCAACTCGCCAAGGCGTTCGCTCGCTTCACGCGGCCAGCACACGCAGTCGGACTGAGGTTACACGTAGTAGCTTTTTCTCTGTTCCGGAGCTTTTGGCAGTTTCACAGCTTTATCGAGATTGGAAAAATCTTTTCAGTAATTCCCGCATGCATGCATGCATGAATTTTGCATGCCGGGCAATTACGCCTACCCTAGCTATCTGATCGCTCCAGTACTCTAGCTAATCCCGGCATATTCATGCATGGATTTACGTAGGTTGGATCGATCACTGTTGTCTGCGACCGACTTGACGGCCGAGCCCGACACCGCATGCCGTGCCAATCGCGTACGCTCGCTGCATACAGTCATGGATATATATAGCTCTAGCTGAGTAGTGACACTTCGAAAGCCAAGTCTGATCAGTGATTCCATGTCCATGACTATATATGGCCATGCATGTCCAGCCCTTAACTAACTTGCAAATTAGCGTACTATGTTATTTGCAAGGAAGCATATATGCATGGCATGGCATGGCATGCACCCAGCAGCTTTTCCACGAGAATGATGCGTGTTTCTATGTGTAGTAACCGCGTATCATTAGCTAGTTTGCGAGAGATGGGCTTTACTCACACCTGCACAGTCCAGTGCGCACAGCTGCATCTGCTGGCCACACTGGCAAGAGCCTCTTTTAGCAGGTGTTTCAGTCCAGTGCGTTTTTATGCAGGTGACCAGTGAGGAGGAATATATTTTCTCATTAGAGTTTTTTTCTCTTCAAAATTAAGAGCATCCAGATGCAGTTGAGCTGTGGGGTTCTGTTGATGTGCAGTGTCATGCTCCGAGTTCGACCGTAGATGGAGGCGCTAACTCCGAGGTCAACCTCAGCATCGATCATTCGATCTGGTTCTAGCTTTCGTCTGCACGCATGCTCCTTTTCCAATCATACAAATCGCCTTGCCCATTCGTTCATGGCGGATCCTGTCATCTGGAGGCCGGGTTTTTTATGGTGTGATATCAGGAGACCATAAAAACCTGTGAAGCTAGACCTGTGAAGCTATCGCTATAAAGTTGCAGAAGTATCAAGATATCACACCCGATACTTTAAGAATTGCCGCAACGGGTGGACTAGTTGAGAGGGCTCATAAACAAGGATTGATAATTTGATATATGGTTTATCTTTTAACCTAGTTGATGGAGGAGTGACCATTTTGCAATATGGAGTTGACACCATCCTACTACTAGAAAATAATTTGACACACGCTAAAAATTTGAAAGTCACCCCCTATCTCTTTGAGCAAACGTGTGGAATCAAAATCAATTTTCATAAGAGTGACATATATTGTGTAAGGGACGATGGGAATAATTTCAGAGCTTTTGAAGAGATGTTGACATGTAATGCAATTCAAGCTTCCTATGAAACATTTGGGAGTTCCAGTAGATGAAAAGTGGATTAAATTGTCTGTTTCGTGACCAATAGAAGGTAAAATGGTAACATTTGGGGTCTTGGCAAGGGAGAATGTTCGAAATTGGGGGAAGAGTTATCTTAACCAATTCATCTTTATGTAGTGTTTCTCTCTAAATGATGTCCTTTTATATACTACCATTAGGGGCAAGTGGATATCATCGCATCTAATTTCGGTGAAGTAGGGATAAACAGAAGAAGAAATATCACTTGGTAAACTGGAAAAACTATTAGTTTGCCTAAACACCAATGTGTGTATTTTATGGTTTGATAATTTGATATATGGTTTATCTTTTAACCTAGTTGATGGAGGGGTGACCATTTTGCAATATGGAGTTGACACCATCCTACTACTAGAAAATAACCATCGATTTGGTCGATAAATAGGTTTTGCCGGTTCTCTCCGAACCACGTGTTGTCATTAGACCGCTGCATGCGTCCACGCATGGCGGGCACAATCAGGTAGCCAATCAGCACCATCACTAATCTATACAACTGCATGCATGCTGCCACTTGTTTAGTTTTCAAAATCACGGTCAAACATTGCAAGCTAATCACCGGGGCCGGATGGATTTGACGAGGAGTCATACACATACCGGCTCGTCTTACTTTATTACGACCAAGCAGCTCGAAGCTGTCAATCCAGCGAGACTAACCCGGATTAAGCTAGTAGTGTCTGAGGTGACAGGGGCGCACACGGCGATGATTACCGTGTGAGGTAAGGCCGGGTAGGTAGGGTAAATGAAAGAAGACGCCCCCCGGCCGACAACCGCGTGTCGCGATCTACTCAACACCTCAAGGCAAGTCCCGACGCCGGTGCAAAAACGCCATGATTGCACCGGCGACCGTGGTGGCCTAGGCCGTGCCTTGCGTACATAGGCGCTGCATCTGCATGCGTATATGCCTGCATGCATGGACCATGGCGGCCGGGCCACCCCTGCCGGCCGGCGAGCACGCATGAGCACTGTCCGGCAGCGGTTTGGCCAACCTCTGTTCGCCATGCATGCATGCTGTGCCTGACTGACTGACTCTCACTGTGCCTTCTCCCCACCGTCGCCAACTCGCCATGGCGTTCGCGAGCTTCACGCGGCCATCACACGCAGTACGTCGGACTGAGCTTACTTACACGCAGCTTTTTCTCTTTTCCGGAGCTTTTGGCAGTTTCACAGCTTTATCGGGACTGGAAAATTCTTTTCACTAATTCCCGCATGCCGGGCAATTACGCCTACGCTAGCTATCTGATAGCTAAGCTAATCCCGGCATATATATATATACATGCAAATCCATGCATGGATTTACGTACGTTGGATCGATCATTGTTTTCTGCGACCGACTTGACGGGCGCCCCGACACCGCATGCCGTGCCAATCGCGTACACTCGCCGCGCGCAGCCATGCATGCTTAATTATATAGCTCTAGCTGAGTAGTGACACTGCTAGAAAGCCAAGTCTGATCAGTGATCAGGACTTGACAACTCCATGACTATATATGGCCATGCATGTCCATCCCTTCTGAAGAATTAACTACTAACTTGCAAATTAGTACTACTGTGTTATTTGCAAGGGAGCATATATGCATGGCATGGCATGCACCTCGATCGTTTTCCTGGCCCAGCTTTTCCACGAGAATGATGCGTGTATCTATGTATAGTAACCGCCTATCATTTGCTAGCTCGCGCGCTAGGGATCATGGGCTTTACTCACACGCGCAGCTGCATCTGCTGGCCAGAGCCTCTTTTAGCAGGTGTTTCAGCAAAGCGATGCGTAACATGGAGGGTACTGTACGTTTTTATGCAGTGCCATGAGGTGACTACTAGTGAGGGAGAATTTTTTTTTCTTCAGTGGAGTTTTTATTCTTCAAAAAGAGCAAGCAGCTGAGGTGTGGGGTTCTGTTGATGTGCAGTGTCATGCTCCGAGTTCGACGGTAGATGGAGGCGCTAACTCCGAGGTCAACCTCAGCATCCATCATTCTGGTTCTAGCTTTCGTCTGCATGCTCCTTTTCCAATCATACAAATGAATTGCGTTGCCCATTCGTTCATGGCAGATTCGCCGGGGTTTTTGGAGGCCGGGGTTTTTATGGTCTCCTGGCTACCTTTTTTTTTTTTGACACATCCAACCATCCGTATATTCAACGATCAAACCACATACACCGTACATAGATTGAAAAGCAGAAGAAGAACCAACATACGGGGAGGATCCAGAGCCACCACAGAGAGTCGCAGCTTCCCGGCGACGGAGACGAAGGCCGGCAACCACCTTGCCACTGCCTGGGCACTTTAAAACCCTTAAGAGACGCCGCCTTGACTGCCCGCCGCGCCGCGACGGAGCACTTGTCGATGAACACGTAGGGCGGCGCCCCCCTGGCACCGCTTCCCCGCCAAGCCTCGGCCGCCAACAGATCCGTCGCAGGAGAAGCTCCAGCCTCCCGTCCAGCCCTGGATGAACACCACATCTCCAGCGCCGCCGCACCGCAGCAGAAGGAGAAGAAGACCACGCACGGCGGATCCGCGGATCCGCGAGCACGGCAAGGTCGACGACCACGCGACGGAGCCCCGCCGGAGCTCCACCACCGGAGAGGAAGGACGCCGACTCCAAAAACCCACCAGCCGCACCACCGCCTCCTCAGCGCCGCCGGCGGGAACCTCCACACTCCTACCCTATGTACACGAAGGGATCCGGGGATCCCCCACCCACCCGCCGCCGGAGCGGACGGGGGGAGAGAGATCCCGCGGATCCGCGACGGCGAGAGCGGCGTGCGCAGGCGATTCCAAGAAATCGCCTCCTCTGCACTGTAGCGAGGAGGAGGGGAAAGTGCGCCCTCCGATGTAACGCATATTATCGTCTCCTCGCTACCTAGACCAGTGAAGCTATAGCTATAAAGTACTAGTAGTAGTAGTATCAAGATATCACACCCGATACTTTAGGGATTGCCGCAACGTGTTTAGTTTTGCTTTGCATCAGGGTTACATATAGATGATGTGCAATCATGTGGACTAAGAGCAAGGGATACTATATATGGACATGCAAAGATAGAGTTTACATTAAGTGAACTAGTTGAGAGAGGGTTCATAGACAAGGATTGATCTTTGGTTTATCTTCTAACCTAGTTGAAGGAGGGTGACCATCTTGCAATATGTCAGATGACACCATCCTACTACTAGAAAATAGTTTGACACACGCTAAAAATCTGAAAGTCATCCTCTGTCTCTTTGAGCAAATTATATGTAAATTCCATTTTCATAAGAGTGACATATACTAGCATGTAGGGATGCAGAGAATAATTCCAGAGCTTTTGAAGAGATCTTGACATGTAATGCAAGGCAATCTTCCTATGAAATATTTGGAAGACACTAGTTGAAAAGTGGATTAATGGTGACCAACAAAAGTTAAAATGGTGACAAGTTGGGGTCTTGGCAAGGGAGAATGTTGGCACTTGGGGGAGAGTTATATTAACCAATTCATCTTTATATGTAGTGTTCCTCTCTACATGATGTCCTTTTATAGACTACCATTGGGACCTAGTGGGAAATGGATATAATCATATCTATTTTTGGGGAGTAGGGATAAACAGAAGAGGAAATATCACTTAGTAATCTGGAAAAACTGTTTGTTTGCCTAAACTCCAAGGGGGGCAAGGTATTTTAAATTTAGACCTCATTACCATTGCCCTTCTTTTTAAATCGCTTGGGAAGCTGTTTAATGAATTTGGGCTTTGACAACGAGTTCTGACTAGGATGTGTTTACATCATCAAACCCTTGGCCAGGCAAGTAACAAGCCTGGAGATTCACACTTACGGCAAGGTCGGGTGGAGGTGAAACACCTCTTTTGGTTTTGCTGTAAGATGCAATTCGGTAAAGCAGATAGAACTAGATTATAGTAAGATCATTGGCTCTTTGATAGTAGTTTGGTTATCAGGTTTCCAAGACTGTTTAGGGTTTCCCTTAGTCAAGAACATTAATGTTGGTGAACGATTTGATCAGTGGATTACCTCTCTAAGAGTTAGGAGAGCTCTGGTTGGTACCATAGTTGAACAATCAATACAGTGGCACAGAGAGCTAGCGGGTGTGCATTTGACATATAAAGGTGTTAGGTTTGTGTGAAAAAATACTCTATGACAGTGTAGCCTCGTTCTCCTAGCATGCCTCTAGTGTTTGATGGTGGCGATGATGCATCATTCTAAGAGAAGAGGAAGAAATTTAGTCCAGATAATATATAAAATGTAAATAATATTAAACTAAAAAAGTATATACATTTATGAATTATCAACATGGTTGACTAGTGAAATGTTTTTATAGAAATCTTTACAAAAATTGGAAAATATGAAATCCAAAGAAAGTATTTAAAAACACGTGAAGTAAAAAATCATAAATTTAAAACGGAAAGAGTGCACTAAAGGAAAAATAAGTTTAGAAAAACAAAAAAAATGGTTAGATTTTGTGATTACTTGTAGATTTATTTATGAGTTTCTCTCAGAAAAAATCTAGAGCACTTTTGATTTTTCTATATTTCATTTTTATTCTCAAAGATAATCTTCACACCCATATTTTCTAATTTTAGAATAAATATTTGACTTTAATAAATAATAATAGTTTCCATTATGTTGTTTAATACTAGTAAAGCTTTTGTTCTTGACGAAACATTTTTTCTCCACTATTTTATTTTATTGACTCAGTTTCCATGTCTACAAACCATCATCATGTCGATGGCCACGACACTCTAAACGGGGAGAGGGACCAAATCTATCGGGTTTTCAAAGTTAAGGGTAGATTAATCCAATTTAGAGTTTATTAAACAACCCTAAACTATCCAGGGCAACAAACCAAGGATCCAAGAAAAAATATCATGTGTATTTAGTCTCGCATTTGTGTAAAAGGTGGTGCCATATTGTATTCGTTTGTTAAGTACTTTGTTCCATTAACAGTTCAGTGCCAGAATGAACTATCGGATCGACACATATAGTGGCTAGATTGTCTGCCCTACACTCTCCATTTTACCTTCCACTGCCGATCTGAATGTACTCATAGTGTGTTGCCTCTTCCTCGCATGACTCCGCTAGCACCCTTAACTTTGTTATTGGTGGCCATGACGTGGAATTTGAGAGAATAAGAATATTACAATGACCTAGTGTGGGGAACTGATAAGGAGGATGACACTTGTGTCTCTGGATAGATGAAGAAGATGGTGAAGCTAGGAGAATATGAGATTTTCTTGTAGTACGACACTCGTGCTCTTCTCAACTTAAGCTAATGAGTGAACTAGTTGTAGCTTGACATTCATTCATGTTTATATATAGTTACGGCTAGTTGGTAATATGAAATTTATTCATGTTTTTATATACTTACAGCTTGCCCTCACTTTCGTTGCCCATTTGGTAGCTCCAAAAATGCATAAATGTGAAGGCGAGTCTTGAAGTATATATAACATGTGACCTTCTTTTTTAGCTTGAACCGATGGGTGAACTCGTTAGAGTCATCTTATGTAAACTTGATTTTTTTTAGACAAAAATCTTATGTAAACTTGTGTCTCTTTGCACCTCCATGAATCTCAACACATAGACACTGGGTGGATGAGGTTGTCGGGTTAGACATGAGAAAAAAGGTTGATTAACGGGGAGAGAATCCTCACTTGACTATAGGTTGTTAGATAGATGAAACCTCTCTAGCAATTATTTCACGCGGACAACACGCCATTTAGCCCGAACATTTCACCCGAATTTGAAACCGGGTGAGCTATAGCTCACCAACCGTGAGCAGGGTTAGACATAAGAAATACTCACGCCACCTAGATTTAGCTAAACCGATATCTCGAGGTGTTACCATTGTCTTGCGTTTATCATGCCTTGTACTAACTTGCTTTTCAGTCATGCATTCCTAAACAAAGGAAAAACAATTTATTTTTTCCCTCAGATATTACTTGTCAACTGATCGCCATGGATTTCGACAAGAAAGGCGAAAAGAGAGCTCCATGCGAGAATTTTTACCTTTACTACAGCGCCTGTATTCCGTGTCTCTGATGATTACGAATGCTGATGCCTTTCATCACCAATCTCCACATTCCCTGTCGCCATGAAAAGCTCCGCCTTTCGACTGTTACCTCGATCTCAACACAAGCACTCAAACCCTCGCCACCTTTTAACGTCTCCGGCCTGTCCGCCCCATATATAACCACACCAGGACGATCTCTCCCTCCGTAGCCCTAGCCCAAGCAAATCTTCTAGTATTTCCCGTACGAACTTTGCAGTAAACTGCTACTCCATCCAACATGAGGGTTCAGCATCTGCATGTGGCCGCCTACCTAGACAAAGCCTCTTCGTCTCCAGCTGAACCATCCAGTGCCTCCCCTCCCTTCCCCTCCTCAGCCGTGTTCCCTTTCGTCTTCCGATGCCTCCGCCCGCTCGCGCCAAAGATCTCGCTCCCGGACCAGCCGCCGAGGAAGATGATCGCGCCGGGCGACGTCTTGGGTCGCGTCAGAAACGCCACCAAGCTGCTCAGCTGCACCGTCAGAAACCATACCGTACGCACTTAACTAAATCTAGTTCTAGCTAGCAAGTGAAGTAATTAAGAAGCTAGCCATGCGTGTCCATGTGAGAGGCCACGAGAAGTGACCGTGTGTGTATACATATATGCAGGTGCAAGTGCCGGTGGGTGGGGCAACGCGGTGGAACCCCTCGGCGGAGCAGATCAAGGTGCTGGAGGCGCTGTACCGCGGCGGGATGCGCACCCCGAACGCGGCCCAGATCGAGCGCATCATGGAGGAGCTCGGCAAGCACGGCCGGATCGAGGGAAAGAACGTCTTCTACTGGTTCCAGAACCACAAGGCCCGGGAGCGCCAGAAGCAGAAGCGCGCCGCACTCCTCACCCTCAGCACCCTCGACTCCCCGTCCCTGCCCGTCCCCGCAACGACGACGACCAAGGTACTAACCACTAATGAAGCGTGTGACGACGTGAAGAGCTGCAAGCGGCGGCGCACGGCGTGGGGTGATGGTAAAGATGACGCTCCGGCGACGGTGGAGGTGGCCGTCGACTGCGCTGGCGACGATGTCACCCTTGAGCTCTTCCCGTTGCGTCCGCAAGGGAAAGTTTAACTTGTTCTTCCGTTCTTTCTTGACTTTGTTGTTTGTTCTGCCTGTGCAGAATACTCCGTCCTGCATGCATGCGTGCATGCATGAATACGTACGGATGTAACGTGGAGTTTCCATCGTGAAAGCTTTTCTGATTTGCGTGTGGTTTGCATTGTTGTTTCGACATGTTTGGGTGTAATTAAAGCATGCATAGTTGTGGTTTCTGGGTGTGATCACAAGTGATCAGTTTCCTCCTAGTAGTGATGATTGACTCCATGCATGTAGTAGTTTTTACTTCACTCCAAATTTAGGAGCTCTGCTAGACCAATAGTTTTTGTCACGCTTGACTACTACATCTATGCAAATTAACATAGAAGACCCAAGAAATCTAGCATACTATTCAACATAATTAGTTTTTTTCATAAGCTTTGCCAACACGTGGGAGTAAGTGTTTGTAATCCGGCCGCTTGTCACTAAGGCTGCTCATAGTGGGAGAGTAACATCGAAAAGTCCTTCCGTAGCTCGTCCGACATGTAGCCCTTTCAAAAAAAATTGAAATCAACAGTTTGAAGTTAAAAAAAATTCCGAGATAAATCATAGAGGTTGACAATGACATAATCTAATGTTCTGCAAAGTTTCAACTCGAATTTTTTTATATTCCGGCCTACACAAAAATGAAAAATTCTGACAAAACTGAAAAAATTCGAAATTTGCACCGTTCACCGGCTCATATTTACAAATTTGTCATTTTTAGACGGCCTAAAATACAAAGTATTTCGAATTGGTTTTTTGCACACTGCTAGAATTCATCATTATCTACATCTACAATTATTTTCGGAATTTTTTGAAACTTAAAAGTAGCGTTGTTGAATTTTTCGAAAAAAACGTCCTACATGTAGGACGAGCTACAAAAGCGATGCTCTCGGAGTAACATAGACTAGTAACATAAGCATGTTACTAGTCTACGTTACTACCTCTATAGTGTATAGTAACTTGTAAGTGGTGTCAAGCAAGATCTTATTTATTAGTATGTAGACTCATTTTATCTTAGGGTGTGTGATGTTATGGTAACTAACAATGTTATTCCATTTGTCTCTCTCTTTATAAATTGCATGCCACATCATCTTTTTCTTTTGTCTTTGTGGCATCTACACAAAATACTTAGTCAAGAACTTATAAAGTTGCCTCACGAGCTCAGGCGGAGCTTGAGAGGGAGACGGCCCCAGCTGTTGGGGATCCGGTGCAGGCGGTACTGGATCCTAGTAGTAACTCTGATAGTTTGCCTGCTAGGGTGGAGACTCCCTACGTGACCCCCCAGGCGGGGGGGGGGGGGGGGACCGGGGGAGACCCCCCAAGGCGCCGTCCCGGCCCTCGACCTCTGGTAGGGCCCGCTCTGTCCCCCGTAAGGGGACTACCCCCACCAGTGTTTCCAAATGAATATACACATAAGGTTATTCGACTGGAACATGAGGGGGTTTGGGCGGGAGGGACGGCGTAATCAGCTGCGCGAGTACATGCGGCGGGAAGACGTAGATATCGTTGCCATCCAGGAGACGATTAGACAGGACATCTCTATTCAGGAGTTGCAGGGGCTCAGTCCGCATAAGTTCGCTTGGCAATGGCTCCCAGCGAATGGACACTCGGGTGGTATCCTCCTTGGGGTGAAGGAGGATACATTCGAGGTAGAGGATATGGATCGCGGGGAATTTTTTGTGAGCATGTTGCTCACCCATAGGCGGACCTCCTTTCAGTGGGAGGTCATTATCGTCTATGGCCCTGCGGATCATAGTAGGTCCCCGGCGTTCCTTGCCGAGCTTAGAGCGAAGGTGGAACGATGTTCCACGCCGCTTGTTGTTGCTGGGGATTTCAATTTGATTCGATCCCCGGATGACAAGAGCTCAGCGAACGTCGACCTCCAGCGGATGCGGCTGTTCAATGACTGTATTGCTGATCTCGCTCTTAGAGAGATCAGACGTGTGGGAACGAGATACACCTGGACTAATAACCGGGTGGACCCTGTCCGGAGTGTGCTGGATAGGGTCCTAGTATCTGTGGATTGGGAGGTTGCCTATCCACTTTGCTCCCTCCGGGCGCTCACTAGGATTGGGTCGGATCACACTCCTCTCCTCCTCTCAACAGGAGGAGCTCAACCTCCGAGGTTGAACCGTTTCCATTTTGAGAACTTCTGGCTTGGTCAGCCAGGTTTTCAGGAAGCGGTACGACTAAAGTGGTCGGTGGCGGCTGCACATCCTCCTCGTGTTTATAATGCGGTAAATGTGTGGCACCACTGTGCCCAGATGGCACGCCAATTCATGAGGGGTTGGGGTGCCAATCTGGGAGCTGAGCTGAGACAGAGGAAGGCCTCTCTCTTAGAGGAGATCCAGACCCTGAACCACGCCTCAGATTCCGTTGGCCTTACCGCTGAGGAGTGGATTCAGCGGTACGCCCTTGAGAACTCCCTTATGGAGATCTACAAGGGGGAGGAGACTTTCTGGCGACAACACAGTCGCCAGAACTGGATCCTCAAAGGCGATGCGAATACGGCCTACTTCCATGCGATCGCCAATGGGCGTCGTCGGAAATGCTCTATTCCATGCCTGTGGGAAGGGGATCATCTCCTGGAGGCGCCAGGGGATATATCGTCCCACATATACTCCTTCTATAAGGAGCTCTTCACGGCGAGTCCCCGTTCTGGGGTCACCATGCCAGTTGACCTCTGGCCAGCGAGAGCCAGGGTCTCTGACATGGAGAATGCGGAGCTCACCCTCCCATTCTTGCCGGAAGAGGTGGCGAGGGCAATAATGGAGATGAAGGCGAATTCGGCCCCTGGACCGGATGGTCTTCCGGTGGTCTTCTTCCAGACGTTCTGGGAGGAGATTAAGGGGGTGATCATGCCAATGTTCCAAGAATTTTATATTGGTACATTGGTTATGTCTCGCCTTAACTTTGGTGTGGTGACCTTGATCCCCAAGATAGTGGGGGCCACGGACATCCGCCAATTTAGACCAATCACGGTCCTCAACGTCATCCATCGGATCTTTTCAAAGGTGTGCGCAACTAGGCTAGCTCCTGTTATGGAGCGCATAACGCACCCGTACCAGTTCGCCTTCCTTAAGGGGCGGTATATCCATGATGGAATTTTAGCACTTCATGAGATTATTCATGAGGTTAAGTCTCAGCGCCAGAAGGGCGTGTTTCTTAAGCTGGATTTCCAAAAGGCATACGACCGCTTGGACTGGGCTTTCCTCCGTTTGGCGCTGGAACGAAAAGGTTTGATGATCGGATGATATGTTGGATCATGCAGATAGTTATGAGTGGCAACACCGCCATTAACATAAATGGGGAAGTGGGTCCCTATTTTAGGCCGACTTGTGGGGTTAGACAGGGGGATCCTATCTCCCCCTTACTCTTCAACTCTGCGGTTGACATCCTTGCAGAGGTCTTAGAGAGAGCTAAGACCTCTGGCCACATCTCTGGTGTGGTTGGACACCTTGTCCCAGGGGGTGGGGTGACGCATCTCCAGTATGTTGATGACACCATGATTATGGTGGAGGGATCTGAACTTGACATTATCAATCTCAAGTTCCTTCTCCTCTGCTTTGAGGCCATGTCGGGCCTCAAGATTAACTTTGATAAAAGTGAGGTCGTGATCTTGGGTTATTCGGCTGAGGACCAACAGCGGATCGCGGACAACCTAAACTGTAAGTTGGCAACTTCCCAGTGACTTATCTGGGGATGCCGGTCCGGGATACTCGGATCGGATCCTTGTAAAGGATCTGGACCCGCTAGTTGAGCGGGTCAAGTCGAAGGCCGCGCCGTGGCAGGGGAGGTTTACCTCCAAGGGGAGCAAGACCGCTCTCATTGACTCCTGCCTATCTAGTCTCCCCATGTTTATGATGGGGTTATATATACTGCCGGAGGGGGTACATGGCAGCTTTGATAGAGAGTTGTCCCGCTTCTTCTGGCAGGCGGCTAACGGACGTCAAAAGTATCATATGGTGAAATGGGCAGACCTTTGCGCCCCCAAGGAGGTTGGGGGCGTAGGTATTTTGGCTTCCCGTCGCATGAATGAGGCTCTCATGTTGAAGTGGGTCTGGAGGATCCTGAGGGGTGATGGGGGACTTTGGCTTCAACTAGTGAAGGCCAAGTACCTACGTGGTTGTCCTCTCATGGCCTGTGAGAGGAAGGAGGGGTCTCAGTTTTGGAGATCTCTTCAAGCCATCAAACATGAGATCCGGCTTGGGGCTACCTTCTCCGTAGGCGACGGAGGGAGTACCCTGTTTTGGCTAGATTCATGGCTTGGGCATCTTTGTGTTGTGGCCCCAGCAGACTTGTTGTTTTTCTTTTTGAACTTGTAACTGGATCTTTGTATGCTTGTGGGCGGTTGATTTATTTATAAAGCGGGGCGAAAGCCTGTTTCGAGGATAACTTATAAAGTAAGAAAGACCTTAAAACTCTCTCTTCCCCCAATTATCTAGGAAAACCGAGTTATAGAAATCCTAAATATATAAGATCGTGGCATGCTATTGACACGTACATCCTAAACAATTTATGTACGTGAGCCACACAAAAAAAAATCATTATGCTTATGCACATATATGCTTGTAGCCTACGCTAGTTCAGGCTTTGTGAGGCAATTATACCAAAGCCCTGACCGTCTGAGAGCAAGGCTTCGGCTCCAGCTTTATACGTTTCCTCATCACCTTGCTTTAAACATCTGCTGAGTACGTGTCGGGTGACATCATAGCCATGATAGCGCAAGACATGCTTCGTATGCCAATGATATTGAGTAGAGTTGCATGATCAGACCGTACATACGTACGTCAGAGCTTTTGTATGGTACTGTACCCGGCTTCAAAAACCACATAATACTGCAGAAGTATACCCTGAACCTGTGTGTCAAATTATGTATGTACAGTGTCGTTGCAACGCTGCAGTGTGTCGGCTCGCGCTGTAGGAAAACGATGGGGAGATGGATTGACACTGAGGACGACAGTTAAAAGCTGGACACCCAGCCATGGCGCGTCAGGCCAACGAGTTGCACGCTGACGAAAAAAGACGATCGGAGGCGGCGACCGAGGGAGAGGGAGCAAAAGGCTCAGTCGACGCCGCAGGGTGGCAGCAGCATGCATGCCGTCGATGGTGGCGCTGGCGCCGGCCATAGGCTCGGCCCGTCCAGTCGGAGGGGACGCCGCCGGGGCCGGCCGCGCGGGCGCGGAGGCGAGAGGCGTGCAGCACAGTACTATAGTCTGCGGTGCATGCGAATGCGGTGCGCGCCTCGCTTTTGTCGCTCTTTTCCGAGACTCCCACAGTCCGGCCGCTTTCTCCGGCCGCCGGGCGTGGACGTGCGCCTGAAAAACGACGACGAAGGCGGGGCCGTGGGGCCGGTGGTGGTGCGCGCCCGGCCGTCTCCTAAAATATCGAGTCTTGTTTCACGCACAGTAAAATTACCTGTCAAGTTCCGATCCCATGTCAACAGCCATGCCCTTGAGCTGCCCCAGCACGCCACTGAAATCGTCCAGGGCATCATCCGGTGGTGGTGCGCGCCCGGCCGTCTCGTGGGGTGCCGGCCATGGGACACCGCGCTGGCGGCAGGTCGCGTCGTGCCCTGTACTGCTGCTCAGCCACTCACACTACGGGAACCTGACGAGACGCCGACGGCCGGAAACCGTCGGCGTAGACCTGAAGGCCGTCGGCGTAGCCATAGCCCGACGGTGGCCGTCGGCGTAGCGCCGTCGGCGTAGAGGCCCGTCGGCGTACCAACCTGGCCGTCGGCGTACGTCGACCCCGTCGGCGTACATGGTGGTGGGACCCACAAGACGGCATCTCCGGCCGTTCCGTCAGTCCACCATGCGCCGACGGCATTGCCGTCGGCGTACACATCCGGAAAAAGTCAAAAAAAAAAAAACTGAGCCACCGCCGCCGGATAACCGGCCGGCCGAGCCTACCACCTCACCGACAGAGGCCATGGTGAGGGAGGCCACGGCCAGCACAGGCCACGGCCGAGCTGCAGGAGGTAGGGGCTGTGCTCGGCGGCGAGGCGGTTGTTCGGCTTCCCCGCGCGGACGAGGACATGGCGGCGGCGGCGAAGCGGAAGGGGGAGGACAGCGGCTGTGCAACCGGCGGACGCGTACACTTGGCGCGTGCACTCAGCGTCGCCGGATGCCGCCCTCGCGCTGCTGACCACGGCCCTGCTGGCGCTCGTCGTCGAGACAGCTCCGTCTGAAGCCCATCCGCCGCCGCAGGCGAGGAGCTTGAGGCAGAGCTCCATGTCCTCCTCCAACTCGACGAGGAGATGAAGCAGAGCCACCGTGGCGGAAGGCGCGATGGCGACGAAGAGCTCCAGGATGGCGCAGACGCCGGTGCGGGTGGTCGGCGGCTCGAGGTCGGACGGCGGCGTTGAGGAGACGGAGACGGAGGCGGAGGCAGCGCCGCGGCGGGCAGCTGCGTCGTGGGCGCGAGAAAATAAGGAGAGGCCGAGAGAGGAGAGAGATGCGGGTGTGGTGAGAGGAGAGGATAAGGTGTGTGGTGCCGGTGGTTTGACCGCGTGAGAGGATAAGGACAGAGGAGAGGATATGGTGCGGGTGTGGTGAGGTGTTTGGACCAATCAAAAGATGCCATGTCAGCAATCCACACCTTATTTCTCCCAACCAATCACATCCATTTGTGTTTCTTTGGCATTTTCAAAGAAGCCTAACTAAATATAAACAAATTGAAAAGATGTGAAACTTGCGCCTTCAGTCGCATATTTGTGTAATAGTTGTAAATAAAAATTATAAATACAAATTTAATCATATAATTTAAGGTTTTCTTCACTGTTTTTGAGGTTTTCGTAAAAAATGGGCAAAATGACCGCCGTTGGTTTTGATTGAAAGAGGTCGTATTTTTCAAAAAGTAGTGAATTTATCAAAATACTTTCTAGGTACAAAAGTAGTGAATTTATCACAGAAACATCGATAGTTTTGAAAAATGTGACCCCTTTCAATGAATAGACACGACGGTCATTTTGACGGTTTTTTCACAAAAATAAAAGAAATTGAGAATATACTCAAAATATGAATTCCTTTGACATGGAGTCGTCTTATGTGTACTAGTTGCTAGGAAAAATGATAAAATTGAGTTTTGACAGATATTTCAGAAAAATGCTTCACAAAAAGGTCTATCATCTATAGACATGTATAACTTTCGTGTCAAATGACCAAGTAATGGCCATCCCCATGCCATAATTTGTGATAATGTGTCCATATTTTAAACATAGGGGTGCCTTGGTATGGCAAACATTGTTGCCAAAAACAAATTCCAAATTATTTTAAGAAATATCATTTTTCATTTTTTAAGTGCCAAAAATGACTTTTGTTATGGAGAAAATACCAAAAATATGATGCAAAAGGCACCCATCTCATTTTCACTAAGGGTACTACATATTTTATGGATAATACCCAAGTATTAGTAATTTATCGATTTTTACCTAATTATTTCTATTTAAATGACTTTATGCTGATTTTCCAAAAATAATTGAAATTGAACTACATGTGTGTGATAGTTTGGTCTAATTTTTTTACAAAAATACTTTCTAGGTACAAAAGTAGTGACTTTATCACAGAAACATCGATAGTTTTGAAAAATGTGACCCCTTCAATGAATAGACACGACGGTCATTTTGACCGTTTTTCACAAAAATAAAAGAAATTGAGAAAATACTCAAAAGATGAATTCCTTTGACATGGAGTCCTTTTATGCGTACTAGTTGCTAGGAAAAATGATAAACTTGAGTTTTGATAAATATTTCAAAAAAATGCTTCACAAAAAGTCTATCATCTATAGACATGTATAACTTTCGTGTCAAATGACCAAGTTATGGCCATCCTCATGCCATAGTTTGTGATAATGTGTCCATACTTGACACATAGGGGTGTCTTGGTATGGAAAACATTGTTGCCAAAAACAATTTCCAAAATATTTTACTAAATATCATTTTCCATTTTTTAAGTGTAAAAAATGACTTTTCAATTAAGCAAGTAACAAACATATGTTACAAAATGTCATGTGCACGGTGAAAAAGATTTTATGGATGCCATATTTGGATTCCTCTCATTTTTCTAATCGATTTAGACATTTAATTTGTTAAATTCCGATTTACCGATTTAAAGATATGAATGATTTCATATTAAGTGGAAAATAGAAAAAGGCTACGCCGACTACCGTCGGCGTATCTCAAAACAAAAACAGAACATATAGGCCGACGGCATTGCCGTCGGCGTAGCTAAAATAAAAAAGGAAAAAAACAAGGCTAGCCTGGTCGGGATCTACGCCGACGGCCCCGATATTTGGCCGTCGGCGTAGGTCCTGGCCGTCGGCGTCTTGTGTCTTTCCCGTAGTGTCAGGCGGTCAGGCAGGCCAGGGTACCCATCTGTTGTTCAGGGGCCACCGGGGCGGCTTTTCACTGCTGGGAATGTAGGTCGGTCGGCTCTCGCTCTCAGTCCCGTTTACACTTTTGTACTAGGGTTTATCGTTGTATTTAGCTCCCTTCTATTAGTAGCTACGGGCGTGTTTGGTTGGTCGTAAAACACTCATGCAGCCTCTAACAAATTGGTAGAGCGAGACATGTCACAACTTACTAGCAACCAAAAACGGGGTTAACCGACAACCAAAAGGTGTGCCATTTAGGCCGAATCCATGACAATTTACGATCTTTTTCATTTCGCTGAAATAATGATCGACCGATCAACACAGTTGGACGCCTACTTGGCGATCAGCTTGCGCGCACGCTGGTTGGCCCCCTTCGTCCTAGAGTTGAGTTCCTCCACGTCGTCATTCAGATTATCCAGTGCTTCATTTTGCCTGAAACCATTGTTGGTACATGAGAAACTCAGTTGAAAATAGTGAGTTTGTTTCATGCACAGGAAAATTACCTATCAAGCTCTGATCCCATGTCAACAGCCATGCCCTTGAGCTGTCCCAGCACGCCACTGAGATCGTCGAGGGCATCATCCTGCTTTTGTTTCTCCACCTGACGGGACAAAAACCACGGCTAAATAGAGTTTGTAGATATTTTTTCTAAGGATCTGAGCTCCCTAGGTTGCTCCGAGCGAAATGGGCTGCTTTGGGCCAGCTTGTCTACGCATGGGCAATCTGGACGACGCTTTCACTGGTAGGGCGATTGTCCTTGTCAATTGGGCATGCTTGTCAGCTTCGTGGGATCCTAAGTTGGTTGTGTGCGTGCACCTATGTTTGTTAGGCCGTCTCTCATTGTCCTCCACAATAGACCCGAGGTAGCACCGCTGGTGCTTATCAAACCACCCGCTATGGTGACTTCGACACCATAGGGCAAGACCTCCTTCTATAACCCATAAGATCCCACACCTATCTAATACTCACATGCTCACTAATGCTCCTGATCTAGTCGGTGTTGGGTTTTTGTTGTTGCTGATTTTTCTGTGGGAATTAGGTGTCGAAGAAGAAGTCGCCTGAGGTGAGGTGACACGGGTGCATTTCGGCACGATGGTGTACTATAGGCACCGTCCATGGTAAACTCACCCCTTCACTACTTCCCTCTATATGTGGTCGTTGTGCACTCCTCTAGCCTTTTATATTTGTGCACCTCTCCTCTACTCCCCACGCCGTATCAATCAGTTAAGGGGATGATTGTAGAAGGAATGATATTTCCATTTTGATGGTTTCCTTTGGGATGTTTATTTCAACTCATAAAAATGTCCTACCAATGTTATTCGTAGACTCTAGGGTGAATCAATATTGATCCCAAAGTCTACCTTTTTTCCTTACATTCTTTTTTTTTATTTCCAATGCCATCATTATCTTTTTACACTAGTGCTTAACTATAATGTTTTTTCATTCATTAGTCAGAACCACTAAATTAAACAACTTGTTTTGGGCTACACACGATGTACTGAATTAGCTGGTGAATCAATTCTGTTATGTTAGAGTTCCAGGTAGAGAAACTTTGAAGCAGGTTCATGAAATGTACTTTCCTAATTTATCTCCCTTTCATGTTGGTTATGCTATAACGAGTGTCCTACGAATGTATGTATCATGCTACCAATATGTTGAAATATGTACACGCAAAAAAAATTAGGGTTTCTTGCAGATCATCATCGTCATGGAAAGAAGATATTGATATCAATGCACCAGAGGTTGTTAACTGTTTGATCAAAACGGAGGTAGGTTTTTGTTGTATATCGTACTTGAGATTTCCATAGTTTTAGTTGTGTTCCTCTATTGGCACATTGAAGTACAATACTAAGCATGTTGCTTTCTTTATTGCAGGCCTATTCCTCTACAACATCAACACATGGCAACAACCAATCGGAAAGTATATATGCCCAATGAAAATCTCAAGTACCATATCTAGATAACAAGTGTGAATGATTACCAAAATTTACCTAGATAAATTTGCATTATTTTGGCGTTGCAAACATTTGATCGTTTTTGATAATCTCTGGTCGACTTTAACCCGATTTCAATAGATTTTTTAGTGAACATCAATATAATTTCCAAGAATATATAAGATGGGGACAACAATCTTGGAGATAGCAAAATGGGCCCTCTTGGAACAGTTTCAGTTGATGACAATATTGAGTACCATGAATGAGCATTTAACGAAAATAATGTTGTATGATGTGTCATGTCTTCTCTATAACGCGCCTGCTATATTGACAAGTTGTCTCGAGTATTATTTTACTGGCTTAAAGTTGCAAGAGAATGCCCTTGCGTATGTTCAAGTTTCTTCATGTCCCCTTTTGCGTAGGAGACCCTACTCAGGTATGAATATGTATTTTCCCTTTATAGTTTCAGAAAATCTGCACTAAATTCCATGCTTTAGATAAGGCATTAACCTTTTTCTGACGTTTTCATTTCTTGGTCCTCCACTCTTTCAGCAAAATAGTTTAGTGAAATGCATTATCTGAATCACATGTGTCATCACTGCAGAACCATGAATGTTGGATATGAAGTTTTTAGCTATTTGAGTGTACATTGTGAACACCAATTTCTACTGTAGTGGGTAGTCACAACTAGTCATTCGATTAGGCCAAGTGGTGTAGTGGGACATTTTTTTGAGTTGTGGGTGCTTCTCTATATTGGCCCCTATTTTATGCACATACATGCTTGCTAATCTACACTTATTATAAAGAAAAAAATCAGTACAAGTCATTTATGATTTTTCTGTCTCAACATGCAAGATATCCATATCACACACTATTTTAGCCAACCAATTGTCCATGTCATCCCGCTAAATATTTATTAATTATGATATCTTTTTTGCATGCAGCCTATCCACGTCATTTGCTTTCCATCCATACAATTGTCCATGTCACCCTTTTTAATCATCAAATACACAAGGATCACGTCAATTAAATTTAGCCTTGGACAATTCTGATATGTTGCCTATTTCTATAAACAAACTCATTTTTAATGGATCTTATATCTCTTTATTTTCATAATAATTTTTTAAGAGATTCCCGCCGCAACGCATGGTATGTTTCTAGTAAATATGAAGAGGAAACACAGAGTCTAGCTAAACATATTGCCAAAAATACAAACCCTTTGGATATGTGATATTATTGGAGCTAATCAACTTATGAAATCAATCCCCAATGCACTTAGCGACAAAATGCCAAGAACGCAAACGGCGCAACAAAGAGCGTGAGGTTCTTCTAGTTTTTGCCAAGATACATAGCCACAAAGTTGATCGAGAATATGAACCTGAACTTTTTCCATGGCGCTTGTGGCTTCGGAGTAATTGCGGGTATTACCCTTCCCTCGAGGGCTCAACCCTAGCTTATCTCTCTGTTCCATTCGGTTCGCCTTCTTTTTGAAAGAATCGTCTGTATCATGCCATCATTCGAGTTGAAAAGAACAATGAGTACAACGAACGCTCATGATCTGAATATTTTAAGTGCAAAACTATTAGATTATACGTACCTCGTGACACCTGGGCTGGCCCCTTGATCTGTCTCGTTTTCTTTGGCTTCCATGGCTTGGAAAAGAACCCCCCAAGGCTCCCGAGAAGCGACTCTCCCTAAGCATGGAACGCGAATGCAAACATTGAGAATATAATTAGACCCCACACTTTCATGACCGGCAAATGGGTAATTTCCACATGAGCGAGAAATATACATATACTCGTTTCACATAGGCCTAGATATTGGTAAGAGTCATGGCATTTTGTTCATGCAGCATGCAGAGCATACGCACCTTGGTGAGGTCCTGATCGATCTCGACGGCCTTTTCGTGTGTCCTACCGATCTGGTCGCCCTGCTTGTTCAGCGTGATGAGCGTGTTGGTGGCATCCTGCTTAATGTTCTCCGCAATGCGGAGGCATCCATTGAGAGTGTCGGTCGTCTCTTCGGCCTTGTATGCCGCGTAGTTCTCCAACTCCTCCACGGACTGGTTCTCCAGCCCGCCTGAATCATGGAACCCGTCCTTGTATTTCTTCTTGCCGCCAGCGGGTACCGAGTAGGCGGAAGACTTGTTTCCCTTTTTTGGCACGAGATCATCGTCAGAGTCAGAGTCGAAGGGCTGTGGCTTCGAGGAAGAAGGCTTGGAGCCTCGTGACACGGGCATCTTGTCTTGTCAAGTTGAAAATATTTTGTAGTATTAATAATGCTAGGCTATTGTAAACAAGGGACAGGTTCATGTGAATCAAACAAGTGAAGGTTGTTATCCATGCCGAGCAGCGCGAAGAGAAGGGGGGCATGGGAAGTAGCCAACTATACCAAGACATGGGCCTACTTATTATTTATTTTTATTTTGAAGAAGAAGAAGGTATGGGCTCCTTAAATAAAAGATAAATACTTCTTAATGGGGATTTTAGCGTATGAGACTTAAGCCCATCAAATGATGATAGGTTTATATAACAACCTTTATTTATTTGTTTCAACTAAGAGCTTCGGTTGTGAATTTTTGTGTAGTGCTGACAAATTAGTACGTAGTATCTAACAAAGGCCACATTATTTGTAAGAACAAGACAAACAATTACAGTTGGAAACGAGATATCATCACGGTTCATTGTCCATCCATGAACATGTTAAAATTAACAAGAAGGAGGAAAGGAAACACATAAACATTAAGAAAGAAAACGACAGGAGCAAAAACTAACAAGAGATGTTAAACTATTAGAGAAAGAATAGATGACGACAAATTATCGAGAGGAATTATCTGTACCAGATAGATTTCCACCCCCTATTCCTCCTCCTTGGAAGGCAAAAAGGAGGCGATCAATCTATCTGTCGTTATTGGATAATTGGTAATGAACTATTTCACCATACAAGTCCTTCTCTATATATTCTATATATAGTTGTCTATTGCCACGAGAAATCTAAATAAGGGAAGTACCGATTTTAGCCTCAAGAAGTGACGGGCACCGGCGACATTGGATGCAGCTGAGAGGGTGAGATTTATTGAGGGAGTGGCTACATGCGAAACCTACATTAAATGACTCGTTTTTCACATGGCAACCAACAAAATTAGCATGTGTAATGTAAGCAAATATTCTCTCACAATTTGAAATTAAAAAATATTTTATTGTCGAAAACAGAAAGTATAATTGATTGATACCTATTTGTGGCCCTGAAGGATTTTTTTTCACTCACCAAGGAGGCTCCAGAGGCGGCAGTGACTATGTGCGCCCTTAGATGGACTCTAGCAACCTTAGCCCAGCATGAACCCAGAGTACTGAAGGCTAGGCCGGGTACGATTAAGAAAAGGGAACCTTCTCGAAGGGAAAATTGGTAGCGAGAGCGAGCGTACATACGACACGTGTACGCACCGGAGGCTACGCACATGCGTTCTCAGATCGGAGCAGCGAAATCGAATTTCGCTTCGTATATGTCCTCGCGCGGCGAGCTGACGAACCAAGCCGAACGATCCCAGAAGGCCCCCGTGGGCGTGTTGTACGTGTGAGACCTGGTTGGTCTTGTACACGATCCATCGATGAAGCACCCCGCGGTGTCTTGTACGCCTGCTTCGCGAGACGCACCGCATGCAGCCGCGTCTGTACATCTGTTCCCGTCGTACTGCATTTTCCGAGGCAAAAGTACGAGAATATTTAGTAGTACAACACAAGAAACACATGAAGTATAAGAAAAATATAACAATGTACAAACTAAACAGAGACGTTGTACAACTAATAGGTTGTACAATTAGACAGACACAGTTTGTACGACACAGTTTGTACAACTAAAACAGACACAGATTGTACAGACACAGGTTGTACAACTACATAACACATGCTGTACAACTAGACAGAGATAGGTTGTACAGACACAGGTTGTACAACTACAGTACAACTACACAGACACAGGTTGTACAGACACAGGTTGTACAACTAGACAGACACAAGTTGTACAGACACAGATTGTACAACTATATAGGCACATGTTGTATAACTACGCAAACACAGTTTGTACAAACACAGGTTGTACAACTACATAGACACAGGTTGTACAACTATACATAACCGATTGTACAAAAAAAAGTTCGTCGAAACCTATCAACATGGGATCTAGTTTTGAAGATCTCGACGCGGGAGCTCAAAAGTGAAAACGGTTCGTAATTCGGATAAACGGTTCTCAAGATATTTCGTTTTAAAAAAACGAATCTCGAAATAAATGCGGTACAAACTGGGCGGGGGAGAAAAGAAGAAAACCCACCAAAATTCTCTCATGTTGCAACTTGTCACGCATGCAAGCACTCACGGGGACCACGTAAAAGGAGAAGCTGACACTTGTCATGACCACGCGCACGGGTTTATCTTCGCGAAGGACCTTTAATTAGTGATTTCTTCGTCCATCAGCTTCGGGTCTACTCAAGCTGGGCCATACAGTATAGGCCAGTATCAACTGAAATGCCCTTCCTCTCGGCCTCTCTGTAGTCTGTACTCTGTACTGCCGCCGATTCAGGAGCACCTCCCGTCGCCGTCGCCGTCGCCGCCGCTGCGGAGTCCTCACGCACCTTCGCACGCTCTACGTCTCGCAGCACCCCCTTCCTTGCCCACCGGAATCAATCCCCTCTCGCCCGTCCTCCCTCGCGACCCCGGTCGGGCAGGCACACTTGTCTTCGAAGCCAGCCGCGCTCGACCGTCGCCGATGGGCGATGGCTGAACTCGCCGGAGTGCGTGAGCGCGGAAGCGGCTGGCTCCACCTCCGCCTCTCTTTGAGGAATGTTCCCCGAAACGCTATCACGGCACCGAGCGCACGTCTCGCAATCCCAAGCTTCTGCGGAAGGAGGTCAGTCTAGATTTTTCCTCCAGCTCGATATGAAGTCTGAACGTGCTAATTTCACGTCACATGCTTCATCCACTTATTTTCAGTTGAGTTACACAGTCCGCAGTTGAACCTGAAACCCATCATACCTGCCCTCTGATCGATAGAAATCTAGACAACTTAGCTAGTTTCAGGAACAAAATCACTCGCCAGACTTCAACCTTGTCAGCGTCACACTTTCAGAACACTGAGTTCTTTCTTAGGATGCGCAGAACACTATGCTAATAGCCTAATACATTAGCCACGTTAGAGAGAGCAAACACAAGTTCATTGACCGAAGCAACTCGTGATAGTGGTAACTACAACGTTACGAAAAAAACACGCAAACATAGACAACATCTACACTTCATGGTCCTTACTCAACCTGAAAAAAACGCAGCTAAACGAGAAACCATACACACTCAATTTACACAGGGAAATGGAATTTCTTATGGATGGAGCTACCCTTGTCTCTGTCGGCTAAGCACTTCGGACCACCTTCGGCTTGATTATGGCGTCCCTTCTCCTTCCTGTCAGAATCCTCTTGAGCAAGTTAGTGTTCCCCTTCTGCTTGCTCGGGACAACGGCAAGTGCTGCTACCTTGGCGGCAGCTTCATTCTTGCCGGTTCCACTCGCTCCGTAAGGTTTCGCGGGTAGAACCACTGGTGTTGGGTGAGAACCACATGATGATTCCGAATCATCACCTCCCTCGAAGGCAGAAAATTTTCTTTCATGTGGTGGTCTTAGTTCTGAGCATATGATCTCCTTGGTCTTCGGGGAGCTGAGGTACTCAAATCCACCATCGTCCACAGCTAACATCTCATTTAGTGACTGAGACCGAGTTTTTCGCTCAGGATGAACTGAGGCCGCATCCTTCGGTGATTGAAGTGCTTTCAGTTGCTTTCCCAGGTTTAGGATAGTCTCCTGACACTCGATGAGCTTCTCGGATGCAGCCGATATCTCCAACTGCTGTGCGAAAAAGCGAATCAAATGTTAACTTGAAACACATGGGCTGGTAAACTTTCCAAATTGCGGTAATATTTCTGGACATTCAAAATAGGGGTATAACAAGGAAAGGTTCATGAGGAAACTACGCAATAGCAAACTGTTTGAATGGGCAAAAACGCCTATTTTAGCTTACTGTAATCTAAGAAGTTGTTCAATTATTTATTTCCATTGGTGGTATGTTATGTTCCATTCAGCCAGAATGATAAAAATAGAACAAGAGTGCTTTCATTTTAGGTTGTTTTATTTCCATGTACGAAGAATGAGGTTGCCTTTCTTACTTACACTTGAGGTTGCATGAAATTAGCGTTAGTACAGGAATAAAAATAATAGTAAGCAGGCTCGCAAAATAAAAATTGTATACATCCCATAGACAGGACATCATCGCAATGGAGCAACTATCTTACACAAGACCGATCAATTCAAATATGTACTTGCTTTCTGTCCCGAAAAGAACTGAGCAAGCTTTAAAACCGCAAAAAAAGATAACATGGATCTTACCATGTGTTGATTTTGACCTTCATTCCCAGAAACACATTTTAGACCTTCTTTAGTAGAGTAACTGCTTCCCTGTAGATTGCCAGAGTTAGAGATGGGTTTCTGTTTTCCAAGTTCACTCACTGTTGATTCACCATCAACATTATGTGCTGTCATGTTTCCTGTTTCCTTCAGTGCATTAAGTTCTGCTCGCAAACTTGATGAGTTTAATTCTGATTCATGGAATTTAGAGACTGACACTTCATTCATTATGCTGTGTGTGTCCTTGTCAACTTTAAGTCCAATATCCATGAGCCCTGATGCAGAAACTAGTGACGTCTGCGTGCTGCTTGGGGTTTTGGGTTCATCTATGCCATATTTGGTTTGGATTCCTATTTGTGTGGCTGCAAAAGCTTCATGCCCATCTCCACTTTCTAACTCCAAATGCTTGATAATTGTTTCCCTCATGTCTGATACATCTTGGAGTAAAAAACAGTGGTTGATTATCCAATCTAGAGTGAGGTTCACCTCAAGAACAAATCTTTCGACATCGGTATTCCCATACAAAAGCTCATTGCATACAACAATGAAGTTCTGGAGTACAGATGTAAGTTCTGATGTTTTCCACAAGAAGGCATAAGCAAAATATCCAGTTATCTCTTTAGAGTGATCACCCATGTTGCCACCAGATTGCATGAGTTTGCTATTGTGATCCTTTGACGATCTCTGAATAACTCCCTCGACAAGTTCAATTAACTTCACGAGTCCCTTCTCAATCTTGCATTGATCAGCTTGATCAGTTGTTTCATTGGGACCATCAACTGGAACTAGCTCTTTCCCTGCTGATTCTATTGCCTCTTTCTTTGCATCATACAGTTTTGAAGGTTTATTATCACATACCATCGCTAGCCTTTCTATTTCTTCAAAGTCATCCATGAAACTCATGTCTGATACTCCTGTGCTCTTACAAGAAGGTGTTGTTTGCTTCCCCTTCTTGAAATGTTCAAGTTCAGAAATTAAGGCTGACGCCCCTGAACCTGAACAGCTGACACTATCTTCATTGCAAGTATCTTCAGAGATTGATGAAAGAGGGTTCTCAACCACTGTAGGACTTCTTTTTACCAGTTCTGTGGCAGCCCGATCGCCTGATAAGTCTTCAAGTTGAGCTTCAACTTGGGAAAGTTTAGAGGTTGCGCGAGCAAGCATAGTACGAGAAAACTGAAGTTCACCATCCTTTCTAGAAAGAGTTTCCTTCATGGCTTTATTTTGATCTTCTGTAACATGTAGCCTCGCAAGCAATGAAGAACTTGCTTGTGATGCGTCAGAAAAATTGTGTACCAGATCATCTGGATTGAATGATGTAGGAGAATTCAACTTTCCCATCCTTGTCTGCGTTGTATTGTTGCCCAGTGTTTCAACTTCACTTCTCATTTTAGCAATGGCAGCGGGTCCTGGTAGCCTTTTACGTACCATTGAACGCAATCTCTTGCATTCTTCTTCTAGCTTTGTAATCCTCCTTACGTTTTCAAGATGTTGTTTGTGTGAAGCATCAGCTGATTTGAGATTACACTTCCTTTCCTCACTTCGAATATCAAGTTGCTTCTGGAGCATACAAACCTCATATCTAAGAGAAGAATTTGATCTCTCTGTTGACTGTAGCTTTACCACAAGGTCCTTCAAGTCTGACTCTTTCGAAGCATTTGATTCAGTTAGATCTAAGATTATTTCCTCTTTTGCTGAGAGGATTTCAGATAGTCTGCTATACTCATCGTCCAAGCTACCAATTATGTTTTCCTTCTCCTCTAGACTTTCTTCCAGCTTATGAACTTTATCCTTCTCACAAGAAATTATTTTAGCAGTCCTTTACCAATAACTCCCTCTCTACCATTGCAACATTTAGAGCCTCATCAAGCTGGCAAATCCTTTGCTCAACCGTGGCTTTCTGGTGTAGCGTGTCATCAAGTTCTGTCTTGATAGCTATTGCTTCAGCTTCTGCCTTCTCCCAACCTAGAACAACATTTGTAACCAAAAAGGGTTGGTCAGAAATGTAATGGCAGTTTTACTTCTAGGATGGACAAATCATATGTTCAACTAATGGACCAGGAACATGTGTGGAATGATAGTGCAATGAATTGAGTAGTACCTAGTATGGCTTCTTCAGCTACTTTTGCTTGCTTGGCTAAAATAGCATCCTTCTCGAAGCATTCAGCATGAGCAAATGAAAGTTGTTCATGTACATCTTGCAAGGACCTCTCTAATCGTGCAATCTTCTCCTTCACCATGGAAACAAAAGTTGACGTTTTTGACATGGGTTAAACTAATAAGTACTGAATAAATTAATCTAAATGTGTGATGATGTACCTCCTGTTCCCTTTCTAATATATTGGATTTGTTCTTTGCTAAAACTGTCCTCTCTGATGCTTTCTTTCTCCAAAGCCATGTTTTATTGTCCATCAATTGATGCTCAATTTTCACCAATAATAATCAGCAGTACGCAAGATTCCCTATAAATTAATAAGACGTAGATGCAATATCAGTGGCCCATATTTACACCAAATCTCATACAGGATGCTACTTCTGGAAAAGAATCAGAAAATACGTATCAATTTAACTTTGCAAAGTTGTTCTTAGAAATTATACAATATGACACCAAGGCCAGTTTTCCCTGTAAAGCTTATGCTCGTGATTTTTTCAGTCCTGCAATTCCCATTCTTTGGCACTTAGTTAAAAGTGTATAGTTTGTTATTACAAAACTGCAACTCTGGGTACCTAATCCACCGAGCAAGATTAACAAATTTCTTCTTCTGCCAGCTGAACTTCTTTACTTTCAATACAGAAAGCGACACCCAACTTAAAAAGAAACAACAGGGTATATTGAGGTTTGCTCAGCTCTATCCCCAGTGCCCTACCACTTGCTCCAAAAGGTTAGGTTCTTAACCTAATGCATTACATTTCCTTCCAAAGCGTTAGCACAAAATTAGCCATCAATATTGTAGCTTCTTCGAGAACTCAAGTAGTGGAGTGGCCGCCCACTAGAATTGATCCAGAACCGTGAGCAACCCACCAGTGAGGCGTTTTAACGCCAGCAGGTACATAGAACATCTAATTATGTGAGCCGGGTACGTTGTCCTTCAAGTCAAAATTGGCAAAAAGCATGGTAAAAATAGCATATGAAGAAGTGTGTCTTCTTTGTCTCGACTATTTTACAACTAGCACTAGCTGAGTGCTTCTGCTTTGTCTCAACAACATTACTAGCACTACATATGTACATTTATGTATGACAAGGATGGCACCTAACGCAAGTACTCTTTTCAGTAACTACAATCCAACCCATTAATGAATGAATCTGCTATGCTAATTGGGGAATCAGGACCAGACTGACACTCTCTGTATGCGCCTCTCTCTGCAGAGTGGCTACACAAACTCGCAAGGCATGGGAGGGAGAACGAGATTGAAGAGAGGAAAAGAAGCCTCAAGCAAGCAGTGACACTGGAAGTGTCCACACAAAATTGGCAAATTGCCTTGTGCTCCGAAGCAGGAGAAAAATTAGTGTGGCAGCTAGAACCTTCAAGCTAGAACTGAGCCAAAACCATCGCCATCTCTGTCAGTAACACCAAACCCATAACCTCCCAACTCCAGATATCCCCATCGTTTTCCCAACCACCAAACATGGATTGAGAAATATCTAAAGGATAAGAGAGAAGGAGGATTGCAAGAACACGAGAATGGCAGCAGTGAGGTGAGCTGAACTGACCTCGCAGTGACACTGGGTAGTGGCTCTGCTGCGGCTTACCAAGAATGAGCTGCTGCTGGGTCACCTGTGACTCTGTGGAGGCTGTGAAGGCATCCTATGGATGGAGGGAGGGACGGGAGAGGTGACTGTTGATGACAAGGACGCAATCGGTGGTGAAGGTAGAAAAAGTTGTGCTGGTATAGGAACAAAACTGTCCCAAGACTTTTGGTGTGGGGCAGGGGGCTGGGGCTCCCTAGCAAATAAAGGTGTCCCTGGCCTGGGCCTTGAAGTGACACAATTGCTACAGAATAACACAAAAGTTACCCCAAAGAATGTAAAACAACATCCTACTTTGTGAATTTGTGTGGCTGTGATCAAAGATGATGTAGCGTGAGATTGTTTACTGCAGAGGCAGCATTCAAGTGTCGGCGGTGGCGGTGGATATGTGAGTTCCGTGCAACACCGTTCAGCTCTCCGTTGATTGATTGCTTTTGTTGGGTTATTAACTTATTATGCGGTCGAATTGGCCATGGCAGTTCCTACAGAGTTCACTGTAGACTGACTGCAAACTACTCTGGCTTTATTTTGAGTACACTAATTTACTGTGATATCTCCTCATCAAATGTAATTGCCAGAACAATTCTGGTAGTAAATTTTGAAAAGTTAAGATGTACGCCATGTTCAGATAAAAATCCTCAAAAGATAAGATCAATGTAATAGTAGAATCTGAGCAATTTATTGTATTGCTTTGCGCTGGAAGCGTACAGCTCAAGCGAGTACAAATGCCATCGGCGCATCAAGCCATTTTGTCGGCTTGTCTTGCCCACGACAGGATACGTGCCAGCTTGCCTATGCGTCGTGCAAACGTGTAAAAATCTTCAGTAACAGTGTAACACTGTCAGCTTAGGATGACACATGCTATCCTGCGTTGAAAGTTGAAACATCATGCCAAATGGGCAAACTGCTGAAACGTGGATTCAAATATTCAGCAGAGCTTCTGAGTCTCATAGATTAGCCTATGATTGATTGCTATAGAACCCTGCAAACTCTTATTTTTCTGCCACGTTCTCTTTAGATCACTGCAAAAGAGTGAATCGGGAGCAGAAGACAACGACAGATCTTCGTTGTTGTCGCTGCTGTCGAAGAAAGTGAGATTTGCAACCGGAAATTGCAAATGGAGTTCAGGCTAAAGGAGCCTTTTTTTCGGAAAAATCAAAAGTTCCGTTTCAGAAAAATCTAAAAAAATCATGGATATAGTCAATGATGTATTATATCATTGTTAAGAAAAAAACATAACGTAATCGTCTTATTTTAGGATACATAAAATTTATAATTTCAACAAATTTTAAGTTTTGCAAATGTGAATGCTTCACCTCAACCTTGGATCCAAAATTCCGTCATTTTACTCAGCCTAAAATACAAACTGTTTGGTATTGATCTTTTACGCACTTGTAGATAACATCATTGACTATTTTTTAGATATTTTTGCAGAACTAAATTTTAAAACCAAGTTTTTTTTGTGTTTTCATAAAACAGGCTCGTTGTAGACGGAGCTACAAAACGACGTATTAGAAGAAAGTCCAAACTACAAGAACAATATAATTTATTCTCGTATCCAACATCGTGGTAAAATTACAGTGTCACTGATTTATATTTCTATTGCTCGACTTACTCTCTCCACATGCCCGACGGTAAAAACAAAATGATATAGCACCATATTATGAAAACCTGTGATTTTTTTTCAAAATTCGACATTTTTTTAGAATAAACTATGAGTAATGGGAAACGATTTGAATAGTTGCAGGACAATCAAAGGGGTGCAAATAAAGTCCCCAAGAACTCAGGTCTCCCCTATCTTGACACAAGAAAAGGCAAATCTAGGTGTGTAATGGTATCGTCGTGAACTCAGAAGCCATGAACCGGTGAAAATCTATCTCATAGCACTGGTGACACCAACAATAAACTCATGTCCTCCTTGTTGCACCTCATGCTATCGCGGCCCCGTGCAGCGGGAGGTGGATGACGCCGAGAAGGTGGTGGCTCGTGGCGTAGACCTCTATCATGTTGGTCCAAGTGAAGTTATCTTCTCTCATGGCCGTGGAGGCCAATCCTAGGTGTGCCATGGCAATGTTGTTATTGCAAGGAGCATTGACTCATCAAGTCCCTTTATGGTTCCCCTTTTCTTGAGCATGCATTGTAGTGAAACTATCGTTTTTTAAGTAAACTTGCGGTTTTCCTGCACGCAAACGTCAATTTCTAATCAATCGCACAAATGCTCCATATCGATGTCAACTCTCTAACTTGCTCAAGAAAATTGTCTCACTAGCAACCAATTGGTGTTTGATCTGTCGTGCTCGTTGTGCTGTCTGGTTTCGCATGGACGCCTGTGCTAGGTTCTTGGTCACTGACAATGGCCATGCCAGTCCTTTCTGCTTGAATGATAAGCTAGTGATTTCATCAGTTTATGAGTGTTTCAGAGGGGTTGAAGAAATAAATTTACATAAGGGGGGTCTACTTCCTTACTATCTTGGTAATACTAAATAATTTTTCGGTGATTATGCTCACTTGGCTAGCTATAAACAATGAGTGACAAGATGTTTTTTAGATGGGGAGCAACTGTATGTTGCATTGTTCTAATTTGTAAGGGATGGGAGTAGCCTTGTACTACTTACTAGTACCATTGATCATTTCTGTGTACCCCAGAATGAATGAAGGCACATTATTTTAATTGTGGATAGTTCATCATTTGAAGATCGAGTGGTTAGTGTATTCTCTGATGTCATTATTTATTATTAGTGGAGTGAATGTCACGACTCTCCCACTCGATCTGTCCCAGCAATGAGACCAACAGATCACACTGATTGATAGAGATTCTAGTATATCTTGAGAATTTTACTAGGTTTGGATTCCTTACACTTGTCTAATCATTTGCACTCCAATGTTAGTTATGTTGTTGGAGAACAATACATAGCAATAGGCACTAGCAGGCAGCAGCCTAAACCTTATAAGCTCGTGTACTTCCCAACATCATCGAATGTTTAGAACTTTACAAAGAGAAAAATGGTTCGCTACATGCTCCCCACCAACGGCCACGATAGATATTTAATTCCCTTCATATCGTCCTACGGTGAAGCCAAGCTATGTTATATATAACACTAGAAGGAGTAGGCGTGCTTTGCCGCGCCCGTGGATACATGTAGTTATGTGCTAAGAATCACTTTGTTCTTTGTGAAATTGTTAATTTTATGCATGGACAACAGAGGACAATTGGACAACATTATGATCATGGGGGAAGACTACTCAGGCTAGCAGTTTCAACTTTTTATTGTGGGCGATTTCAACTTGATTCAGGCAACCTGAGGAACTGCCAGTGCAATTCTGTGTACTTTCTGCATTGATGACGCCAACAAATTGCCTAGAGCAATCTTATGTTGAGCAATCTTACCACGTGTAAGTAGTAAAGCAGCATGGAGAAGCACATCAGAGACCGGCTTTACCATAAGAATCAAGTTAGAAAAAAGTTAGAATGGCACGAATTTGTGCGGTTACATAAGAACCAAGCACTTTACAGGAACTGGAACTTTAGAGTCATTAACATGGTAGCCTAACTCAATGTCCATCTTAGCACGTGTCGTAGAACATTAGCAAATGAGAGGACAGTGGGTTGGTAATTCTCATCAGAACAGCAGTAGTACTACCCTTAGTCATCAACAACCAATTAATATTACTTAGATCTGTGCTGAAAAGCTACCTGTCTAGCATCGTGTCACATACTCACTGTGTAAGATCAACACAAATTGATAGTACAGAGTTGAAGCGTTAGCACAAAAGGCACCACACAAACGTCCAAACCAATCAGAGTAAACAAAAATTGCGGCAGAGCAGCCCTCGGCTTCTAACTGATCTATTTTAAATGGTCATATATATTTTAAAAATTGAAGTATCATGCTGCATTTATTTACCTTAAATTTCCATACCTTTCTCCAGCTAGTGTTAAATTATAGGGTAAGATCCACAAAGCACATGTGTGCAAATTTTATGCTACTACACATGTATTTCTAAAGACTACAAATCATGTTTCAGATCACGGTCTTGTAATATCGATCACCACAAGTGTATGATATTACCATCCACAAAACTAAAAAATATAATTAAACATACTCTGCATTCTGTAGCTATGTCCATCATCAGTTTGATTTAAATTTTAAGAAGCAAAATCGTAAGTACAGTTTTCAACTGTGCCACAACTTGTCTATCACCAATTATGTACTGAATTTTCCACGCGGACCATGAAGCATGCATAATGAATAAGGGGTGAACATGAACAAACCACACTAGAAGTTAGTAGAAACAATAGGTAGTTCATAGAAGGATCGATAAATCTGCATAATGATTTAAGCTCATAACAAGCATTTCAGAAGCTCCCCACCACTTTGGTAAATAAATTGGCAATCGTATCACAACAACTCATGAAAAAAAATCTTTTGGCAGAACATAATTAGTCACCATAAGGGAAACCAAAGTGCAAGGAGCTCACCATTTAAGTGAAAATATGCAATTTTATATGGTAAAAGTGAATTATTCTAGAAGTGAAATAGTCAGGAAGGTCAATTAGTATGAATGAGGGAGCTATGAAGCATCCCAAAAATGAAGTGCATGTAACATAGTATGTACTAACTCAAAGTTTTTATGTAGTCTATCCATGACAGAATCCAGAAATTTGACAATCCTATCCAAGTAGGTACTTTTTGGCAGCTCACATCAGGTGATTTGGACCTTCTTCCACTGACAACTTGCACAAGTTTTGGTGCTTTTTTTACCAGCATAATATAAGGAAGAAGATGTTTGATTTCAAATACAAACAGGCCCAATTTTTGGTCACCATCAAAGTTCTTCACTAAAGAAATGCTAATGCTATGCGCTCAACAAGCTATTGGAGCTATCAAAAAACATACCTGGATGCAAAGGCTTAGTAGAGTCGATGTCTCTTTATTCAGGTTGTCACGAATTAACCCAAATATATTCTCCAGGGAAGCAGTTAATCGTTGATTAAATAGGATAGCTTGGTATTGAGCGTCAACGTGTGACATGCTCTGTCATTGCCCAAGCACTTCCAAAAGGAGATCTAGCTGCATGTAAGTTTACACATGTATGGCACATTTCAGGCACGTAGAAGATGAAAGTAAATAAAATTGCAACAAAAGAAAGTTTCAAGGTGAATTATGGAGCCATGCCAACCAAACGAGTGGATGTGGACCAAGTTCTTCTTTTTTAGTACTGGAGATCAGTCCAGCAAAGCATTACAACACAATGACAATAGGGGAGTTTGTCAGATCAATGATCTTGGGGCAAGTGCTCACTGCTTTGCTGCACTATCTATCAAACTGGCCAACCGTCGTAACCAAGTCTACCACATCAGTTTCATGGAACAAATGGTTACCATCATCTGGACCTGCGTTTTCAACAACGAAAACGCTTAGCCTGACACACAGTACATTGATCTTCGGGCCAAGCCATTGTTGCACGAGCTCGAGGAACATCGAGCTGATGTTCTAGGTTTGTGCAACTCCGATGTGTCGCCAATTCTGCTCCATTCCATAGAACCAAGGTCATCAATTGGGTTTCTGCTCCATTCCATATGACCGAGGTCATCAATGGGATATTCATCATCACAGTATGCAATTCTGCTTTCTTCTTCCACTGGATGCTCCATGGAGGATTCTAAAATTCTTGATCCATAGAACTGCTATCCACTGGAGCAAACTCATCAATGTCAGATTCACCGCCTGCACTTCTGGTGTATAGATCAAGTTGCTGCAAACCATTCCTAGATTTTCCTGCATGCAAGTTCCCATTCCTAATCAATCACACAACTGCCCCACATTGATGTCAACATTCTGCTCAAGAAAATGGTCTTACCAGCAATGTGTTTTTTTATATGACGTGCTCATTATAATGTCTGGTGTCGTCATGACGTTGGTGGTATGTTCTTGGACACCAACGATGGTCATGCCACTCCATGCCCGCTTGAATGATAAGGTAGTGATTGCATCAGTTGTGGGTGCTTTGAAGTGTTGAGGCAAAACAATTTACGTAAGGGGGATCTACTTCCTCACTAGTCACTATCTAGGTAAATACTCAATAATTTCTCGGTGATCATGCTCACTCGGCTTGCTATAACAAGGAGTGGCTAGATGTTTTTTAGATGGGGGAGCAACATGGTGCAATTTACTAACTTTTAAGGGATGTGAATAGCATTGTACTACTTCCTAGCTTGACAGGTTTTGTATACACCAAAATGAATGTGGGCATGTTATGTTAATGTGGATAGTCCATCCTTTGAAGATCTTGTATTCAATGTAACTTTTGTTGTCATTAATGATTATGAGTGTAGTGAATGTGGCAACTCTCTCACTCGATATGTCCAATCAATGAGAGCATCAACTCACACTGATTGAGTAGAGATTCTAGTATATCCTCAGAATTTTACTAGGTAGGATTCCGTACACTTCTCTAATCAACCACGCTCCATTGTTAGTTATTTTGTTGAAGAACAAAATAGCAATGTGCACTGCGAGCACTAAACTGTATAAGTCATAACTATAGTTGCCCAACATCGATAAAAAATGTTGGTCACATTCTCCCTGCTAGTGGACACAATAGATAATCAATAACCTTTATTTCATGGAATATTGTACATTGAAGCCAAACCATGTTATACTTATATATAAGATGTGGCATGGAGCGAATATGGTGCCATGACCACTAGTCCACCAGGTAGCATATAGCTAGAGGTAATTTTTTCCAAAAGAAGAGTTAGGCACATGTACAAAGGAGATAGTTTTTCAAAGAGAAAAGTTGAATAAGGGAAGCAACGAAGGAGAAAATGATGGGTTTGAGAGACACCGGGAAATCCGTTATTAGTGTGAGAATATTTTGTGGTACTAAGTAGACCTAGGATTCTAGTGTTGTTCTGATTGGATGTATATCATGTCGTTCACTTCTCCGATTGAGCTTGTCCTATACTACCGAGATGGGGTGAGTGCGTCGCCTCTCTTTGAGACTCCAAAGAGCAACCTGAGGTAGCATATGCTACATAGATTATGTTTGGCACATGTAGGTCTATCTATTAAATATAGTTGCTAGCTTAATGGTGAGCCTAGACTGCTATTGTTCACAAAAGAACTGACGTACGTATCAAAAGTTCGCTACTTGTGATGTTTAGTTCCATCAAGCATTTGGGCAAATTTACTCTGGCATAACGTTAGTTGATTAAACGAGCAACTAATGTACACTTGTATCTTGTCTTAGAGTAAAATCTAGTTTGACACAACGTTAATTGAGTAAAGGAACAACTAATATTGTATTCGTTCGCCAATAGTCCACATGGACGCTTTTCAGAAAAAATCACAATTAAATACAGACCATCATACAAATTATAAAAATTTACAGAATTTCTGAAAATAATAAATAATAATTTTGTACCAATTTTGGTTTTTCTATTATGTTAGTTGTTTGCCTTTCAATATTAGATACATAATTTTGACTTGTAAAGGTCAATGTCAACTGATTCTCGTAAATTTTAACACTTCACCTTTTGAGTAGGAAACTTCACAAAGCGAGGGGAAAATCTGGAAGACTAGTTCAAACACACGTTGGCATTTAGAAATCGTTGTTGTCTTTTGATTGCTTGGTTGAATGTCTTTGGTTCATTAGAGTTGTATGTTGATATGGTACTGTCCTTTGGTGTCCATTATACTTGTGCGCGCATGGATCAACATCACGGGGTTGGTAGTATTTGTAAACAAAGGGGGGAGTCCTGCCGGAGTGACAGAAACCTAAGGGCGCGAACCGGTTAGTTACACGTATGGGAGTAAGAGGACCATAAACTTAAGGCTATGGTTGGGGAAACCTTAATGCATTGTTAGTATTCGCGGATGCTTTCTAACAATCCAATCATATAGTACTTGTAATCCCAAGTAGTGGAGTGCATGTATATTTAGCCTCTCCCACATAGAAAACTGCATCGAAGACAATGAACCCGATATATTGGTAATTAATCTTGGACAAAGCCATCACAATTACACCACTTTTCCACACTCATGGTACTGTTAGTTTATGGTTACTTAGTGTACTTTATTGCTGCAGCACTAACATTTACTTTCTTGTATTTATTATCTCGCAAAGCTATCTCTCATACCCGTATTATTACTCAGTATTATTTCCTAGATAAAGTAAACGTTTAGTGTGCGTAGAGTTGTATCAGTGGTTGATAGAACTTGAGAGAATACTTATCCTACCTTTAGCTCTCGTTGGGTTCGACACTCTTACTTATCGAAAAGGCTACACGCGATCCCCTATACTTGTGGGTTATCAAGACCTTTTCTGGCGCCGTTGCCGGAGCATAGCGTGGTGAATATTCTTGTGTGCACTTGTTTGCTTTATCTCTAAGTAATTTTTATTTTCAGTTTTAAGTTGTTTTCTATCTTAGTATGGTAGGAAATACGAATTATAAAAAAAATTAGTTGTACTTGTTATCTAAAAACGTTTTCAAAAAGAGAGTGATTGGAAAGATGAGCAATGGTTAAGTGGGGGTCGACCTTGAACACTTGTGTTCATGCCTATGAAACCAAAGCAAATCTTTCCATGGAAGCTTCTCATCCAAAAACATGTAAATATTGTGTATATACCTCTGTACATAAAAATAAAATGATAATAATAATCTCTAGTTAATTAGAAGTTGATAGTTTTACTTTGCTGTCCAGAAACAGATTTTCTGTGCTCCACCGTATTAAATGTTTAAAATCACCAGAACGTGATCTTGATCTGAAATTTCTTGAGTGCAAAGATGCTTATTATCTTTCTTTCATTAGACTAACTTTTTGTGATTTGAGTTACGTAGCTGTCTCGAAAAATTCGATCTTCACCGACTGTTCAATTTAGACAGATTCTGTGCTTCACTGTAAAAAATCGTGATAAATCTCAGAATAGTATTTTGACCTGAAAATTTTTGTGCGTAAAACTGAGATTATGATCTGCCTTTCATTAGTTAAAAGTTTTTCGATTTGAGCTACTTAACTATCTCGTTGAATGCCATCTTTACGGACTGTTCAGTTTTGACAGATTTTTTGTTTATTCAATATTGTACTTGGTGTTGTTAGTTTCATTAGTTTTTCGACGGACAACGGAAATCATGAACACCTTAGTATATACAGTGGCTAATGTTGAGTAAAGATTATAAAACTTGTCAATGCTTGAACATGAGTGGATTTTATTTAATGAGTACTAACCCTACTAATGAGTTTTGTGAAGTTTTATGTGGATGTAGCCTATAAGATCTAATCAATATGGTGATATAAGATGAACAAGAAGACGCAAGAGCTCAAGCTTGGGGATGTGTAGGTGCATCCCAAGAACATATTCAAGAAGATACAATCATCTAAGCTTGGGGATGCCCGAGTCATCCCCCTATTCATCAACTAACATGAGGTTGTCTCGTTCATACTCTATATTACCCGTCCACATGATATGTATTGTCTTAACTTGTATTATAATTGTTTTTATATGTCTTGGTTTTACCTTCTTTAGTTTTATTAGGATCTTTATTTGGTTTTTATTGCTTCTTTACTTTCACTTATAAATTCAAAACAACAAAAATATTTTCTTTTCTTTTTTTTTATTTGGTTCTTTCTTTGTATTCTATAGGTTTTACTTTCGATTTTTATTTAGATTTTCTTATGTAGCTAGCATGTTTAGGTCTTGCTTAGCCTCTGGTCTTTAGTTTATCAAAATAATGTACCAAGTTTTACCCTTTTAGCTTAGTTGATGCATATGTAAAAAGTGATTTTCTGTTTTCGGTATCTACTGCTCATTGCGCGATTTTTCATATTTTACTGGAAGCTCTAAAAATCACAAAAATTACTGATGTTGTATCACCGAATCCTCTGCATGCACAAAAATTGGCTAAAATTTCGGACATGTTTTAGAGCACCTAAAAATTACGTTTGCCAGCTGCTGTTTTTCTGGACAGATTCTGACTTTTGTTGCAAGAGTGGCCTCTTTGCGTTTTCATTTGATTATTAATGGTTCTTACCTTTCATTTAGAAGTTGGCCATTTAAGCAACCTTTCTGTAACTTAAAAACAAAATTTGATTTGGTTTAATAGCAGCACTTTGGAAATATTATGTATTGCAATAAGTGCCTAGCTAAAAGGCGTTAAAGAAAAGCGCTTATGGGAGGCAACCCATTATTTTTATTTCTGCAATTTTTCTTTTCTTGAGTCAAGGAGTTTGTTTACTTCTGTAGCAACTCCTTTGTATCTTTACTTTCATGCATTGTTGTGCCAAGAGTAGTCTCTAATGATAAGATGTTGCTAAAATTTTGATTGCTGCGCAGGAACAGATTTCTGCTGTTCACTGTACGAAATTCATAAAATCACCAGATTGTGAATTAAATCTGAAATTTTTGTGCGTAATCCTGATATATGTATGCATCTTTCGTTAGTTCAAAGTTTTTCGATCTGAGTAACGTAAGTGCCTCGAAAAAATTCGTCTTTGCGGACTGTTCTGTTTTAGACAGATTATGTCATTTATTTTGCATTCTCTCTTTTACTAGTGTTGAGTGGAATTCTTTTTTGGGTGGAAGAGCTTCACGTAACATCAGTGGCTGTAGCTAATGTTTAAAGTAACGGTCATATTGCGTCCTTACAGAACATGTGAGTTTTTGATTGTGCACTAACCCTCTAATGAGATTTACTTTGAGTTTGGTGTGGCGGAAGTTTTCAAGGGTCAAGAGAAGAGTGATATAATAGGATTAAGAAGGTGAAGAGCTTAAGCTTGGGGAGGCTCCCATGGATCTCCCCAGCATATTTCAAGAAGACTCAAGCGTCTAAGCTTGGGGATGCCGGCATCCCCTTCTTCATCGTCAAAATTATCAGGTCATCTCTAGTGAAACTATATTTTAATTCTTTCACATCATATGTGCTGTTCTTGGAGCGTCTGTATCTTATTATTTATTTATCTTAGCATCAAACACCGGTTACATTAATAAGTTGATCGTCACATATTTTATTTATCTCTGTTTTCAATGTTTACTTGGTTAATGGATTATTTGTTGAAACTTAAAAATGATGTGTGAATAATTGTTTAGTAGTTTATGTTTTCTTATGGTTAGTCTCAACTAGCTAATAGTGCATATTATGTTATTTTGATATTAACATGCATTGTCTGTTCATATGGTATGGAATTGTGGTATCCTCCTCTGAATGATTTACTTGAATCGACTTGGCACATGCTCACACATGTTCATGACTGAAAAATAAAAGTCAATTAAGCCTTGATGATCTATTTTGCCTCAGAGTTTTAGTATCATTTTTATGCCTCCGTTAATTTTATTCTGTCGCAAGTATGATTATGACGGTTATTGCTCTCTTGATTGTCGCTTCCCAGTCTATTGCTAGCCTTCACTGTACTGAGCGGGAATGCTGCTCGTGCATCCAAATCCTAAAACCAAGTTATCCCAAAGAGTCCACCATAAATTCCTATGCATGGTATTTCAAACCATTCCAAGTAAATTTTCATGTGCTACCTTTAAAACCTTCAAAATACTTCTCATTTTGTGACACTGTTTTTAGCTCATGAGGACGTAGTAGTTGGGTTTGTTATCTTCCATACTAAATTAAGTCCCCGACTTGCATGCTTCATCTGCTCGTCACTAATTTTGCAAAGAGCTGGTTAGACCATTATAACATCTAAAAAGTAAAATAAAATAGGCACTCCTCCATGGTATGAGATTGTTGGCAGGCACCCGAGGATTCGGTTAGCCATGGTTTGTGAAAGCAAAGGTTGGGAGGAGTGTCATACTATATAAAAGTGCATGCTATAAATGCCTAATATCAATAACTCGGAACCGCTCTCAACTTGTTTAGTATGGAAGATAACAAGAACTCTATTACTGATTCGTTGACAGGAACAACCACCTCTCAAAACATTTTTACTTCTGTTTTAAAATAAAAAGCTCTAGCACATGTTAATCCCTGCTTCCCTCTGCGAAGGGCCAATCTTTTATTTTAATGTTGAGTCATCATCCTTTCTTTGAGCACTTCCTCGAGAGCATAACTGTCATTCTTAGTGTAATGTGCTTGTCCCAGAATGCGGTTATCTGCGGTATAACTATGATGCTTTTACCTTTGATATCTTTACATCTAGTCTTCACTTGAACTTCAGAGGTGCCTTGGCATTTATGTTTTGCTCCACAATTAAGGGCAAGCGAGATACCACTCTATCATGCTTTATTATGATCATTACAATCTTGTTGATGTTTATAAATTTCATGTTATAAGCTCTTAGTTCGTTGATACTTTTCATTAGGTAACATGATTGCTAAGTTTTATTATCCTTACATCATGCAATTGTTAAAGACCTGATCATAGCATTTACAATCAAAAATTATTTTGTTATCATTTACCTACTCGAGGACGAGCAGGAATTAAGCTTGGGGATGTTGATACGTCCAAAACGTATCTATAATTTTTGATTGTTTCATGTTAATATTATGCCTTTGCACTTGTTTTTATATTAAGTTTATGATTTATTTGGACTAACCTATTAATAGTTGCAAAAGTGCACAATGTTCTTGTTTTACTCTTTGATGTGTAGGAATTATCAAAAATACAAGAGGAAACCTTGTTGGAGTCGAATTGGGACTTTCCTGAAATCTGTCTGAAAACTTTTTTAAAGATTGTCACGTACGGGTCGAAGACGGCGTCAAACGGAAATCTCGCCGAAGACAAAGTTGCAGGAAATTTTCGCCGAACGTTCTAGACATAAAATTCGCCTGATTCCGAGTCCGGACGGCCGAGATAAGCCCGATTTACTGCAACCCTAGATGGGATGACGGAATCCGAGAAGCTATATAAAGGGAGGAAACCTAACTCGTGGAGAACCCCATACCACGAATTGCAGCCACCAAAGCCACGTTTTTGCCTCCCCCATGGATCCCATCTCCATGGGGGAGGGCTCCCAAGAAGCCATGAAGGAGGGAGGCTAAGGGGCGGCGCTCCCCCATGATGCCGGCGGCGGGGAAGGAGCTCCCCGCGCCGCTGCGCCACCGCGCTGCCTCTCCGCCGTCTTCACCGCCATCTCCATCACCAATCCTCCTTGTATTCAGTGGTTCATCCTCCCACAAACCTCTGTACCGTCCTATGTAAACATGTTGTTTGATGCTATAATATTTATCCTATGATCTATGACATGTTTGTGTAGTTTATTTGTCTTTTGATTGCTTGGTTGAATGTCTTTGGTTCATTAGAGTTGTATGTTGATATGGTACTGTCCTTTGGTGTCCATTATACTTGTGCGCGCATGGATCAACATCACGGGGTTGGTAGTATTTGTAAACGAAGGGGGGAGTCCTGCCGGAGTGACAGAAACCTAAGGGCGCGAACCGGTTAGTTACACGTATGGGAGTAAGAGGACCATAAACTTAAGGCTATGGTTGGGGAAACTTAATGCATTGTTAGTATTCGCGGATACTTTCTAACAATCCAATCATATAGTACTTGTAATCCAAATAGTGGAGTGCATGTATATTTAGCCTCTCCCACATAGAAAACTATCGAAGACAATGAACCCGATATATTCGGTAATTAATCTTGGACAAAGCCATCACAATTACCACCACTTTTCCACACTCATGGTACTGTTAGTTTATGGTTACTTAGTGTACTTTATTGCTGCAGCACTAACATTTACTTTCTTGTATTTATTATCTCGCAAAGCTATCTCTCATACCCGTATTATTACTCTATATTATTTCCTAGATAAAGTAAACGTTTAGTGTGCGTATAGTTGTATCAGTGGTTGATAGAACTTGAGAGAATACTTATCCTATCTTTAGCTCATCGTTGGATTCGACACTCTTACTTATCGAAAAGGCTACACGCGACCCCCTATACTTGTGGGTTATCACCGGCCTGCGCCGCCGGCCTCCCTCCGCCGCCCTCTGCTTCTGCGCCCTGCGTCATCGCGACGTCGTGCCGTCGCCCGTGCGTCACGCCGCCGCCTGCCGGCCTGTGCCGCCGCCCCTGTGCGGCCACGTGCCTGCCGCTCCCCAATATTAGCGGATACCCGTCGATCCCCAATACCCGGCGGGTGGCGGGTATGGTTGAAATTTGTCCCCACCAGCGGGTATGGGGGCGGGGATAAGGGGCGGGTGCGGGTATGGGGGTGCCAAACCCGCATCCGAACCCGGCGGGTGCCATCCGGAATACCCGCCCTCGTCTCACTCCGGTCCGTATGTACGTACGTGCTCAACAGGTTCGGCCGGTCAAGAATGCTTGCACGGCATGCAGCTCCTCGACCGCGAATGCTATTACTCCGTAGAAAGTTTGGTTAGAACAATTACAAGGAGGGCAAGCCGAGGACCTTATTTTGGGCAGCATCCAAATTAAGTATTATGCTCGTATCATGGGTCAACCTAATTAAATAATTAGTGCACGCTTATGTCTATAGTTGCACAATGAGAAGCGGCCAACCAAATTAAGCTTTACGGCTTTACCTGATGTTCCATCGGTATAAGTTTAGTCACGGGTAGCACTTACATGTACTGCGACACTTGATTCTGCAGTGCGACATGAAGTTAGGCTTTGTGGCGCTTCTTTTTTCTCAAGTTTTTCAGAATGTTGAAATTCAGCTATAGATAATCAATATCCTTCATTTCGTGGAACATTGTATAGTGATGTCAAACCATGTTATATATAACATGTGGCATGGAGCAAACATGGTACTACGACCACTACTCCACACCAGGTAGCAGATAGCTAGAGCGATAATTTTGCCAAAATAGATGTTACGCAAAGTGAACAGCCGAATGGGAGAGATAGTTTTTTAAAGTGAAAAGACGAGAAAAGAGCAGTGAGGGAGATAATGGTGGGCTTGAGAGACTCAAGGAAACGCGTGATTAGTGTGATCCATATTCTTCGTACAAAGGAGGCATATGATCCTATTGCTCCTCTAAGCAAGCGTAAATCCAATCGTTATTTTCTCTGAAGGGACTAGCTGTATCCTACAGTGTACATGATAGAGTGTAGCTTTACTTGGGGACTCCATAGATTAATCTAGGCCATGGTTTTAAAGGCGTCGCCTAAGCGACGCCGCCTAAGGTGTCAGAGCGCCCTGGGACGTCAAGGCGTCGGGCTCGCCTTAGACTCCTGTCTAGAGCGTCCGCTTTAGACTTTTTAGGCGTCCAGAGCGTCATGAGGCGGGTAAGGCGGCGCTTTAAAGCTGTTTTGGACGCCATGGAAGAGCACGTGCAGGTCGAGGGGGAAAAAGAAGAGCAGGTGCAGGTCGAGCGGGAAAAAGAAGAGCAGCAAGATTCCTCTCTCTTCCCCATCGATCTTCTTCTTTCCACCCGTGACTGCTGTTGTGGCTCTGCTATGCCCATGGCTGCTGCTGTGACTCTGCTATAGTAGTAGTTGGCTAGCTGCTGGGATTTTGGAAGTTAGCTGATGAAGTAGACAAGTCGTAGTGGCTAGCTGTTGACATTTGGATGTTAGCTGTTGGCTCTACTGGGCTGATTAAAATATATGCTACTGGTGCCTTGTTAGCTCATTAGAATAGCTGCAGCTGGTATCCTATAATCTGATTACAATAGTTTAAAAAATATCTAAGGCGTCGCCTCGCCTTGCGCTTTGAGCGCCTAGGCATTGAGGCGCCCTCCCTCCGCCTTAGGAACGCCTTGGCGCCTTTAAAACCATGATCTAGGCTAGCAGATTCTACACAGATTGAGCTTCGCACATGTGCCTATATCTATCCCATATAATTGCTAGTGCCTAATAGTGAGCCCAAAATTGTTGTCGTTCACCAAAAAATCTATTTGTGATGTTTAGTTCCTTCGAGCATTTGGGGCAATTTACATCGACATAAAGTTATTGAGTGAAGGAGCAGCTGATTTACAATTCTATCTTGTCTCAGGGTGTAAGTTTATTTTGACATGACGTTAGTCCAGTAAAGGAGCAATCAATTTTGTATAGCTCATTAACTGTCCACACAAGCGCCTTTCAGAAACAATGCATGGACAATTAGAATATAGAGCATCAAATCATCGCTGATTGGAACCTCTGGAGAAATGCAGGGCTAGGAGGGAGCAATTCTTTTGCGAGAGTAGTACATTAGTGTAGCTAGTGGTGTGGTGGGGTGTGGTGTTTTTGACAGTGTTCAGTACTGTCACTTCTTGTAATGCAAACTCTCTCTTCTATAAAATAAAGGTACGTAGTTGCGTACTCTCTAAAAAAGAATATAGAGCATCATACAAATTGTAAAACTCTAAGAATTTTTTTATGCTAGAATAATAATTAGATTATGAATAATGGGAAACAATCTGAATAGGGGAAATAAAGAAATTATTTAGGAAATAGTTTTAAAAATGGTGTACATTTGATAGTACATGTTTTTTAGTTATAAAGGCCAATATAAACTAATGCTTTTATGTTTTAATACTTTAAACTTTTAGTAGGAAACTTCAGAAAGATGAAGGAAAAATTTGGAACACTAGTACGAACACACCTAAATATTTTTTGCCTTTTAATATTTTTATAGCTATCAATTTTATATTTTTTCTATGAACGTGCATGGCAGGTTGGCTCTGGAGCAATTTACTGTGCTATAAGTGGTTGAGCTATTTTCATGATGAGTACATGGCGTGTTTATTGCAGTTATCTGACAGCGTTGCCTTTGTCAAAATAGATGACGCAAGGACCAAAACAAACACAACATGAGAAGCTAAATACTTGATTTCACAAAGATATTCTGGAGTGCAACAGTTTGGCGAAACGAAAAAACAAGACTAGCAACTCACACAGATTGAGTGGGGGTTCTAGTATATCTTGAGAATTTTAATGGGTATGGATTCCATGCACTTGTCTAATCAACCACACTTCATTGTTAGTTATTTTGTTGGAGACGAAAATAGCCATATACACTGTCCACCTAAACTTTATAAGTCATAACTATAGCTGCCCAACATTGAATCTTTGGAACTTTACAGAGAGGAAAAATGATCGCCACATTCTCCTTGCCATTGGACATACGATAGATAATCAATACCCTTCGTTTCGTGGAACATTGTACAGTGAAGCCAAACCATGTTTTATATAACATGTGGCATGGAGCAAACATGGACCTAGGACTACTACTCCACCAGGTAGCAGATAGCTAGAGGTAGTTTTGCCAAAAGATCGAAAAGCTATGCATAGGAACATAGGAGGTAGTTTTTCAAAGTGAAAAATGAATAAGAAACCAACGAGGGACACAATGATAGGATTGAGAGCCACCAGGAAATCGGTTATGAGTGCACCAATTGTTGATGGTACTAATGAGGCAAAGCATTCTAGTGATGTTCTCAGCACTTGTAAATTCTACCACTATTTTCTCTAGTTGGGCTTCTCGTATCCTACTAAGATCAAACGAGAGCGTCGGCTCACTTAGAGAGCAGCCTGAGGTAGCATATGCTACACAGATACAACTTGGCACATGTAGGCCTATATCTATTACATATAGTTGCTAGTGCCTAATGGTAAGTCTGGAACTGTTATTGTTCACCAAAAAACTTTTTTTAGCATATTCTACACAGATTGAGCTTGGCACATGTATGCCCATATATCCGATATAATTGTTAGTTCCTAATAGTGAGTCCAAAATTGTTATTCTTCACCAAAGAACAATTGATTCGTAGACATCCAAAATTTTCTATTTCTGATGTTTAGTTCTGCCGAGCATTTGGGGCAACCTACATCGACATAAAGTTATTGAGTAAAGGAGCAGCTGATTTACAATTCTATCTTGTCTCAGGGTGTAAGTTTATTTTGACATAACGTTAGTCGAGTAAAGGATCAATCATTTTTTTATGGATCATTACTGCCCACACAAGCGCCTTTTGGAAAGAATGGACAATTAGAAATAGAGCATTATACAAATTATGAAACTCTAAGGAAAATTTTCGATGCTAGAAAAAATAAGATTATGAATAATAGGAAACAATCTGAATAGGGGAATAAATAACTTATTTAGGAAATAGTTTTAAAAAAATTGGTGTAGTACTTTTAGAGTTATAAAGGCCAATATAAACTAATGCTTTTATGTTTTAATACTTCAAACTTTTCGTAGGAAACTTCACAAAGATGAAGGAAAAATCTGGAAGACTAGTTCAAACACACCTAAATATTTTTAAATATTTTTTGCCATTTAATATGTTTATATCTACCAATTTTAATTTTCTTCAATAAACGTGCATGGCTGGTTTTATCTGGAGCAATTTACTGAATCATTTGTGGGAAAATGCTCAGATGTAAGTGGTTGAGCTAATTTCGTGATGATTACATGGCATGTTTATTGTAGTTATCTGAGATCTTTGACTTTGTCAAATAAGATGACACGCGGAGCAAAACAAACACAACATGAGAAGCTAAATACTTGATTTCACAAAGATATTCTGGAGTGCAACAGTTTGACGAAACAAAAGAACAAGACTAGAAACTCACACAGATTGAGTGGAGGTTCTAGTATATCTTGAGAATTTTAATGGGTTTGGATTCCATGCACTTGTCTAATCAACCACGCTTCATTGTTAGTTATTTTGTTGGAGACGAAAATAGCCATATACACTGGCCACCTAAACTTTATAAGTCATAACTATAGCTACCTAACATCGAATCTTTGGAACTTTACAAAGACGAAAAATGAGCGCTACATTCTCCTTGCCATTGGACATACGATAGATAATCAATACGCTTCGTTTCGTGGAACAATGTACGGTGAAGCCAAACCATGTTATATATAACATGTGGCATGGAGCAAACGTGGTACTAGGACTACTACTTCACCAGGCAGCAGATAGCTAGAGGTATTTTTGCAAAAAGAAAAGCTATGCATAAGAACAGACGAGGTAGTTTTTCAAAGTGAAACCTGAATAAGGAACCAACGAGGGAGTCACTGATAGGCTTGAGAGCCACCAGGAAATCGATGAGTGCATGAATTGTTGCTGGTACTAATGACGCAAAGTTCTAGTGATCTTCTCAGCAGATGTAAATCCCATCACTATTTTATTTGACGAGAGCGTCGGTTCGCTTCAGGAATCCAGAGAGCATCATGAAGTAGCATATGCCACATAGATATAGCTTGGCACATGTAGGCCTATATCTATTAGATATAGTTGCTAGTGCCTAATGGTAAGCCTGGAACTGTTATTGTTCACCAAAGAACTATTTTTTAACACGTACGCATCCAAAAAATTGCTTCTTGTTTTAGTTCCGCCGAGCATTTGAGGAAATTTACTTTGAAACAACGTAGTTGAGCTTGAGTAAAATCTTGTTTGACACAACATTATAGATAAGTAAGGGAGCAATTAATTTAGCATTGTTCGCCAATTGTCCACATTGAGGCCTTTCAGAAAGAATCCAATTAAAATATAGAACATTATACAAATTATAATACTTTGCAGAAACATTGAAAATATAACAAATACATAATTTAAAATAACATGAAAATATAGAAATATAATTTAAAGAATGGATAAAAATTGACTTGTAAAGGCCAGTGCGAACTATTATCTTAAATAATACTTAGAAGTTTTGAGTAGGAAACTTCAGAAAGAAGAGGGGAAATCTGGAATAGTACAAACACAGCTACTCCCTCCGTATCAAAATATAAGACTCTCTAGCTATCTTTTACACACATGTATCTAGACATGTTTTAGTGCAAGATTCACATGAACCTTGCACTAAAACATGTTTATATGCATGTGTGTGGAAAATAGGTAGATAGTCTTATATTTTGGTACGGAGGGAGTAGATCTTTATTAATAGTTGTTTGCCTTTCAATATTTTCACTTTTACCCAATTTTTATTTTTCTATTAAGTCATGATTACTCGGCCTTTTCTATTTACAAACTCACTTACTCCCTCCGTATCAAAATATAAGACTTTCTAGCTAGTTTCTGCACACATGGAGTACCTGTTTCCCGCTTATTTCGTTCTTTTTATTTTGTAACTTATGGATATTTTACTAAGGTTTCCCATTTCTCCTTTGATATTTTACATAAGTTTTCCGTTCGATTATTTAGGTAGTATATTATCTTTTATTATTATAAACGATGTGGGATACTGAATGTTATGTATCCACACGGACAATATAAATCTGATCAACCAAAATTGAAACGTGTATACATAACCATAGTGGCGTGAAAGAGGCGAGGTAACCGAAGAAATTTACACCTTCTTGCTACCAATGGGCCTAGCTGGGTATCCATGGACTAAGGGCATCTCTAACCGATCCCCTAAAATCGGTTAGAGGAGTAAAAATAGGCAGCGGCGGCACCTAACCGAACTCGTAAACGGTTAGAGGAGTAAAATTATACTCATCGGAGGAGTAAAAGTGGCTCCCGACTCCTAAATATACTCCTCCGAAACCAATTCCGAGAAAAAGTCCCCGCCTCCCGACCTCCTCTTCCCGCCCGCCGCCGCTCTTTCCCGCCCGCCTCCCCGCCGGCGCCGATGTCGCCGACTCCGCCCGAGATCGACGCGCAGCTCTCCGGCGCACCTTCTCCGACCGAGATCGACGCGCAGCTCTCCGGCGCACCTTCTCCGACCATCCCCGACGCCGCCGCAATCGGAGATCTCCGCCGCAATCGGAAAAAGGTTGGGGGCCAAAAACATGGTCCGGCCGGCCGGCACGGCCGTCAAGGCCTCCGGTAAGGCCGGCGGCAAGCGCGTGGAGGCTCCCGAGGTGGCGCCGCGTCCTCCCGTTGCTCCTGTGGCCGGCTGGCGGCAGAGCAAGCCGACTCCGGACAAGGTGGCGTTCGCGGAGGCGGCGGCCTCGAAGAAGAGTAAGAAGGTTGAGGCGGCGCTTCCGAAGGCTGCAGCTGCCTCTTCGACGCGCAAGGCCTCGACGGCGAACCCTCCCCGAGGCCGGCCACCGCGGGCGGCCGTCGTCAACGTCGACGAGCCCGAGGTGTTCGATGGATCGTCGGCAAGGTAAAAAATTTCTTTTTCTCCTCTCCTCTCATCGGTTGACGATTTGTAGACACACGGTGATGTTGTTTTGATGATATGTAGTGTGGTGGAGGAGGAGGTGGCCACCTTCATGAGCCAATTGGAGGGTAGCCATGCCGCCGGGATCGACGACATGAACTTCGACGATCAAGAGGTTGAGCCCACCACCGAGCAAGGAGAGGTGGAGGAAGAAGAGGTTGAGGAAGAAGTGGTTGAGGAAGTCGAGGTGGAGACACAAGGAAGCACAAAGAAGAGCCGAGCCTCCAACTATAGCGAGAAAGAGGATGTCGCATTGTGCTATGCGTGGATGAATGTGTCACTCGATGCATCGGTTGGCACCGACCAATCGAAGGAGAAGTTTTGGGCTCGTATCGAGGAATACTACAACAACACCGTGGAGGTGCCGATCACTCGCACACAAGGCTCTCTCGGCCACCGGTGGGGTGCCATTCTTGAGTGTTGCAACCGGTGGTCCGGTTGTGTTGATCAAGTGCACACCAACCCGCCAAGTGGAGTTCCCTTGACGGAGTTTGGGCCACTCATCCAAGACCTCTACAAGATACGCAACAAGAAGAATGGAGGCAAAGCTTTCACCTTGCACCATTGCTACAACGAGCTTGTTGGCAATGAAAAGTGGGTGCGGAGGAATTGGGAGACCACTCCAAAAAGGTCTAGGGTGAGCATCTCCATCGATGCCAATGATGAGGAAGACGAAGACCCGCACAAGATTTTTGAAAAATATATTACCAATTTTCTTCTTTATTTCTTCTCTGTGTTTTCTTTTTCTGTTTTCTTTTCTTTTTATTTTCTTTTTCAATTGTTCAGATTTTTGAAAAATATATTACCGATTTCAAATTTGTTCAGATTTGAAAATTGTTCTGATTTTAAAATTTATTTACAATTTAAAATTTGTTCGAATTTGAAAATTGTTCATATTTTTAAATTTGTTCAGATTTGAAATTGTTCAGATTTGAAATTGTTCAGATTTTGAAAATTGTTCAAATTTAAAATTTGTTCCTTTTTGAAATTTGTTTAAATTCAAAATTTGTTCAAATTTAAAAATTGTTCCGATTCGAAATTTGTTCCAACTTTTCAATTTGTTCTAATTTAAAATTTGTTCAAATTTAAAAATTGTTACGATTCAAAATTTGTTTCGACTTAAAATTTGTTCCGATTCAAAATTTGTTCCGATTTTGAAATTTGTTCGATTTGAAATTTGTTCAAATGTGAAATTTTTTCAAATTCTAAATTTGTTCCGATTTGAAATTTGTTCCGATTCAAAATTTAGTCAAATTCGAAATTTGTTCAATTTTCGAGCGCGAAGCAAGAATCAGTAAAGCGAACCAGAAAAAAACTCGCCTAGAAACAGTCGCCGAAATAGTGATATGGGCCGGGCCCATTAAGATGACTTAGCAGGCGACGCGGCCGAGAGCTGTCGCCGTAAGGCGATGTACAGAACCTCCCATCAGGCCATGAGTGCATCATGGGAAGAGACCAAATGAGTATTTTTTGCCAAATCTGGCCGTTATCACGAACTAATGACGGATCTGGCCGTTCCTGGAAACTATTTCCAAATCTGGTCCCTCGGGTCGGCGCCACGTTACGTGGAGCCGAAGTTGTTCATGTCGGCGCCAATCAAAATCCGACGTGGCAACGTCGGCTCCACGTTACGTGGAGCCGACCTACATGAACAACTTCGGCTCCAGGTTAGATTGGCGCCGACATGAACAACTTTGGCTCCATATAACGTGGCGCCGACCTCGAGGGGCCAGATTTGGAAATAGTTTCCAGTAACGGCCAAATCCGTCATTAGTTCGTGATAACGGCCAGATTTGGCAAAAAATACACCAAATGATAAGCAGACCTGTCTCCATCGGTAGTACTTGGATGTACTTTGAATGCTGGGTAGGTACTCGGTACTCGTATAAATGCACGTGTCGCCCAGCCCCTGCACCGCTGCACTGAAGCTTGGCTTTGTAGCGCTCCCTTGTTCTGAAGTTTACCTCAATGTTGCAATTCATTTGTGGAATCACGCATGCAATCTCTGTTGTAGTTTGTGGAAATGTTGTCTCTCAGGGCACGGTATGAAAATTGTATCGCATTAGTCGACTGAAAATCTCTCATGTAATTTGCATGGTGTGTTTACATAATAATTTGTGGGAAAAAATGCTCTGCTCTAAGTGGTTATTGGTGCAACAATTTGATGAAACCAAAAAACAAGACTACAGAACACTGTTCGAAAGAATAACTAGACTGTTATCACAGAAACTGCAATTGCGATATCTGGGGCATGGTAGGTCCAGCAAGGCCGTTGAGCACGAGGACGGTGGCGGCACATGGTTGGAAGGGAGAGGCAGGCAGGCAGCGACATGGAGAAGCAAGCGAGTCGAGCACGAGGCAGGTGGTGGTACATTGTATGAATGGGGAGTTTTCTATCGTGTCGGTCTGCTCATGGTCTACACATCATATTCAGGCACGCGAGATCGAAAACGAAGCGATGGGAAGACCAGTCGCACTTAAGTGCAAACGTGGGTTAAGTTGCTGGTGGGAGCTCCACCAATTGATGGTCGATGATGGTAGTTACAGATTTTCACCAATCATGGTCTTTACTAGATACTTCGCCAACCAAGAATGGTGGGAAGCATTGTGAATATTTGTGTGATATTTAAACGCCTGCAAATAAATTTCCTAAGACCTCAGGGCCTCTCTTCTTCAGACATAGGAACGTGCATCGTCGTGCCCGTGAGCCGATGAAACTTTATTTTAGAGAACCAGTGACACGACAACAAATTCCTGTCTTCCTTGTGGCAGCTTGCATTGTGGCGGCTCCGTGGGTGACTAGGTGGACGACATCGTGGCATGGACCTCCATTGTGCTAGTTTAAGTTAATCCCTCTTTTTCTCGTGGCCTTGGAGGTCATTCCTAGGTGTGCCACGACTGGTGTTGTCATGCAAGAAGCACGACTCATCCCGTCCTTTTATCCCTCCCCTTTTCTTGAGGTGGTTTAGTAGAGGAACTATCGATTTTAAGCTTATTTGCGGAATTTCCTACCTGCAAACTTCCATTCCTAATCAATCACACATTTGCCACACGTTGATGTCAACTTCTTGCTCACGAGAATGGTTTCCCCAGCAATGACTTGGTGCACTTCTGCTTCGGTCCTTGCCCCCTAGACACATCAAAGGCTCTTCACACTAAACGTATAATACGCTCGAGCCGAGCCTGGGAAATATTGAGCCTAATGTTACGGCTCGAGCCAAGAAATAGAAATATTGGACAGAAAAATCTAAAATAATACTACCTCCGATCCATATTAATGGACTCAACTTTATCTAGATACGGATGTATCTAGTTAAATGTTTAGACTAGATGCATCCGTATCTAGACAATGTTGAGACCATTAATATGGATCGGAGGGAGTATGTAGAAGCCGGGTTTCGAACCCGCGTCTACCAGGCTCAGCACGCAGAGCTTACCACTGGGCTACGGCTCGGTTGGTGATAAGAACTTAATCATAGCCCATATAAAGAACAGGCTACGTTAACTGACGGAACAGCTTCAAACTCCATAGGGCACGCGACCGTGACCAATATCGGTCACATGTCACGCGCCTGTGTGCACTGTGCAGTGCGCCGGCTGCTGGGTGCGGTCACAGAACCACCGTTCTTTGACTTTGAAATTGAGCGCCAAATCAATCAAAATTAATTCTAATAAATTAACAACATGAAATTAGCATTTAGATGAACCCATTTTTATGAAAAACTTGATAATTATAGCAAGTGATTTTTTCAACCTCCTCAAAATAACTCGTTATTTTTTCCTAGGATAGTATTACCAAATCAGGCATCGCTGACAAGTACTTTTTCTTTACAAGTCCAAGATATCACTAATGTGCTGAAAAAGTGTATTCTGACACGTGTAACGAATCTTGCGACAACGGAGACTCCATTTTAGGTTCTAACATGCATGTATGGCCTATCCTTACACTCTTACACAATCAATGAGCAAATGTAATTGGTCTACCCTATTCGACGTCGGTCCAGTGAGTAGATGACGCACGCCAGACAGACCATCAGGGTTCGTCAATAATCTGTGATAGTATGCACCAGGTCACACGAAAAAAGTTGGAGGTGATTACAATATTCCTATGTAGTTCCTGTGCAGAAAAAATATTCCTATATAGTTATGGAGTGAAATTAAGGAGACATTATCCAACCTTTAAATTCACTGAATTGCCAGTTTGGTATTATTCCCATCATGTTTATATTGATAAATTAAGAAGGTATAAAAATATTACCAAAATGCAACATCACATTACATTCATGCCTAATTTGTTCTAGCTAGCCCAAAGAAAAAATGTGTTCATCTCGCGAAATTCAAATAAAATCACCGGTTCAGAAATGAGTGCCAAACATAGTCAGAACGGATCCATTTATAAGCAAGTGATATTTTTGACATGCTAGAAATGAATCATTATTTTTACCTAATATAATATAACCAAATTAGGCACATACTTGACGAAGTTTTTTTTTTGACAAGTCCAACATATTATCTAGTTGTATATTTGTATATCTACCTCCTTTAGGACAAGTGGATCCACATGCAACACCCTTAGCCACCTTGACATTACACATATCTCACACATATGAGACATGTACACACATGTAACACTCATAGTCATCTAATTGTATATCTACCATCTTTGGGACATGTCGAGCAGATGCAACAGTTCTAGCTATGTTGCATATTGTTGGACCCGCATGATACTTTTAGCTTAAGCTGGGCTGGTGCATGTGGGTCCAAATGTCTAGTAGGTCATATAGATATGTATCTACCACCTTTGATACATGTGACCCACATGGAACCTCCCTAGCCATCTTGATCTAGCACATTTGGGACATGTGGACTCACATCCAACAGTCATAGCCATCTAGTTATATATCTAATATCTTTAGGACATTTGGACCCAGATGCAACACATGTATATATTGTGGGACCAAGATGATAGTTCTTAGTCAAGCTGTTGAGGGTTGGTGCATGCATGTGGGTCCAAATGTCTAGTAAATCGTATAGGTATGTATCTATCATCTTTTGAATATGTGGACCAATATACAACACTCATAGCCATCTTAATCTGGCACATCTGGGTCATATGGACCTACATGCATTACTTATAGCCATCCAGTTATATATATATCACCTTTAGGACATGTGGACCCACATGCGACACTCCGAACTATGTTTGCATGTTGTGGGACCCGCATGATACTTTTAGATCCAACTGTCTAAGGCTGAAGGCTGGTTCCCGGGTCATATGGACCTACATGCATTACTTATAGCCATCCAGTTATATATATATCACCTTTAGGACATGTGGACCCACATGCAATACTCCGAACTATGTTTGCATGTTGTGGGACCCGCATGATACTTTTAGATCCAACTGTCTAACTTGTAGGGCATGTTGACTCATATGCAACACTCATAGTCATATCTTATCATTTCTGAGACATGTGGACCCACATGCAACACACTTAGCTATGTTGTATGTTGTAGAACCCACATGATAGTTCTAGTCATGAAATCTAGTGCCAGTGCATGTGGTTACAAATGTTTAATAAGTCATATGTATCTAGAACCTTTGGGACATGTGGGCCCACATGCAACACCTCTAGTCATCTTAACCCCATCACATTTAGAACATGTGGACCCACATGCAACACTAACAGCTATGTCTAACCACCTTTGGGACATGTGGAACCACATGCAACACTCCTAACTAAGTATATGTTGTACGACCCACATGATAGTTCTAGATCAACTTGTCTAGTGTCGGTGCATGTGGTTCCAAATGTCTAGTAGGTTATATAGGTATGTATGTACCACTTTTGGGACATTTGGAGCCACATGCAACACCCCTAGCTAGCCATCTTGACCCATAACATTTAGGACATGTGGACCCACATGAAACACTCTCATAGCCATATCTTACCACCTTTGGGACATGTGAAACCACATGCAACATTCATAACTATGTTGTATATATGTTGTAGTACCCACATGATAGTTCTAGGTCAAGTTGTCTAGTGCCCGTGCATATGATTCCAAATGTCTAGAAGGTCATATAGGTATGTGGACCCACATGCAACACCTTTAGCCATCTTGACCTCAACACATCTAGGACATGTGGACCCACATGCAACACTCTCATAGCAAAATCTTACAACCTTTAGAATATGTGTACCCACATTGTAACACTCCTAGCTATGTTGTATGTAGTAGGACCAACATGATAGTTCCAAATCAAGATGCCTAGTGCTAGTGCATGTGGTTACAAATATTTATTAGGTCATATGTGTCTACAACCTTTTAGCACATGTGGACCCATATGGAACACTGTCATAGCCATATCTTACCACATTTGGGACATGTGCAGCCACATGCCATACTCCTAGCTATGTCGTAGGACCCACATGATTAGGTCAAGCTGTCTAATGCCGGTGCATGTGATTCCAAATGTCTTGTATGCCATATAGGTATGTATCTACCTCCTTTGGGACATGTGGAACCACATGCAACATCCCTAGCCATATTGACCCCAACACCTTTAGGACATAGGTATGTCTAGTGCCGGTGCATGTGGTTCCAAATGTTTAGTAGGTTATATAGGTATCTATCTACCACCTTTGGACATGTGACCCACATGCGACCCACCTAACCATCTTCAAACCAACACATGTAGGATATTTTGAGCCATATGCAGCACTTATACCCATATCTTACCACATTTGGGACATGTGGACCCACATGCAACACTCCTACTGACCTACATGATAGTTCTATAGTTGTCTAGCCGCAGGCCACGCCTCGCCCCATCCCGATGGGTCCTTATTCCATCTCCTATCAAACATCACTGCTCGCAGCCATTCTCACTGACAAATCCCTACAAACTTCGCCGTCGGCAAAGAACGTCATGAACGCCAATGAAAGTTGATGAGACACTATCCAACTAACTGACTATGAGTGTTGCATGTGGGTCCAAATGTCCCACATATGTACGATTAAAATGATTAGGGTATTGCATGTGGATCCACTTGTCCGAAAGGTGATAGATACATACCTATATAATCTACTAGACAGTTTGACCTAAAACTATCATGTGGTTCCACAACATCCAACACATGTGGGTCCACATGTCTTAAAGACGGTAAATATGCAACTACATGACTATGAGTGTTGCATGTGCGTCCACATGTTCTAGGTGTGGCAGGTCAAAATGGTTAGGGGTGTTGCATGCATTTGGTCCACATGTCACAAAGGTGGCAGATATACATTTTGATAGCTATGAGTGATACATGTGGGTCCACATGTCAAATATTTGCTAGGTAAAAATAATTAGGGGTGTTGCACTTGGTCCCATGTTTCAAAGGTGTCAGATACATAAATATCTAGACGCACATGCATCACCACTATACAATTTGACGTAAAACTATCATATGAGTCCCACAACATGCAACATAGATATGATTGGTGCATGTGGATCCACATGTTTCAAAGGTGGTAGATAGACAACTAGATAGTTACGAGTGTTGCATTTGGTTCCACTTTTTTCATGTAGTCCGACGCATATTATCACAGATCATTGATGAACCTTGATGATATATCTAGCGTGCGTCATCAAAGAGTCAGATATCCTCCGTTTTCCATGGTTGTGCTTGCGCCCAAGCTTTGGCTTGACTCCTGCCGACATGCTTCTCTGCTCGCATCTTCTATTTTAGCCACCGTAGGACCATATCTGCAGCTTGAAGCACACACTAACAGCACTGCGCACACACACACGCTTCGCGTGCCACGAGTTTTTGGTCATCACCGATCTTCGTCCCCGTTGCGTGCCATCTGAAGTTTGAAGCTTTTCTGTTTTAAATTCAGTTAACGTCGCCTCTTTGTGTATATAAGCTCGGTCTCTACGGTATCTCACAAGCGGAGTTGTAGTCCAGTGGTATGCTTTCCTATGTGCCCAGGGAGACTCAGGTTCGAACCTTGCCGGCTACATATTTTCCTTCTTTTTTCCCGCGATCCTGCTCAGCTACCGGACTCGGCTCAGCTCCCAGTTTCGGCTCGAGCCGAAACGTATTATACGTTTAAGGTGTTTAGGGGCAAGGACCGAAGCGGAGCTCTGACTTGGTGTTTTATTTGCCGTGGCTGGTTGTGTTGTCTGGTGTCGTCATGACGTCGGTGGTAGGTTCTTGGCCACTGACAATGGCCATGCCACTCCTTGTCGTTTGAATGATAAGCTAGTGAACGCATAGGTTGTGGGTGCTTTGAAGGTGTTGAAGGACAATCTACATAAGGGATTAAGGGGGAGCTACTTCCTCACTATCTAGGTAATACTCAATAATTTCTCGGTGATTATGCTCACTCGTCTTGCTATAACAAGGAGCGACTAGATGTTTTTTAGATGGGGAACAACTATATGTTGCATCTTCTCTATCTAAATAGGGGAACCCCACTACCTGATTTTCCAGCTCTCTGGTGCATCCACGTCGCCTTTATTTCCCCAGCGATCTGTAACGACTCTTTCCCCAGCGATCTGCAACGAGTCCGCGCGTTAATACTTAACTAGCTAATTGCCCGTGCTCCGCTACGGAGTACGCAAGAGGATTTACACTGAGCATATGATTCAGACTATCTAATGAATCCATCCATTGAATGAAATATTGATGGAATAGTACCACATATTATGCATATAAGTATTTGATTCAAATACATTTTCATTACAGCAATATGTATTCTTTTAGAACAGAAATACAAAATCTCCATCCATAACCAACTACGAATGGGTTGGTTCCCCCAAAATGGTCCTTCAATCAACGTACAATCGATTATCCCTGTGTCCATACAATATGCTGCTGCTGCCCGAATGGCCCAATACTGCATCTTATATGCCACCAGCTTGATGGCAAAGTCCATGTCCTACTCTTTCATGAAAAATCCATCTTAGGGATGTCCAGCATTTCGTTTAAGTCCAACTCCCTAATGAAGTAATCCTGCATTAGCTCCATTGTGCTGCTGCTGTGGACGTGAATTCGTCAATGACATCTACCTTCAAAAAGATTATCATATATGATCAAACAGCCTTAAGGGAAAATTGAAGTGCCGGAGGAGAGTAGCAGCAGTACCAGTCACCGCAAAGGCACAAACAAACATCACCGCCTCCAGGATGGTCATCCAATTACTTGGTCACATCATAAATGTGCAATTAGAAGAAAAAAAGGAACTCATGGCCTAGCAAATAGGCCTCTATTTAAAATCAATTCTACTTGACAGCCTTCAAACAAAGGCCTCTCTAATTGCCTTTGTAAAACATCAAACTACTAATATCCAGAGCAGTGTAAAATCCCCGATACGTGTAAGAAATTGATGTCAATCCATTCTATTAAATTGTGAGACCAAATTCACTCACCTTCTTTGCTATAAAAACAAGAACTCCGTTCAACATGAACCAAATAATCGTAACGTGGTGAGAGTTGAATTCATTGTGAAAAAACAACACTGGTTCTTGAAATATACATTTTTGTTAGAATAACATATAGTCAAATTGTACCATCAATAAGGAAAGTTGCAATCTTAATGGGCAATGTTTTTTCATTCCCCAAAACTGAAACAAAATCATCGGATAAGAAATTCAGAATTGCCAAAATCACAGGGCATGGGTGTAAGCAGTGCCCTACCGGCAGTTATTTTAGAGTTGCAAGAAGCAAGGGAAAAGGCTAACAATTTTTTACCGGCTTTTTACTGGAATTCTTGTCCACTTGAACCTCTTTTAAATTACTCCGCACCTCCTCGTGAGTCATGGCTGATCATTAAGCTAGTTTGTTGCTCTCGTCGGTAGTTAGTTTTGGTGGCCATACAAAATGTCTCATGTGTAAAAACAATAATAGTGATAGCTAGATGCAAAAAGGAAACAACAAACACAAAAGAAAAGCATATTCAGATATCATAGATAGTACAGGAACAACCGAAAATCCAATTTGGAGCCCGAGCTCAGATGCACCTGAAATCTTGTTCCTACGTTTGCATCGGGATCTGTTCCCACAGTTCCCTTCAGTCGAATTTTACCGCAGTAAGAAACCAGGCCAGTGGCCCACTAGACGTAGTCATTTATTGTTCCGTTCCTACCGGCACAGATGGAAGAGAACGGGACGTGAAATTTGACAAAATTAACCCTTTGGCGAAACTTCAGCCAAAAATAACCCTTTTTTGAAAAAAATTCGAAAACTAACCCTTTTGTGTGGCTCCCGCACCGGGGGCGCCACACCTTCATGTGCAACTCCCCAGGCTGGGGAGTCACACCTTCATGTGCAACTCCACAGGCTGGGGAGCCACACCTTCATGTGCAACTCCCCAGCCTGGGGCGCCACACCTTCATGTGCAACTCCCCAGGCTGGGGAGCCACACCTCTGCCAGCGTGGCAAAGCGGGCCCAGCCTGGGTTAAGTACCGCCGGACACTGGGGCGCCACACCTTCATGTGTGGCGCCCCAGGCTGGGGAGCCACACATGCTAATTAAAATAAATTTTTCTAAGTCCTAGAATTTGTTAAAACCAGAGAAAAGTTCATGCATAATTAACAAAGCAAATGAAGTCCAAAAGTGGAAATTCCAATTGGCCATTGTTAAGCATGTTGTAAATATCCAGAAACATATTTTCAACAATTTTTATAAAATGTGCAAGGCTAGGAAAACATGCTAAACATATGGTATCTTTCTGTTTTTCTCTGTTTTCAAAACTCTCTGTTTTTCTGTCTTATTTTCTTGCCACAAAAACAAGCATGCATCTATTGTTTCCAAAACTCCAAAATTTAATCTAAGGGCATGGATTGGTAGTCCATACACCAGAGAACAATGTCAAGCACAAAAATCACTAAATTGGATACTTTAGCTACATAAAATCATAGGCTAAAAACAGGTAGTTGGGTTGGTTTTCAGGGAAAAATCCCTATTGGAAAAAAAATCATAGAAAAACCCACACAAACCACAATGCATTTTTGGTTTCTTTGATGCTACCTTGTTAGATGACATTGCCAAGTTAAGATCAAGTATGATCCAAGACTTTGGGCAAAAATCTCTTAAGGCATCATAATGAAAAATGGCAGAACACAGGAAAAACTCAGGAAGAAAAACTAGGGTGAGTTCATGAAAAATTTAAATTGGCTTGAAAACAAAACACTCCTTGCATTGCATAGATGATTGCAACAAAAACTTGTTCAACCAAGCAAAACATTAGGCAAATAAAAGTTTTTGTTGGCTCAAAAATTTGGGTCCTACTGCCACTACACAAGGGCAAAATTTGGGCTGTGACAGATCTTCCCCCCTTAAAATGAATCTCGTCCCCGAGATTCGCAAGCGGGTACTAAGAGAGTGTAACCAAACATCAGCATGTGTATATTTAGGATTAAAATTATTAGGGTAGTATTTTCCTAGAATTTCCTAGTTAATCCGGCGCTACTTAACCCAGGCTGGGCCCGCTTTGCCACGCTGGCAGAGGTGTGGCTCCCCAGCCTGGGGAGTTGCACATGAAGGTGTGGCGCCCCAGGCTGGGGAGTTGCACATGAAGGTGTGGCTCCCCAGCCTGGGGAGTTGCACATGAAGGTGTGGCGCCCCCGGTGCGGGAGCCACACAAAAGGGTTAGTTTTCGAAAAAATTTCAAAAAAGGGTTATTTTTGGCTGAAGTTTCGCCAAAGGGTTAATTTTGTCAAATTTCATGAACGGGACGGCTGTTCTATACCTAGATCTTTCCCCAACTCATCTTCAACCTTGGTACCCGATCCCCATCTTCGTCCACTGATGGCAGAGCTCCAAGGAAAACTAATCAGGAAAAAATTGTCGATCACAACTCTCGTTTATGGCTAAGCGCCGCCTTCCACTTGGCGGCTAGATCCTCCGGCGCCCGGTGGCCGGTGCAACGACCCTTCCGGCGACAACGAGCGGCCGCCGCTTGCTGTAGTTCCTCAGCCCGGCGCCGAGCGGTTCCTCCATGAGCTCCTTCACGGCGGCCGCGACCTCCTCGCGCGCCACCACGCCGCCGTCTTCCAGCCCGGGGCCGCAGCGCCACCGCGAGGCTCCTTTCCAGCAGGAGGGTGTTCATCCTCTGCTCCGTGTGCAGCGGCCACGCGAGCTCCGACACGCCGGCCATTGCGCTCTCCAGCGTCAAGTTCCACCCGCAGTGCGACACGAAGGCCGCGGTCGCCGGGTGCAACAGCACGCGCAACTGAGGCGCCGGCGCCCACGCCGCCGCCCCGAGCCCCCTGATCTCGATCCTCTGCAAAAAGCCCTCGGGAAGGCATGCTAGTGGGTCGTCGTCGTCACCGCGGTCCCTGAATGCGCTGGCGCGGCCATCCAGCTCGGCATCCGCACCACCTAGAGGAACCTGTGGCCGTTCGCCTCTAGCCCCGTGGCGAGCTCAGCCGTCTGCTCCACGGACAAAACTTCGCCGCTTCCGACGATACTTACACCACAGATCTTGCCGGCTGGCGGTCCAGCCACTCTAGCAAGGGCGACACCGACACGCCTGCAGCAGCTTCTTCGTCGGAGTTTGACCGGACCAGCGGCCCCACGGCGAACAACGGCGGGACCGCCCCTCGGTTCGCCATCTGCTTGACCGCTTCCACGGCGGCAGGTTCCATCTCGTAGAAGGTGTTCGATAGAGAAGCCATAGGCAAGGCGGTATCGCCGGCCTAACGCGAGCAGTCGCGCGTATACCAGCTCCTTGCTAGAATGATACCCCTCTGGAATGTCTGCCCGGCACAGGGACACGCCTCCGAGGAGCTCGACCAGGCGGTGGATCAGGTAAAGAAAAGTCGTGCCGCTGGGGAAGAAGATGTAGGCCGGGACGCCGAGCTCGGCGGCGAGGGGCAGCGCCGTGGAACATAAGAATTCCGGCACCAGCGCGGCGAGCGGGGTTGTGGAGCTGATGGCGAGGAGCAGAGTGCAGAAGCTGGGATGGACCGACGGGTGATCTCCACGAGCACGGTGCCGCAGAGAGCGTCGGTGGGGAGGTCGTCGATTTGGACGCCTGGGACCATGATTACTTGACATCATATCCTCGCGGGACAGAAAAATATGGCGTTACCACCCGTCCCCCACTGCCGTCTCACGTGCATCATGCCCTCTGAATTGGGTCCCGCAATCCACGCTGGTAGCTGTCATTCACCGCACCACCAGATTTTTACTGCCCCCCACGTACGCACGGACAACAATCTCGAACAAATTGCAGCGGTCCAGATATCCAGAGCATCTGTGCTCGGGAGCCAAATCACCCTCCCCAGGAACAACCTTTTTTTCAAGGACATCACAAGAGATCTGCTTCTAATAACCTTCAAGCTCCGCTTCTGATAACCATCAATTTGAGGCAGAATTGAACTGACATATCGTCATAATATTCTTCCAAGAGAATGGAACACGATTCCACACAAAGAAATCAATCTAGCACCCAAAAGAAAAGAAAAAAAAGAGGAGCCCCACAACACAACATATCAAAACAAAACAATCAGCGCTCGCAATCCGGAGCAGAAGGAGGCGCTTCTCAATCTTCTGGTACGCGGAGAGCTTCTGCATCACAGACACTAACACGGGAGAGGCACCCCACCATGATCATCTGCACCAACGAAACCCAGGTGAAAAAAATCGGCCAGCGCCTCCCCGCTCCAGCTCGTCCAAGGAGCCTCTGTTCCTGCTCATCCTCGCCGGCACCTGGCTGTGAGCGGCGGACGTAGGTGCGCCTGGTGGGGAGCGGCTAGTGGTGGCGTACAGGGGTCGGGCGACGAAGGACGGTGGGATCTGGAGCGCCTCCAAAAATTTCGCCAGGGAGAGAACGCCCGAGAGGGAGGCGGCTGCAGTGGCAAATACTGCGCCCGGCAGGGGCGGTGTGGCAACCCTAGCGACGAAGTAAAAACCGCTGAAAAAACCGGGGAAAATTCGACGCGGAAAAAAAGGCGCGGGTGAGCAATCGCGAGGGAGGAGGCAGAAAACGGGAGGACATAGCAATGTACGAACTCCCATTTAATAGTAAAGTCGCTACAATTTGTTTTCTTGAGGAGAAGATATGGGACGACACTCAATGGGCTGCCCTGCTTGGGCTTGAGGAGAAGATATGGGCTGCCCTCACCTTTCGTCTAATAAAAACAATTTGACCGCTGTTCGTGTTTGTGCTCTCCGCCGCCGCGACCTCCGACTTCATTGCCACGGATTCCTTCCGCTCTGACCTGTGGCCTCCTTGTCACAAATGCTCCTGAAACTGCCCCCACGCTGCTCAGCATTCATCAACCATCAAGAAACTGCTCTCCTCGGTTGGACTCCCCGCCGCCGCCTCCATGTTTAAAAGGCTCCCTGTGTTGCCATGGACATCCAGCGCCCTCTCCGGCACCGGTCTCAACTATGTTAGCTGTGCAGATTATCATTCTCCTTCTCTTTTATAACCTCTCACAATTTTTTGTCAGTCTACTAGGTTCCCGCACAGCTCCAAAGCTGCTTTATGTTTTGCCTACCCCGGATTTGATTGGATTATGTCCCCTCGATTTTATTGGTTCCGATTGGATTCTGACTGCTCGTGGCTGAACGAAGGAGGAAGAGTCTATCATCATGTGTACGCCCAAGCTGGACAACAATCCCTGCTTATATTGGTACACAGGCTCTCATCCCTTACACTTACATTTTTTACATGAATTAGTACATCGATCTTACTTTTCTTACTGGTCGCATCTGTTTGCTCCCCTCAAATGTCAAGAATTTGCTCCTCTGGAATCTATCAAATTCATTTATTAAAACAGATTGGTTAGAGACCATATGTTCTTGACGATTTTGGTTCCAGAGATATACAAATCTGCGAACCAGTGTTCCCCCCATTTCAGTGCTAGCAACATGTTGGTCAGCAAAGAAAAAAGATGTTGGTCAGCAGCGTGTAGCATTTTCAACAGTGGAAAAGAGGCAAGTCTTCCAGCCGGAGAACTTCATCTTCAGGTTCTCAGCAACGTAAACCAGTGCATGTATGTCTCATATCACATACCAAATATAACATCCACCATTCTCACTTTTTTATCATCAAACGATATTGCAGGCCATAATAAGATAATGAACGACTAAGAAGGTCAAGAGGACAATCTCTGAGCTAACATTGTTACACAAGTTAACTTACTAATATTGCTGTTTTTTAACAACATGCAGGACTTCGTGAAGCAGTCACGCAAGCACCTACAAACTACACTGCCTTCTGCCTAAAATTAGCTATAAAAATCATGAATAAGTAATCCCTCCATTTATCCCCAACAATTGTAATCCAGACGAACCCGCAATAGTACTATTTCATGATGATCTTATACATATATTTGCACAAATAAAAAGTAAGCATTATCTTTTCTTTTTTCAGTAGATTCTGATAGTTTCTCAACCATGGTAATCTTTTTTATTGTATCTGTGTGGTGACCACTTTGCTATCTATACTCATTGTTCTAAATGAAACACTGCAACTGCAGTACAGAACGAGTCCCATTTAGGCAGACTCAGTTTTCTTATAAACCATGCCCGAGTACTTGCAAGAGTAATATATGTACGGAACCACTGCCTACCTATATATTCATTACACTAATTGCAGTCAAGAACCGATGTCTGCTTTTCCTCCAACATGACAGCAAACCCATTAGATATATATTCCCAGCTTCTACCATTCATCTGCAGATAGAAGCTCACAAGATATACCAAAAGGCAATTAAAGAGGGAAATTCCAGTGCACGATCAAAAACATTGGTCATCCATTCTTCAGTACATGGAGCAGGACATGTGATAGTCATTCTTAATACAATATAGATATTGACTACTCAAGTAACTAAATAATGCACCATTTTTCATACATGGATCCAATAAACAAATATATAGTCTTTAATGTTTTTCCTACAAAATCCTCGCGGCAACGCGCGGGGTATCATCTAGTTGTACTAATTTGTAAGGGATGTGAATAGCATTGTACTACTTACTAGTTTGCCCGCTTTTGTGTACACAAAAATGAATAAGGGCATATTATGTTCACTGTGCGTAGACCATCATTTGAAGATCCCATATTTAATGTAATTATTGTTGTCATTAATGATTATGAGTGGAGTGATTGTCGCAACTCTCTCACTCGATTTGTCCCAACAATGAGATTGACAACTCACAGTATTAAGCAGACATTCTAATATATCTTGAGAATTTTACTAGGTTTGGATTCTATGCACTAGTCTAATAAACCACGCTCCGTTGTTTATTATTTTGTCGGAGAAGAAAATAGTGATATGCACATCAGCACATGGCCGCCTAAACTTTACAAGTCATAATTATAGCTGCCCAACATCGAATCTTCAAAACTTCACAAAGATAATCAATACCCTTCATTCCGTGAAACATTGTAAGCCAAACCATGTTATATAAACATGTGGCATGGAGCAAACATGGTACTACGATCACTACTCCACCTCGTAGCAGATAAATAGATATGTTGTTTTGTCAAAAGAAAAGTGATGCACAGGAACAGAAGAGAGAGTTTTTAAAAGTAAAACCCAGATAAGGAACCGACGAGAGATACAATGATGGGATTGTGAGACACCCGATTTCTACTAATCAGGCAGTGGATTCTAGTGACAGTTTTAGTAGATGTACATTGAATGCTGGATCGGTACTCGTATAAATGCACGTGACACCTAGGCCCTTCACCGGTGCACGTAAGAACGGTCTGCTGCCTGCATTCATGGTCGACCCACCCTTTACAGTAGGACATTTGATTCTGCAGACTGCGGTGCGACATTGAACTTTGGCTTAATTTGTAGCGCTTCTTTTTACCGAAGTTTATCTAAATGTTGCAATTCAGTTGTAGAATCATGCAGCCAATCTTTTGTATTTTGTGAAAAATGTTGTCTCTCACGCCACGGTGTGAAACTTGTATCGAATCGGTTGACCGAAAATCTCTCATGTAATTTGCATGGTGTATTTACTAAATAGACTAGGAAAATGCTCCGTTTTAAGTCTTTTGCTGATGAGTACATGGCACGTTTGCTGCAATTATTTGATAGCTTTGCCTTTGTCAAAATAAGAGGATGCGTGGAGCAAAACAAAAACAAAACGAGAAGCTAAATACTTGATCTCACAAAGATATTCTCGAGTGCAACAGTTTCCGTGGGCTGCGGGGCGGCCTAGATCTGCGGCGTTTCTCCGACGTGCGGAAGTCGGGGCGGCGGCCCCGGGATTTGGCTGTCGACGGCAGCCGAGCGCAGGCGGCGCTCGGCGGTGGTGCGGCCTGGTCGTCGCAGCCCACCTTGGGAGGCGGTGGATCCGGTGTCTTGCCGCCAGATCTGGCGAGGTGGGCTGCAGCCATGGCTTCCCACGGCTTGGATCCGGCTGGCCGGGGACCCTGTTCGTGGCTGGCCGGCGGGTGAGCTGCGGGTTGCGCGGCGGTAGTTAGGGACCAGAACCCAATTGGTCTTCGAGTTCTTCGTGCGTCTGGTGCTGCTGCTGGTGGCCATCTGGGCCTCCCGCCTTGTTTTCTCTGGTTGCTTCGGTGCTCCGGTGCGGCACTTCTGTCGCGGTACAGGTCCACGGCCGAAGCGGTCCTTGCCGGAGTTGGCGGTCGGCGACGATGTCTGTTTACCCGGCTCATGTGGCATGGGCTCGGTGTTCCGGGCGAAAGCCTCACACTGGTCTTGGCTGGTGCCGACGATGACGGCGTCTCTCGGCATCGCCACTCCTTCCTGAAGGCATCGTCGTGGAACCCGGCCCTCTCCACACCTCGAAGGCCAAGTTTTCTTCGGGTGAAAACCCAAACTCCCATGGAGTGGGCGGTGGCGGCCTCTACGTCGTTATCTTCCTGAAGACACCGCCTTGAAGTACTTGGTGCTTTGTGGGAGCCCATGTAGCATAGCTCACCGGCGAGGTTGGAGGATGCCGAGGCGGCGGCCTCGGATGAAGTTTTGTGACTTTTGTTTTGTGGTTTTTTCTCTTGAGCTTCTTTTCCGTTATTCATTTTTCCCAAGGGCAGCTTGTACATATTCTACCTACTATTAATCGAAAAGCCAGCAATTGCTGGATCTTTCAAAAAAAAAACAGATCAATGTTTGAAAGAACAACTAGATTGTTATGAGAGGAACACATATTTGGGGGAAGTTAGAACCAATAAGGTCATTGAGCACGAGGGCGGTTAAGGATGTGGAAGTGGAATCCCACTTATAGTTAATTTGAAAAAAATACAAATTTTGGTTCAAACTTTTGAACTAAAAGCCCCGAAATGAACTATAAGTAGGATCCCGGCGGTGACCGACATGGTTAGAAGGGAGAGGCAGTGACATGGGACGGGGTGGAGCGCCAAGGGACTCGAGCACAAGGCAGGTTGTGGAACACACTATGAAAGGGGAATTTTTATCGCGCCCGGCACAGGTATGCTCATGGCATGTACATCATCTTCAGGCAGGCGAGATTGAAGACGAAACGACGGGGAAGGCCAATCGCAGCCAAGGCTTCCCGATCGTGAATAATTCATAGAGGTTAAGTGCAAAAATGGGTATAGTTGTTGGTGGGAACTCCACCCCTTATTTACGCCATCAATTGACAATCGGACGGTCGATTATGGTAGTTCCATATTATCATCGATTATGGTCTTTACTGGATACTTCGCCAATGGGGAATGGTGGGATGCAATATGAATAACTCAGGGATATTTAACCATGTACAAACAAATTCCCGAGAACTCATGCCTCCCTTCTCCTCGACGCAGGAACATACGCCGTCGTACTGAGGGCCGACGAAGCTCTATCTTAGAGCTTCATCGACACAAACAAATAACTCATGTCCTGCTTGTCGCACCTCGCGCCCTAGGCCTAGTACGGTGACGAGGTGGACGACGTTGAGAAGGCGGTGGCTTGTGGCGTGGACCTCCATTGTGCTAGTTCAAGAGAAGCCCTATTTTCTCTCACGGCCTTGGGAGTCATTCCTATGTGTTTGTTTTATGATCGAGGAGCATGACTCATCCCGTCCCTTTATGCCTCCCCTCTTTTTGACGTGGCGTAGTATAGAAACCGTCAACCGTACTTGCAGATTTGCTTACATGCGGTTCCATTCCTAATAACAACAACAACAACAAAGCCTTTTTTCCCAAACAAGTTGGGGTAGGCTAGAGTTGAAACCCATAAGATCTCGAAACCAGGTCATGGTTCTGGCACATGGATAGCTAACTTCCACGCAGCCCTATCCATGGCTAGTTCTTTGGTGATATTCCAATCCTTCAGATCTCTCTTAACAGACTCCTCCCATGTCAAGTTTGGCCTACCACGACCCCTCTTAACATTCTCATCCCGCTTTATCCGTCCGGTATGCAATGGCGCTTCCGGAGGCCTACGTTCTATATGACCAAACCATCTTAGACGGTGTTGGACAACCTTCTCTTCAATTGGTGCTACCCCAACTCTCTCACGTATATCATCATTCCTAACCCGGTCCTTTCTTGTGTGGCCACATATCCATCTCAACATGCGCATCTCCGCTACACCTAACTGTTGGATATGTCTCTTGGTCGGCCAACATTCTGCGCCATACAACATCGCAGGTCGAATCGCCGTCCTATAGAACTTGCCTTTTAGCTTTTGTGGCACTTTCCTATCACAGAGGACGCCAGAAGCTTGGCGCCACTTCATCCAACCAGCTTTGATTCGATGACTCACATCTTCATCGATATCACCATCCTTCTGGAGCATAGACCCCAAATATCGGAAGGTGTCTTTCTCAGGTACCACCTGTCCATCAAGCCTAACCTCTTCCTCCTCGTGCCTAGTAGTACTGAAACTGCACCTCATGTACTCAGTTTTGGTTCTACTAAGCCTAAAACCTTTCGATTCTAGAGTCCGCCTCCACAGCTCTAACTTTCTATTAACCCCCGCCCGACTATCGTCAATTAGCACCACATCATCCGCAAAGAGCATACACCATGGGATATCTCCTTGTATATCCCCTGTGACCTCATCCATCACCAAAGTAAAGAGATAAGGGCTCAAAGCTGACCCCTGGTGCAGTCCTATTTTAATTGGAAAGTCATCGGTGTCGCCATCACTTGTTCGAACACTTGTCACAACATTATCATACATATCCTTAATGAGGGTAATGTACTTTGTTGGGACTTTGTGTTTCTCCAAGGCCCACCACATGACATTCCGTGGTATCTTATCATACGCCTTCTCCAAGTCAATGAACACCATATGAAGATCCTTCTTCTTCTCCCTGTATCTCTCCATAAGTTGTCGTACCAAGAAGATGGCTTCCATGGTAGACCTCCCAGGCATGAAACCAAATTGATTTTTGGTCACGCTTGTCAATCTTCTTAAACGGTGCTCAATGACTCTCTCCCATAGCTTCATTGTATGGCTCATCAACTTGATTCCACGGTAATTAGTGCAACTTTGAACATCCCCCTTGTTCTTGAAGATTGGCACTAATGTACTCCGCCTCCATTCTTCGGGCATCTTGTTTGACCGAAAAATGAGGTTGAAAAGTTTAGTTAGCCATACTATCGCTATGTCTCCAAGGCCTCTCCACACCTCGATGGGGATACCATCAGGGCCCATTGCCTTGCCTCCTTTCATCCTCTTCAAAGTCTCCCTAACCTCAGCCTCCTGGATACGCCGCACAAAGCGTCGGCTGGTATCATCGGAGGAATCGTCTAGCTCAATGGTAGAGCTCTCATTCTCTCCATTGAACAGGTCGTCGAAGTACTCTCGCCATCTACGCTTGATCTCTTCGTCCTTCACGAGGAGTTGATCCGCTCCGTCCTTTATGCATTTGACTTGGTTGACATCCCTCGTCTTCCTTTCTCTCGTCTTCGCCATCTTATAGATGTCTCTTTCGCCTTCCTTCGTGTTTAGACGCTGGTAGAGGTCCTCATACGCCCGACCCCTTGCCTCGCTCACCGCTCGCTTTGCGGCCTTCTTTGCCCCCTTGTATATCTCCATGTTGGTTGCGCTCCTGTCCAGGTATAGGCGTCTGAAACAGTCCTTCTTCTCCTTAATAGCCTTCTGGACCTCAACGTTCCACCACCAGGTATCCTTAGCATCCCTTCTACTTCCCCTGGTCACCCCAAACTCCTCTGATGCAATCTTCCGAATGCAAGTCGCCATCCTCATCCACATACTGTTTGCATCGCCTCCTTCCTCCCAAGGGCCCTCCTTAAAAACCCTCTCCTTAAAAGCTTGAGCTGCCTCTCCCTTTAACTTCCACCACTTTGTTCTAGCAACTTTTGGGCGCTTATCCCGCTGGACACGAATCCAAAAACGGAAGTCAGCCACCACCAGCTTATGTTGATGGACAACACTCTCTCCAGGTATCGCCTTACAATCAAGGCAAGCGCGTCTATCTTCTCTTCGAGAGAGGACAAAATCAATCTGGCTAGAGTGTTGGCCACTACTGAAAGTCACTAGGTGGGATTCTCTCTTTCTAAAGAGGGTGTTAGCTACGACCATGTCGTAGGCTAGGGCGAAGCTTAAGACATCCTCCCCTTCTTGGTTCCTGATGCCATAGCCAAAGCCCCCATGCACCCCTTCAAAACCTGTGTTAGATGTACCCACATGGCCATTGAGGTCTCCTCCTATGAAGAGCTTCTCACCAGTAGGTACTCTCCTAACCAAGTCCTCGAGACCTTCCCAGAACTCTCTCTTGGTGCTCTCGTTGTGGCCTACTTGCGGGGCATACGCGCTGATAACATTGAGAACTAAGTCCCCAACAACCAGCTTGACTAGGATAATCCGGTCTCCTTGCCTCTTGACGTCCACTACTCCATCCTTGAGGCTCTTGTTGATCAAGATGCCTACCCCATTTTTGTTTGAGGTTGTCCCCGTGTACCACAGCTTAAAGCCGGTATCCTCCACCTCCTTCGCCTTCTGTCCCTTCCATTTGGTCTCTTGGACGCATAGGACATCAACACGCCTCCTTATCGCCGTATCAACTAACTCCCGTAACTTGCCCGTCAGGGACCCTACGTTCCAGCTACCTAAGCGGATCCTCCTAGGCTCGGCTAACTTCCTTACCCTCCGCACTCGTCGAGTCAAATGCGAAGACCCTTGCTCATTTTTCACTACACCCGGGCGTCGATGCAGCGCGCCACTAAGGATGCGACGACCCGATCCTTGCTCACTTATCACCGTATCCAGATCAAGATACGGCGCGCCACCAAGGGGGTGGCGGCCCGGCCCTTGCCCATTTGACACCACACCCGGGTTCCGATATGGCGCGTCGCTAAGAGGGTTACGCCCCAACGAGGTTCTTTTGGGTTTCATCTCCATAAGAGTGGCTGGGTTTTTTCCGTTGGCTTGCCAAGCCTATCACAACCCTCCTCCTTTATCCGGGCTTGGGACCGGCTATGTTGAGACAACATAGGCGGAGTTATGCGGTTCCATTCCTAATCAATCAAGAAAATGGCCTCACCAGCAATGACTTGGTGTTTTATTTGCCGTGCTCGTTATGATGCCTGGTTTCGCTATAATGTTGGTGCTAGCTAGGTTATTGGCATGCCAGTCATTGTCACTTGAATGATAAGCTGGTAATTGCATCAGAGGTTGGTGATTTCGAAGGTGTTGAGGGAAATCAATTTACATAAGTGGATCTACTTCCTCACTATCTTGGTAATACTCAATACTTTCTCTGAGATTATGATCACTCGGCTTGCTATAACAAGAAGTAACTAGATGGTTTAGATGGGGAGCAGCTATATGTTGCATTGTACTAATTTGGAAGGGATTTCAGTAGCATTTTACTACTTACTAGCTTGACGACTTTGGTGTACACCAAAATGAATGAGGATAGGTCATATTAATTGTGGATAGTCCATCATTTGAAGATCCCACAGTTGATGTAATGTTTGTTGTCGTTAATGATTATGAGTGCACTAAATGTCACAACTCTATCACCTGATTTTTCCCATCAATGAAACCAACAACTCGCACAGTGGAGATTCGAGTATATATTGAGAATTTTACCAGGTTTGGATTCCACATACACTTTTATAATCAACTACAACACCATTGTTATTTGCGGGGGGGAGGGGGGGAGGAGGAGAAGATCGCAATATGCGGTAGCACACTGAACTCTATAAGCTTGTGTATCGCCCTTCTCAGCATAACTATAACTGCCCAACAGCAAACCTTTAGAACTTAACAAAAAAAATGTCACCACATTGTCCCCGCCATTGGCCACGATAGATAATCAATGACCTTCATTTCGTGAAAAAATGTACGATTAAGCCAACCCATGTTATATATAACATGTGGCACGGATCAAACAAGGTACTATGACCACTACTCCACAATGTAGAAGAAAACTAGAGATAGTTTTTCCCAAAGAAAAGTTATGAGAGGAACAAAGGAAATAATTTTTCAAAGTGAAAGGCGAATAAGAAAGTAATTAGGGAGACAAGATGGGCTTGAGAGATGTCAGGAAATCGTTCATTACTGGAATTTCAGATGGCACTAAGTAGGCGAAGGATTCAAGTAGTCTTCTGAGCGGATGTCAATCTTGTCATTCTTTTCTCTAAATGGGCTCATTGTATCCTACTAGAATTAGGCAAGATGCTCGCTTGAAGAATACAGAGAGCAACCTGAGGTGTGGTAGCATATGCTACACATATTGAGCTAGGCGCATGTAGGCCTATATCTATTAAATATACTTGTTGGTGCCTAATGCTAAGCCTAGAACTGTTATTGTTCACCAAAGACCTAGATTTTGGTACACATACGCGTCCGAAAATTTGCTAGTTGTGATGTTTAGTTCGGCCGAGCTTTTGGGGAAATTTACTTTGACACAATGTTAATTGAGTGAAGGAGAGGAAAAAATTTACATCCCTACCTTTCTCGAGTAAAATCTAGCTTGACACAACGTAATTGAGTAAAGGAGCAACTAATGGACGCCTTACAGAAGAATTGCAATCAAAATATAGAGCATCATACACATTATGAAACTTTGAAGAATTTTCAATATTAGAATAAATTACTAATAATGGGAAACAAGGTGAATAGTTTTGGGAAAATGATACAAATTAATAAAATATAGTTTATAGTAAACATGAAACTAGAAAATAATTTAAAGAATAGATAAACATGAAACATGAAACTAGAAGATCGCAATATGCGGTAGCACACTGAACTCTATAAGCTTGTGTATCGCCCTTCTCATCATAACTATAACTGCCCAACAGCAAACCTTTAGAACTTAACAAAAAAAAAAGGTCACCACATTGTCCCCGCCATTGGCCACGATAGATAATCAATGACCTTCATTTCGTGAAAAAATGTACGATAAAGCCAACCCATGTTATATATAACATGTGGCATGGAGCAAACAAGGTACTATGACCACTACTCCACAATGTAGAAGACACCTAGAGATAGTTTTTCCCAAAGAAAAGTTATGAGAGGAACAAAGGAAATAATTTTTCAAAGTGAAAGGCGAATAAGAAAGTAATTAGAGAGACAAGATGGGCTTGAGAGACGTCAAGAAATCGTTCATTACTGGAATTTCAGATGGCACTAAGTAGGCGAAGGATTCAAGTAGTCTTCCGAGCGGATGTCAATCTTGTCATTCTTTTCTCTAAATGGGCTCATTGTATCCTACTAGAATTAGGCAAGATGCTCGCTTGAAGAATACAGAGAGCAACCTGAGGTGTGGTAGCATATGCTACACATATTGAGCTAGGCGCATGTAGGCCTATATCTATTAAATATACTTGTTGGTGCCTAATGCTAAGCCTAGAACTGTTATTGTTCACCAAAGATCTAGATTTTGGCACACATACGCGTCCGAAAATTTGCTAGTTGTGATGTTTAGTTCGGCCGAGCATTTGGGGAAATTTACTTTGACACAATGTTAGTTGAGTGAAGGAGAGGAAAAAATTTACATCCCTACCTGTCTCGAGTAAAATCTAGCTTGACACAACGTAATTTAGTAAAGGAGCAACTAATGGACGCCTTACAGAAGAATTGCAATCAAAATATAGAGCATCATACACATTATGAAACTTTGAAGAATTTTCAATATTAGAATAAATTACTAATAATGGGAAACAAGGTGAATAGTTTTGGGAAAATGATACAAATTAATAAAATATAGTTTATAGTAAACATGAAAATAGAAAATAATTTAAAGAATAGATAAATATTTGTCATATTAGGGCTAGTGCCATCTATTTTTTTAAAAATAAACTTAAACTTTTTTAGTAGGAAACTTTAGAAAATATGAGGAAATCTGGACTAGGTCAACACAACTAGATCTTTATAAATACTCCCTCTGATACATATTAATTGTCGTTAAATCACATGTTGACATATTTTATAGATATACACATGTAATTGAGCGACAGATCGGAGGGAATAGTTGTTCGCCTTATAATAATTTTGTTTTTACCCCTTTTTTTCCATTACGTCATGATTACTCAACCTTTTTGATTTACGAACGCACTTACCCAATTCCTGTTTATTTCTTTTGTCGGACTTATGGATATTTACGCGTAATTTCTTTATCTTTGTTTACGTCGATTCCGACTATCCCGCGCTCGCTGGTTTGTGTGTGAGACTGATCTCGCTGTAAGGTAAATCGTGATGAACCACCACGTAGCAACGTCTTTTAGAAAAGCACCGAAATATTTTCCACGCGCGCCGCGGCAGAGAAACCCACCGAACCGCGAAATCCAAAAATCAAAAAGCCCCCCGCCTTGGCAGAAACCCTCGAGTCGAATCCCACCCCCAAATCCCCAAATCCGACGACGAACACGAAACCCCGGGAAGCGGCGGCGCCCAGGCCAAGCCAATGGCATCCCTCCCGGTCGTCGAGATCTTCGACGACGACGATGACGACGTTGCCGCCTCCTCTCCCGCCATCCCCCGCAAGCACTCCCGTGCCACTCCCTCGACCGCGGCGGCCGGCGCCCCTCCAGACTTCCTCGACGCCTTCTCCCCTTCCCCTCCCGCTGCGTCCTCTCCGGACTTCCTCGCCGCCTTCTCCCCTTCGCCTCCACGGCCGTGGAAGCAGCGGGTCTCCGTGGTGGCCCCGATCCTCATCGACGACGACGACCTAGCTCCATCTTCTCCCGCCGTCCCGCGTAAGCGCTCCCGTGCCACTCCCTCGACCGCGGCAGCCGGCGCCTCTCCGGAATCCCTCGACGCCTTCTCCCCTCCCCCACCCGCTGCGTCCCCTCCGGACTTCCTCGCCGCCTTCTCCCCTTCCCCGCCACGCCCGTGGAAGCAGCGCGTTTCCGGGGGCTCGATCCTCCTCGACGACGACGAGCCTCCCCCGCCGAAGCGGCGCCCGTCCGCGACGCCAATCCTCCTCCTTGACGACACCCCTCCCTCGCCGTGCGTCTCGGAGATCCCCGACAATGTTGCTGCCGAGACACACGGCTTCACCACCCCGCGCTCGGCTGGGCCTTCTTCTACCGTCCCAGCATTCTCTTCAGCTCGCCGCGTGCCGACATCGTCTGGTGAAGTTTCTTCACTTAGCCTTGTAGCTGATTTCCTTCATTACATTTTTACTCTATATTTAAGAATTAATTAATGGTCACCTTGTCGAGCACATTGGCTTTACCTGTGGAACTTCCTATGTGGTTAGATAGATAGAAATTAGTTCTGGAGTGCTTTATGGGGAAGGTCGTTTAACTCTCCTTATCAACAGAGGCAGACATTTAAAGAATCGAATGCTATACTAGGCTTCTGGATAACATGTTGCTTCATATACAATACTTACACTGTAGCTGCTCATAGACATAATCTTTTTTGTTAGATTTCTAACCCAAACCAGGAATTTCAGCTCCTAGCACCCAGAGAGCTTTTGTTTTGTTTTCTCCGTTTCTTATGTGGGATTCGTGCTATGCAATTGCATGAATTACTAGATGAATGCATGTTCTGGTGTCTGCCTACAGTTCTGTCCGAGTGACCAAGTTACTCTTACATGTGCCTTACAGGAGCTTCTTGTCCGATATCTGTGGACAGTGATGATGAATTGGATGACTTTGGGTCCAGAGAGCCGTTTGCCGAGTTTATGTCGCCTTGTGAAAATTCTTCTCTGCAGGAAGAGGAGAAACACAACATGGAAGAGAATGCTCAGCCAGTCGAACAACCAAAGAAAAAACATGTCTGGCTGATTTAGCATGTAACTATTAATTCAGTTTCACAAAGATGTAACTTGAATAAGAGAGATTTGTGTGCATTATGTAGGAACGTAAGAGACTCAGTAAGGAAGAGAAAGAAAAAATGGTTGAAGAAAAAAAACGACTGCAAGAGGTTTGGCTTGTACAGTATTTTATAGAAGATGTGTGCAGTGTGGTGCATGACAGAGAGTAGAGAATATGAATGGGTGTTGTTTACTTGCAGGAACGAAAGATGCAAAAAGAAGCTGATAAAGTTCAACAAGCAGAACAGAAGAAGTTGGACAAACAAAAAGCAGACTGGGATTCAGGAAAACTTGCTTTAGAATCTATTGTTGCCGAGATTGACTCAGCGATCATCGAGATTGGCTCAATAGGAGGTATATTAAACCCTGACAACTTAAGTTAGTCATACCAAAATACCATGTTAGTATCAATTATCGTGATCTGTCTTTATCTTTCTCTATTGCTGAGATGACTGCCCCTTTGCAACCAGGTCCTCTTCTGAAAAGGTTTTCAGAGAAGAAACTTACATATCAAGTTGGGCGTAATCCAGTGAGGGGATCAATTTTGTGGAAGATGGTTCGTAAGATTGATCAGGTGCTTATCAATTATATGTAGTTGTCATATATTGATGCATGTTTCCTTTTTCATATTTATACTTTAGGGATTGTGACCAAGGGCCACATCTCAGATTTATATGAGTAGTTTTGGCTCAATTTCCTCAATCTTATTTTAGACTATAACTTAGTTGATCCTAAAATAACATGTCTTTCTAAGTTGGTAAAACTTTCTCTTGGAAAAAAGATGTTTGCTCTCTTAGTGAAAGTGTAATGTATGATTGACTAAGTGATTAGATTGCGACATTTGATGCTTATGATATAATTGAGATAATGCTAGTCATGTAGCTCAGCAGTCAAGTCTGCTAGCCCAGTACCAATTCATACTTTGGTTAATTCGATATTTCAATTCACAAAATATGAGATCCTTGTACTTCTATACTTGTGCGCATATTTTCCAAAATTCGCAAAGGTGCTTACACTATTGGTTATATATATCCTAAGAGTGACATATCTTTATGCAGCACCCAGATTCAGTGTCAGAGGTGCCATATATTCTTTTTGTGCTCCAAGCTGAGGAATTCTGTAATCTTATAAGCACTGGAGTGTTCTTGGACCATGTTGTCAAAGTTCAAAATCAATATCCAACATTCACTATTTGCTATGTCACAAATAAATTGATGAAATACATAAAGGATAGGTTGGTTCTTCTAAGTCTGAATTACCATTTTCAACTGTTTTTCATTTGATATGCATGTTTTGTTTCTTTAGCGATGTTTCATAGTTTCCTTGGAACCTGTTTGGTTTCCCGCCCCACTTTGCCAAACTTAGCTGCCACAGAAGTGTGGCAAAAAATTGGGCGCCACAAAGTGTGGCAAAACTTGGCAAAATATTCAGTCTATGACAGATGGGCCATGTAGATAATGAAGTGTGACAATATGAAATTGTGACAAGAACCAAACGCATATCAAATTGCCAAACTTTGGCTTGGCAAAGTGTGGCCTGGGACGAACAGGCCCTTAATGCACGACAGGAAGTAGCTGACAACATTATTTGTAGCTTCAGCAATTTTTGTTACCACACTTCTCATTGGTTTGTGTTAACCTGAGTTATTAACTGTATGGAGTTCCATTCTGCTGCCACGTACATGCCACTGATAGCTAGCATTGTAATGATCTTTTGTGCTACTCACCTAGGTACACAGGAATGGCCAGGAAGGGGTAAAAACTGTCTTGCATTGGTTTTTTGCATGTCATTACTGAATATTTCCTCCACTGTTGTAACTTACGTACAGAGAATATAATCTTCTTCTGCAACTTTCCTTCTAAACTTTCCTATGTTTTATTTTGGCATTCCAGTGAGCAAAGTCAGTATAAGAATTCATCCAGTTCTAATGGCTGTAAACGTCCACAAGTGGAACAGGTCTGTTTTAGATTCTCCTGATCTTCTCATCCTAAAATATTTAATGAATTTGTATTTTTAGGTTTTGTGCAAATTAGTAACACACTATGATAGAGTTCACTCAAAGCAATGCGTAGATGAAGATGAAGTGGCGGAACATATTGTAGGCTTGACAACTAGTCTTGCGAAATGCCAATTCAGGCAAGTTGCATCTATTCCTTTATTTTTGCTTCCCTGTGCTTTGATTCGTTTGTGTGGTTGCTGCTATTCAAACATTTCTATGTCGGACGAATTCTATCATAGTAAGGAGATACCCATATAGTCATGCTTTAACTCATGGCACTATGTATTCTGGTTCTATCCGTATAAGTAAAAAATGTTAGCTACGTTTAAGCCAGCCAAACTTTTATTTTACAACTAGCATTTCATGATTTTTTTATCTTAGGTTGATGCAAATAATGTTAGTACAGACTTGTGCATAAATTCTCTGACTTCAGTTTCACTAATTTCCAATTCATGTGCTACTTTGCTAGTGGCTGTTCCTTCTCTTGACAGTCAGGGGATGAATATGTCAAGATTCCTCTCTTTTTTCGAGATTGTAGATTCCTTTATATACCAAGTCACACCTCTAACACTGTAAACTTTCTACAGAAAGACAGGAAAACACTGTGCCTCTGGCTCTGACCTCTGTCATCATAGTAAAACTCATCTATTATGACCTGGATGTTTCATGTAGCAGCCAGTTCGTGTTGATAAATGTTGCTCTCCCTCAAAAGTAGAAAATTATAAAACATGTAACTCGTAATGCCTTCAAATGTGTAATATAATATAAATTGGTGTCATGTAGTTCCTTCAGATATGACCTTCATGGCCATTCGGTGCAGGTATGTGGTTCTACTGAATATTGAAGCAGTTCCATGTTTCATTAATGTTCTCTTTGACTGTTCCGCAGGAAGCCGTTGACATGGTTATCTGTGCATGCTAATGGTGTGATAATACCAAAGGGTTTTGTGGATAAAGGTCATCTTAAGAAAGATTCTTGGTAAGTCAAGCTTAGGAGCATATAATTTTTTTCGAGAAATCTTAGGAGCATATAATGAATTGCTTAACTGAAAACTGTTCCTTTTTTGAATATATTAAAAGCAGCACATTCCACTATGTTCATTTTCTACATAAGTTTCAAACTTGCAACTTTCGGATCAAAGTAACATATTTGCAGTGTACCCTGTGCTAATTCTTCTCAACCGTGACAGGTTCATGTCCCTATTGGCTATCCCTAAAGTCCAGCCAAGATTTGCCCTTGCAATCACGAAGAAGTACAGTACCATGAGATCTCTCCTGAATGTATATATGGATCCCAGTAAAACGGTGAGTGCCACCCTCTTACCACGCTCTAGAGTCTAAACTACTGTGCAATAACAGCATGCCCTCCTGCGATCTTAACTCGGTTTATGAAACAGGATCGCGAGAAGGAGCTTCTGTTGCAAAACCTGAAGTGCGAAGACTGCCTTGGCGAGGAAAGCAGGAAGGTGGGACCGGTCTGCTCCCGAAGAGTGTACAGAATTCTCATGGCACAGGATGGGGCAATGGAAGCAGATGGAGCCGAGAAATCCTAGCGACCGTCTTACACAGTAGGATGATCCTCTTGGACTTGCTAACCTAGTGTGTATGTATTTTAGGTTCTGTGCTACCACGATGAAATTCCAAGCTCCACGCAGTGCTTTTGCTATGAAGCCGTTAGTCGTCGCTCATGTTCCGTGAAATCTCTGAAAACGGAACAACCGTAATGTTAATGCTAGATATTCTGTACGGCTAGGTATTTGTATGTATTTTGCGAGGCAACATGATTGCATTGTTCTGTATTCTGTGAGATGACAGGATTGTGGAGTACAGTAAGGAACTCCATCAATCCTCCTGGTCGCAGGGACGGTCCTGCATTTGTGCTAACATGATTGTGGAGTACAGTAAGGAGCTCCATCAATCCTGCTTGCTGGGACAGTCGTCAGTCCTGCGTTTGTGCGTGACAACAGTGCAATACAAGTAAGGAAGTACCTTAGGTGCAATCGTGCAGTGTACAATTGCTCAATATGCAACTGCTCTTCCTAGAGTACTGGCCGGTAGCTAGGTTCATTGTAACTTGCTTGTCAGAAAAGGCCTCGTTGGCTACACATTGTCATTGAATTCTGCTGCATGAGGACCGGGGAGAACGTGCTATTGCGGCGCCAGCAAGTAAACATACAATGTTGGTACAAAAAACCAGGATTGTGCCATTGCTGACGATGGTGATTGATGCATTGTTGCAGGTGTCGGGAAGACGTGCCTGCAACTGCTGTTCTAAAGCATTTTATTTTGCAATGCAAAACAAGGGTGCACATAGATGACAGTTGCGGAATCATCATATTGTAGAATACGAAAGAAAGGGGACTTAAAAAGGCAGTATGACCAGGTATCGCTTAGAAACAATGTTAATACATATCATCGGATGACCACTGCCAAACAGAGTTTTAATGGGCCATGCTTCATGGAAATGTTTGCGTGTGGGACATGGAATATTTGGAAGACCCGTAATGGTCTGATTTTCAGAGATGTGCAGCCGAATTGGGCCAGATGGAAGATTAACTTCCAAGGAGACCTACTACTTCATCAACATAGGGTCAAGGAAGCTATGGTTCAGCCACTATTGGAGTGGACTAGAAATTTTTCTATTTAATAATTTTTTTTGAGAGCATCTCTTTGCAATATGTCACCCTTCTTTTCATTCCTCCATAGACTGGTTCTGTTTTGTAACTCGGCTCCTTCATATAATTGAAAATCCCTAACGGTAGGGGTTCTCCCCTACGGTAATTGCTCTAAAAAAAAATGTTAATACAGTATAATTTATCAATGTTTTTGCATCCAGAAAATGTGTAGTACAACTTGCAAGAGTTGACTTGCTATCAAGACAGTGTGGGGTGCTTATGCTTTCCTATTTTTTGAGAATTGCTTAGGGTTTCCTGGCGATCACAAGATAGAGCGGGCTGAAACTAGAGGCTTGCGGCTTGAAGGCCCAGATCTGGACGACGTCGCCGATGCTGAAGCTGCACTCGGTGATGAAACCCATATACCCATGCCCCTTGATGGTCGCGCCGGGGCAGCTTTCCTGCCGCGACATCTGCAGCTCGATGATTCCGGCGTGGGCGTCCACCACCTGCATGGGCAGCCCGCGTCCTCTGCCGCCGCGCTTCCTCTTCTTTCCAATCCCTCCCTGTGTTGGTTCGTCGTGGTCGTCCTCGTCCTCGTACCGCAAGTTGGCGGCCAGGAGCTCCTCGGCAGTTAGAATTGGGCGTAGGTTGCGCATCACGCCGAAGGCCGGGAGGCGGAACCGGCTCTGCCGCTGGTCAAAGTCGGAGGCGGTAGCTGCCTTCTCGCCGATGAAGTGCACCGGCAGGTCCACAGGCAGATGAAGGTCCGGGAGTAGGTTCTCGCGGAACCACGACGGCTCGGCGGGTCGGTTGGCTTGGTCGGGGAAACACATGGTGAGCGACGTCGATCGAACTCTACTCGTGACTATCGTATCAATGGTGGATTTGCGATTGGATGCGATTGTCCTGGTCCTGGCTATTCGATCGATCATGTCGCTGAGCTATATAGACGGATCGGGATCACAAATGCTGTGGAGTTCCGATCGGAGTCGAAGTCGGAGTCCGTGGAGAAGAAGGACACGCACACGCGGGATAAAAGCTGCATTTATTAATGTCGGGAATCACGGCCAATGCGGTATTTCATTAAATGAGCAGGAGCAATTTTTTTTTTTTTTTTGCAAAAGCGCAGGAGAGCTGCGTTTTTATATAATTATATTGATAGAAGGAAAGTAGCTACAAGGAACTCATCGGACCAAAAGTAAAAGGGTTTGGCAAGTGCCGATGCTAACGGGACTACTCGCGATCTCGTAAGTGGCGGCACCCAGCCAGCCCCCAAGAAGATCTCTCGTCGATCACTTCACTCAGCACCGCAGAAGCGGGGCGATCGATCTCACGGAAAACACGCGCGTTGTGTTCGCGCCAGATAGCCCAGATCACCATGAGCGCCATGGATTTGCAGACCTTGACCTGTGCCGTCGAGCCGGAGGAGAGGGTTTGAAGCCAATCTGTCAGCGAACTTGACTGAGCCCAAGCTCCCGGGTCGAGGGAGGCAAGGTTGAAGCATGCAACCACCAAAGTCCACAGCGAGCGGGACCATGGGCATTCGACGAGAAGGTGTTCGGCGGTTTCCAGGTTCCGACGACAGAGCTGGCAAAAGTAGCAGTTTGGCCATTGCCGAGCCATGAGACGGTCAGCCGTGAGGACGCGGTTTTGAACCATGAGCCAAGCCAGCTATCTGTGCTTCGCAGGCGCCCAAGCACGCCAGATCGGAGCTAGCAGCGGCGAGGCCGTAGACCCGAGGAACTGAATCCTATACGCGGACGAAACTGAGAACAAGCCGTTGTCGGAGCCGCGCCACGAGAAGGTATCAACCGACCCCGCGTTGAGCTGTAGCGCGGCGGCCTCCTGCCAAAGAAGAACAAAGGCAGGCAGCATGTCAGCAGTGACCCGACCCCGCAGATCCTGCACCCAGCGCTGGTCCGTCAACGCGTCACGCAGCGAGCGGTGCTTTCGCCGCGCCGCGGCATAGAGCAGAGGGAAGCACATGAATGGCGCACCGTCAGACGTCCAGTTGTCGAGCCAGAACCGAGCGATGGAGCCGTCGCCCACAACCACCGAAGAGGAGGCCGCAAAGATCTCTCGATCATAATCAGAGCATGGAACCGGCATGCCAGCCCAAGCCTTGTTCGGCGACACCCGCTCCATGAGCAGGAGCAAAAGTTCTGGTCCTTACAGATCAGTTACAACAAAGGGTAGCAAATGGCTAACCGAAACGACTGAGGATGCACCTTAGCCCGAGTACTTCAGCCGATGACGGCGGGACCTTTTCTCGGGGCGTCGGGTCGGTGTAGGCGCTCCATCTTACATGGACGGGTCCAAGTTCTACAATTTACGACCGATGGACGCATTTAGCATCATAATTTGCCGTCAGCGTCACAGGTCACCCATGCACCGTACGTACAACTTCGGCGGGTCAACAATTAATGCTTGCAGGGCAGCTCCTCGAATGCCACCTGGAAGCTTGTTTAGAACAATTCCAAGGAGAGCAAGCATGCATGATGCATGGTCGAGCCACTAACAGTTTACATCATGAACCACTTCCGATTGCGTAGGGATTCTAGTATATGTTGAAAAAAAATACAAGATTTTGGATTTTACACACTTTTCTTATAAAAAAGAATGGTCCGTTATTTCTTATTTTATTGGAGAAGAAAATAGCAATATGCACTAGCAATCTAGACCTTATAAGCTCGTGTATGACCCTTCTGGTCATAAATATAGTTGCCCAACATGGAAGCTTCAAGACTTAACAAAGAGAAAATGGTTGCCACATTCTCCCTGCCATTGGCCATGATTGATAATCAGTACCCTTCATTCATGGAACATTGTACGGTGAAGCCAAACCATGTTAAATATAACATGTGGCATGGAGCAAACATGGTACTACGACCACTATAAAACCAAGTAGAAAATAGGTAGAGATAATTTTGGCAAAATAGAAGTTATGTCGAGTGAAGAAACAAATGGAGGAGATAGTTTTTGAAAGTGAAAAGACGAATAAAGAAGTGACGAGGAAGACAATGAGGGGCTTGAGAGATGCGGGGAAATCGATGGCTAGTGTGAGAACTATTGATCGTATACACGAGGCATAGGATTCTACAGATCCTCCAAACAAAACTAAACCATATCATGATTTTATCTGAATGTGCTTTCCATAAAGTACTGCAATTAACTGAGAGCGTCGGCCACTTGGGGGCTCCGAAGATCAATATGAGGTAGTGTATGCTACACCGAATCAAGTAGGCACATTTATGCCTATATTTGTTCGATGAAAATTGCTAATTCCTAATGGTGATCTTTAAATTTTTATTTTGCCAAAAAACTACTTTTTGACACGTAGTGAAAAATTTCTACTTGTGATGTTTAATTCGCATCTGGGCCTATTTACTTTGACACAACGTAAGTTGAGTAAACGAGCAACTAATTTACCGTTCTATCTTGTCTCGGGTGTATATTTACTTTGAGGCGATGGTAGTTGAGTAAAGGAGCAATTAATTTTACACTGCTAGCTAACTGTCCACATGGATTCCTTCTATAAGCACTAAAAAGTGAAATATAGAGCATCATATAAATTATAGAAATCTGAGGAAGTATTTTACATTTGAAAACAGGAATACATTTTTTTTGAGATTGAAAAAAGGAAAGCCGTTTGGATGGTTTTTGAGAATAAATAAAAATATTAAGAAATCATTAAAACAATGGTGAAGTACATGTAAATATAGAAAATAATTTAAGGACTGGATAGATATTTTTGACTTTATATAGGCCAATGTCAACCGGTTTAAATGTAATACTGAAAACTTTTGAGTAGAAAACAATGGAAAGGCGAGGTAAGAATATGGAAGACTAGGTCAAATACACCAGATTCTTATAGATAGTGGTTTTATTTCTACCTATTTTTGATTTAGGATTAGGTTCATTATTACTTAGCCTTTTCCAGTTTACAAACTCAATTACCCGTTTCCGTTTATGTCGTTCTTTTATTTTCTATCTTTTAGCTATTTTACATAATGTTTCATATTACTTCCCTTTATTACTAGTTAGTATATTAACGTTTTTTGCTATAGACGATGCAATCTTGCTTATACACATGGAAAATATAAAATCTGAGCAATAAAAACTGAACCGTACATATTTTGAAAGAGGCCACGTAAGGTGAGGTTTTTTTCACCTTCTTGTTGGCTACGGGCCTAGCTGGGTAACCCCAAATAAAAGTACGCACAACTAAGGCCCAAACTACTGTCTTTCCAAATTGGGCTAATTCAAGGCGGACGATCTTAGAGGCATCAACCCGTGAACATACATTTTGTTTTAAAGGACTATAAGTATACTTTTCACCCTGTAATGTAGGTGATTTGAGCAAAAAAAACCTGAACTAAATTTTGGTCTGATTCGAACCCTAACTTGCTCAATACCATTTAAATGCCGCCCTAAGGCGTTTTTTGGGATGATTATCCATTGTTAGTTATTTTGTTGGAGAGAAAAATAGCAATATGTGGTAGCAACGTAAAACTTATAAGCTCATGTGTGACCCTTCTTGTCATAACTGTATCTTCCCAACAAACAAACTTCAAGACTTAATGAAGAGAAAAAAAATGGTTGTCGCATTCTCCCTGCCATTGTCCACGATAGATAAGGACTTCATTGATGGAACATTGTATGCTTAAGACAAACCATATTATATATATAACAGGTGTCATGGAGCAAACATGGAACTACGACCACTACTCCGCCAGGTCGAACATAGCTAGAGCTATATATTTTTTCCAAAATAGACGTTATGCAAAGTGAAGAAACGAATGGAGATTGTTTTTTCAAAATGAAAATACGAATAAAGAAGTGATGAGGGAGACGGTGGTGGGCTTGAGAGACGTCAGAATATTGGTGGTTATTGTGAGAACTGTTGCTCGTAGAGATGAGGCATAAGATTCTACATGTGCTCTAATCATATCATTTTTTCTCAGAATGCGATTGTCGTATCCTACTTTGGTCAAGCGGGAGCGTCGGCTCACTTAGGGACTCTATAGAGCACTCCAAGGTAGCAGATGCCACACCGATTCAGCTAGGAAAGATGTATGCCTATATCTGTTTGATAGAATTGCTAGGGTCTAATGGTGATCCCATTATTGTTAACCAAAGAACTCTTTTTGAAACGTAAAGTTTGCTAATTGTGATGTTTAGTTCGTATTTGGGGATATTTACTTTGACACAACGTTAGTTGAGTAAAGGAGGAAGTAATTTACACTTCCTGCCTCGAGTGTAAATTTACTTTGACAGAACGGTAGGTTAGTAAAAGGAGCAACTAATCATTTAAGTGGCACACATCAATGTCAACTCGGTGCTAAAGAAAATGGTCTCACAGCCAATGACTTGGTGTTTTGTTTGTTGTTCTTTCTGGTGTCCGCCGCACAGTGGTAGGTTCTTGTTGCTTGATGTACAAGCTAGTGACTGCATTGGTGGAAATCACTTTATACATAGTAGATCTACTTCTTCGTTGCCTAGGTAATACTCCCTCGATTCGGGTTTCCTAGTCTCCTCTTTATTATCAAATAGTTTGGCAATCTACGGCCCTTCTAACGAGGTAATTAATGGAGGGAGTACTTAACCTTCTTGGACCCAACAATTTGGCTCTCTGGCCTTGTATACCCGAACAAATGGAGAGTATTTAATAATTTCTCGGTGATTATGCTCACGTATTAACACCATGGGAGCGACTATATATGTTTAATTTTGTATATAGGGAGAAATTGTATGATGCATTGTACTAATATGTGAAGGATGGGATTTGTGCAGCATTACTTTCTAGCTTGTTCACTTAAATTAATCACGGCAGGTTATGTTAATTGTGGATAGTCCAATATCTGAAATCCGGTAGGAAACTTCGGAAAGCCGAGGGAAAATTCTAGAAGACACCTAAATCTATAGAAGTAGTTGTTTCCCTTTAATATTTTTTATTTATACCCATTTTTTACTTTTCCATTAGGTTCATGATTACTCAGCCTTTTCGATTTATAAACTCACTTACCTAGTTCGATTTATTTCATTCTATTATTTTATAACATTTTAGATATTTCACTAAATGGTTCATATTTATACCCTTGATTATTTAGGTAGTATGGTATCACTTTCTTCTATAAACGATACTGGATACTGAGTGGTGTTTATCCACATTAAAAATATAAAAATCTGAGCTATAAAATTTGAGACGTACAGTACCAGAATGGTTTGAAAGAGGCCAGGTAAGGTGAAAAGTTTTCAGCTTCTAGCTACCTATGGGCCTAGCTGGGTACCCAAAGTAAATTACGGCCCATCTGCTAGACTATGAATGCTCAAGTCATTAACTTCCCGAATTGGGCAAATTTAAGGCGAACGGGACTATGACGCATTCAAACTGTGAGGAGCGTACACGTGATGTGTTGTGAGTCCAAAATGTTCACGGTTTGCACGCGACCGTAGCCCAGTCGCTTCACCCGTGACCGCGGCACCGTACCGACCAACGGCGGCGGGCTTTTTCCTCATGGTGTTTAACAGGTTCGGCGGATATGCTTGCACGGTAGGCAGCTCCTCGTCCTCGAATGCTACCTAGAAGTTTAAAAAGTGTCGTGGAAAATGAACTTGCATAGTACAAATCCATAGCTACACACAGGGGCGGAGGCAGGATTACTGAAATTAGCACGTTGAGGGGTCGGTTAGAGAAAAAAACATAAAATCTCCTTTCAAAAAAAAAAAAAACATAAAATCTAAAGAGCTCGGCCGAACGCTCTTCTCTCCATCTACAGTAGATCGGAGAGGCGACTTTTTGCGAACTCCTTCCCCGACCACCTCGCTCGCCGGCGATTCGAGGGATTCCTCCCCTCCGTCGGCCGCTCCGGCGGCGGGAGGGTGGGGGATCCCCGGATCCCGGCCTGTATATAGTGTAGGTTGTGGTAGGAACCTCGCCGGTGGCGTCGTGGAGGTGGCGATGGTGTCGGTGGCTAGGTGGGGGTCGGCGCGCTTCCCCTTCTGCGGCGGCGCTCCTCGGAGCTCCGGCGTGGCGCGCGCGACTTTTGGTGGCTGGGGATCTTCGGATCTCTCGGCTTTCTCCGGTTCCTCCTCCTCCTTGCCGGCCGGCGGGGAAGTCGATCTCCACTCTGTGGAGCTTCGTTGGAGGATCCGGAGGATGGAACTCAGGGCTGGGCGAGCTTCGTGGTTTCTGCCAGCGCTGGGGACGAAGACGGCTGCGGCAAGGTGGAGTTGCTGGAGCGGGAGGGTGCTCGCCGTGTTCGTTCACCGGCACAAGTTCCGTCGCTGCGCGGCGGACGGGCTCTGCGGCGATCTTCAACGAAGGAGGTGCCCTCGGGCCGTGGCTAGAAGGAGGTCGGCGGTCTTCGTCTTCATCGCCGGTGGAACTGCTGTTGCTTGATCTGGTTCTTGTTCCCCTGCGTATGTACTTCCGAGCTTTCTTCTTGTACTTCATACGGTGTATGTGGTACACTCTTGTTTGTACGCAGGCTTTGCAAATAAAAAAAAACATAAAATCTGCACTGTTCATATGCTTATTACTACTTAATACATGTTGTTAGGGGGGGGGGGGGGGGGGGGGGCTGCTGGTCCTCCCCTGCCTCCGCCACTGGCTATACATGCGACACTTTTTTGTGAATAGGAGGTAGTAGAATTTAGAACAATGCCAAGGAGAGCAAGCCGTGCGAGCGCCTTATTTTGAGCGGTACTAGCAGAATTAAGCTTTTATAATGCTCTGATTATGTCTCAACCTAATTGTGCACGCTTATGTTGTACGGAGTATATACTCCCTCCGTTCCAATTTAATTGTGCATAGCAAGTCAATTAAATTGAAACGGAGGGAGTAGCATTTGCATCATGGAAAGAGACCAACTGAATTAGGAGCCGTCTCGATCGGTTTTAGTACTATGTGTACTTTGAATGCTGGGTCGGTACTTGTATAAATGCACCGCACCTACGGTCGGTCTGCTGCCCGCATGCATGGTTTTAGGCAGCCACCGTTTCCGAAGACATAAATAAATATAAATATTTGTTTCAGTTCAACACAATAGAGGCACAGTTCATCACGGTTACAGCTTACCCGTGAATGCCACGCAGTCACACAGGCCCCGGCTGGCGGCTCTCGATGCTGCAGGTCCATGCGTAGCTGAATTCAGATCTCAGGCTCGAGTGAGTGGGCCGTACCTCTGTCGTGGGCTACTTACGTGTCGCCGGCGTAGGCGCTCGGCAGCTGGCATGGCAGTACGAGTGCGCAAACTTTTGACTGAGCACATCCAGATAACGTGAGACTCTCACCTCAGGGTGCAGGTGGGAGTGAGCCGCCCACGGCGCCCACGGCCCAGGTCCGCATAATATCGTTCGTGGACGCCCACGGGTAGGAAGAAAAAAGATGTGGGGTTCGTGGGACTCCCCACGTGGCCCACGTCAAGCCCAATTCTTCTCCCACATCGATCCCGTCAATCGTTCGGTCGTTCCCCAGTCCCCGTCCCCACTGCGTGGCTGCGCCGCTCGTTCCTTCTCCTACATCGAACCCCACCACGAGCCGCCCGTCCGCCGCCGGCCACCTTCCATGGCCGGACCGTCCCGCCTCCTCATGCTCTGGGGGACGGAGGTCTTCCCTCCACCCGCTCGTCCCCTCTTCCCTCAGATCCGTGCCTCAGATTCTTGCCCGGCGGCGGTGAAAATGAAGACGCCGACGACGGAGACGGCGAGGTATGGCAGCAGCGTTTGATGCAGCCTCGTCAGGTGATTAACGATGACATCAAGGTCAGCAAGGACCTCACCAGAAGGAGCCGGAATAAGGTCAGCAAAGATCTCCTTTTCTCTGTCTATGCACTAAATCTGATGAGAGACGCATGAGAAAGCAAGACGAAATAAGCTATCAGTAGGAATCAATAAACTGCTCATGCGTTGCTGACGATATCTGCTTCGATCTTCCCCACCGTTTCGCGTCACGGTGGCTATCAGTAGGAATACAGTAGTGGTAGTGTCTGTCCCAAGCCAGCGATGGGGTAAACATAGTGTACCTGCTACGTTCAATCTTAATTTACTTATTTCGACACCTATTAGTATTAGCAAACATATTCTTTTGGTTGGGCTGCACAGACGCGCGCCATGAAAGTTTAGGAGTGCTGAACAGTGTACCCAAGCGCCACCTCCACCTCTGCAGCATGCTGATCTACTCATGCAATCTTCTTTGGTTTTGTGCATCATTGATAACCGAAGTCATTCATCTTTGCTTGTTGAATTACTGTAGATATCATCCTCATCTTGAATTACTGTAGATATCATCCTCATCTTGAATTACTGTAGAGATCATCCTCATCTTTCCTTGTTGAAATTTTTGGCATTCTTGAAAATTGACCTGACCTAGTATACAGAAATAGCTAGCGAACAAGCTAAGACAGAAAACGTGCCCTGTTTTAGCATGGCCAAGACAGAAAACGTACCCTAATTGATGTTCATCTATAGCTCTCGCCTACAGAAAATTAGTTGCACATTTTCTAGTGATAGACCAATCTTATATGGTATAATCATACGGTGCTGAAACTCATCTATGTGTATAACCAAAATGGGGAATTCAAATCAGCCCGTCAGGTTTAGATTATGTGTATCTATCATGTGCTGTAGAGGTCAACCTGACTTTATAAGTTTGTACTCTGCAATTTTATGCTCTCTTTTTACCTTCAGTTAACGTGACACCATTGTAACACAAATTCAATTTCCCTGATATTGACAGATGTGCACTTCAGTATGCAAGAATTCTCTGAAGCTGATGTACACTGTCCGAGCAAGAATTCTTCGATCCAATGAAGCAGTATTGAAGCAGTACTGAAGCTGATGTGTTCTGAAACAAAAACTTTCGTAAGGACTCTCAAGAACCTGTTTTGAATCGGTTCATGTACACTGTATTCTGAGCAAGGACTCGCAAGGACTCTCTGATCCAGTGAAGCAGTACACTGCAGTATGCTTGAAGGGATTTGTGAAGTATTGTAGTATTAAGTATTGGACAACAGCATTAATTTTTGCCAACAGCAGAATTTATTTTTGATGTTTTGATCTTGCGTAATGATAATGGCTGGAATAATATATATACATGTACATTGCAGTCCGTTTTGGTATTGTCTGGAGCAATGTACATACATGTACACTGCTTTGAAATCAATATACGGTAATACAGTGGAATAAATCTGAAACCTTTCGTGGGCTTCCCACGAAGCCCACATATCCCACATAATATTATGTGGGCTTTGGTGGGTGTCCCAATAAACAAATGCGGCACATGTGGGGTGGATGCGGGCCCCCGCCAACCGTCCCACCTGCACCCTGACTCTCACCATGGATCCTGACGAGTCCGGAAATTCCACCAGTAACTTGGCCCCCCGGCACTATCGTAGTCGTCCATTTCTTTGAGATCCGAAAAAAAAGTCTACTGGTCAATCCGTGTGGCGCTTTTGCATTTTCAACCCTAGAAAAAGGAAGAATCAACCCGCACTCACCAGCCCTATTTAAAGGAAGCAGACCCAAAAACTAAACCCTAGCCCCTCCGTCCATCCGTTCCGCCGCCCCCACCCCCATGCTCTCTCCCCTCCCGCCGTTGAAGTTGCTCGCGCCGCCGCCCTGTGACGAGGAAATCGATGACGGCCTGGACGGCGAGGCGCCCACGGCAGCACACGCCTTCTCTGGTGTCGGGGCGAGGAGCTCGACGCGCGGGACGGGCCAGACTCTCGCCCTCCGCCCCCACACCGGCGCCGGCCCCGGCCATCTGCACGTGCCTCGTCCACCGTCAAGACGGGTTGGACGGAGCCCCTCGTCCACCGCTGCGCGTCCTCTCCCTGGTCGAGCGCCCCAGCTCTCCCTCTTCCACATATCCGAGCATGGCGGCCTCGAGCAAGGAGGGGCATGGCGGCCTCGACCTTGCTCCACCGCACCCCCTACATCTGAGCTTCTTAGGCCTAGATCTGAGTTCATAGGCTCAGATCTTAGCTCTTCTAATTTTGTCTCGATTTTAGGTCTCCTATGATATTTCATAGGCCCAGATCTAAGCTCCCCTTGTTTTCTTGGAAATTTCTTCCTAATTTCTCTTCATTATTTTAGTTTATGGACGACCAGATCCATTTATGTGAATCTTCTGTGATATTTCTTTGAGTTTATGTGAAATTTCTGTGGTGCTAGTTCTCGTTTTAAATTCGTGTACAAAACCTTTAGATCTGATAAATTCTTTGACATATACCTGTAAGGATTTAAAGAATTGATCTTTGCTGTCGATCTGGTATGAAGTTTAAATGGATCTGATAAGTGGGCAGTGTATGAAGCTTTATAGATGTATGAAACGAGTTGAAAATGGGTGTTATGATTTTGATCCTGATGCATCTATGAATCAGAGCAAATTTTTGAATCGTTCAATGAAAAAAGTGTACGAAATATTTTACAAATGGAGCAAAATATATGGTGAACGAATGAATCATCTGTGAACATTGTATGAATAATGAGTGAAATTTATGATGAACTGTATTGAATCATGATTTTATATATGTTGGATCTGTGATTTCTCTCAAGAAATCTTGCTAATCGGTGAATCATGAATGAATGTAATAATCGTGTTCCTTGTATCATTCTTCGAATCTTGTATGAAAATGGATTATATATGAAAAATTAAAACTTCTGAAACTTGCATGAAAATTTCGAATCTGGGATGAAAAATGAATGAAATATATGAAAAATCCATACTTCTGGAACTTTTATGAATATTTTGTGAAATGAAATCTTGAGAAACGGTCTATACGAAATATCTGTGCGAAAAAATGTTAAATTTTCTTGAAAAGAAATTATATGACATTGTTTCCGAAAACAAATTGTTGAATATTCTCACGAAATATCTTATGTGAAAGCGTGATTTTTTTGTGAACAATTGATGAAACTTTGGTAAATCTATAATGGTTTTGAAAATTCTGTGAAAAAATCTTTATGAAATATTTGATTTCTTGAGAAATGAAAATGGTAGAATATTTTGAAAACTGTACGCTTCTATCTAAGATGCTGGGAACTGGGACTGGGAGGGGAGAGACAAATCAGAACTTGTAAAATGTTGTAAAAGGTAAGAGCTGTTGTGCAAATGTGGGTGAAAACTTTGACCAAAGGACTACCGTCCGATCTCACAGGAATGAACGGCAGAGATAGTGCCGAGGTGCCAACATACATGTGGAACTGCATTTGTCAATCCTGACCGACGCCATGCACATGCACATACGTCGAGCGACGACACAGGGACCAGGCCCAGCTAGCATGCCGAGGTAGAAGTCAAATAAATAACAACATTCATCGCGACATTTTTTTTTTGAAATGGGTCTCCCGGCCTCTGCATCGTGAAGATGCACACAGCCTTTTCATTAAAAATAAATCGTCTCCAAGTACGTCAGTGCGAGAATCAAAATATTACAAACAAGGGTCTGATAGAGTGGCTTCATGAACTAGCCAACGAAACTGAGAGGATCTATGAAGACTACACATCTTGAAGTCTTCTAGGAAGCAGCCAACCATTGTGGTTGAAAATAGCTCGGACCACCGCCGACAACCGGGAGCATCCAGACTCCATAATCAACCGCTGGTCTTGGGGTAAAAGGAAAGACCACATATGAATCCAGTGCAGTGCGCCATGAACGACCTGCAAAAAATGAGCATCTCTTGTTTTGTTAAAAACCACATCGTTTCTACAATTCCAAATAGCCCAAACAAAAGCACAAGTGCCAATGCGTATGCGTGCCTTTGTTTTCTTATCAATCCCATCCAACCAATGTCCAAACATATTTGCTACACTAGTTGGTGGTGATATGCTGAAAGTAAAATGCATTAGTCTCCAGATATCTTTTGCAAAAGGACAAGAAATAAACAAATGCTCAACCGTTTCATCCGATTGACAGAAAACGCATTTTTTACATCCAGTCCAACGCCTCCTAGCTAGATTGTCTTTAGTCAAAAGTACTTTCCGTTGAAGAAACCACATAAAGATTTTTATCTTCAAAGGGACCTTTAACTTTTTGTTTGTAGTCAGGTTCCATAAAAACTGATCATCGTCATCGGTTAGCGTAACATCTATGATTCGGTCCACCAAGGACAACCAAGAACTCCATTTTGCTCCGGTCAATGTCCTCCTAAATTCAATATTTAGAGGTGCATTACCTAGCACATGCGCCACCATAACATTTTTATGGCGTGCAATATTGAACAGCGTGGGATATTGAATAGCTAGGGGCAGATCACCAAGCCAAGTATCTTCCCAAAACCGAGTACGCAGGCCATTACCTACGCTAAAATGTCCTCGCTGAAAGAAATCCTTCTTAACCGTCATCAACCCCTTCCAAAAGGGTGAACCTGTAGGATTAGGTTCGACTTGGGATAAAATTTTGTTGTTTAAGTATTTGTTGCACAACAACTCGTGCCAAACACCATCTTCCTTAAGAATTTTAAAAAGCCATTTGCTTAGTAAACATTTATTCTTAATCTCAAGCACTTCAATTCCTAGCCCACCTTGGTCTTTTGGCCGACAGATAATATTCCACTTAGTCAGTCTGTATTTTCTTTTTATTTGATCACTTTGCCAAAAAAAACTAGATCTGAAATAGTCTAACCTCTTCCGTACCCCCACCGGGATTAGAAAGAAGGAGAGCAAGAACATAGGTAGGCTAGTCAGAACCGAGTTAATTAACACCAAGCGATCGCCGTATGACAACAGTTTGCCTGCCCAGCAACCAAGTTTGCTTTCAAAACGATCTTCTACCATTTTCCATTCCTTATTTAGCAACTTCCTATAATGAATGGGGATACCTAAGTATCTGAAAGGTAAGGATCCTGTATCACACCCAAAAATTGTACGATACTCATTTTGTGAATCCTTTGCCTTTCCAAAACAATATAACTCACTTTTGTGAAAATTTATTTTTAGTCCAGATAGTTGTTCAAACATGGACAGAATTAGTTTCATGTTAACCGCTTTTTCGATGTCATGCTCGAGAAATAAGATAGTGTCATCAGCATATTGTAGTATGGAGACCCCCCTTCAACCAAATGAGGGATTAGGGAACCAACTTGGCCATCTTCCTTTGCCCGCGCAATAAGAACAGCCAGCATATCTGCTACAATATTAAATAAAATTGGTGATAAAGGATCACCTTGACGTAATCCCTTTAGGGTTTGGAAATAATGGCCAATGTCGTCATTTACACGTATTCCAACACTCGCACCCTGAACAAATCTGCCAACCCATTCACACCATTTAGGGTCAAAACCCTTCATGCGAAGAGATTGTTGAAGGAAAGACCATTTGACCTTGTCGTATGCCTTCTCAAAATCAATTTTGAAAAGAACCCCATCCATTTTTTTCCTCTAAAGTTCATGGATAGTTTCATGTAAAATGACCACACCCTCAAGGATGTTCCTTCCCGGAATAAAAGCAGTTTGAGAGGGTCGAATTACTTTGTGTGCAATTGATGATACTCTATTAGTGCCAGCTTTTGTGAAGATCTTGAAGCTAACATTTAAAAGACAAATGGGTCTATATTGTTCTATCCTGCTTGCGTCCTGTTTTTTTTGGTAGTAAAGTTATTACTCCGAAATTCAATTTAAAAAGAGGAAGCTCTCCATTCTGGAGTTGGTAGAACATTGCCATCAAGTCAATCTTGATTAGATCCCAAAACTTTTGGTAAAACTCAGCAGGGAACCCATCTGGTCCCGGGGCTTTGTTATGTTCCATTTGCGAAATAGCTTCAAAGACCTCCTTTTCAGTGAAGTCAGCAACCAAAATGCCGTTTTCCAATGGTGAGATCTGAGGCAAATCCCCAGTCCTATCCTCGTCCATGGAAAAATAGCTTGGTTCCGGTGCCCCAAACAAATTTTTATAATACTCGGAGATGAATGTCTTCAAATTATTCTCCCCTACAATTGTTCCCTCATCTTGCTCAAGCTGAAAAATTCTCTTTCTCCAATGCTTTCCATTAGCAATGAGATGAAAGTATCTGGTATTATTTCCCTCTTCCTGGACATGTTTTACTTTTGCACGTTGAGCCCATTTCGACATGCATGGTCCAGCCATGGCGGTCGAGATGCATGCCCTATATATTCATCGCCGATAACACCAGCCGTGCCCGGGCCCTACGAGCGTACGTACGTCGTGGAAATGCAGAGAGCGAGACGACCCCGACCGGCCGGCAGTCAGGCAGTGAGGCGCAGAGCTAGCGGCAGAAACGGTGTCGATCGGCCGTAGCACGGTAGCAGTGCGAGCGGGGTGAAAATCCACAAAATTAACCTTTTTTAAAAACTTTAGCAAAAAATAACCCTATTTTAAACCCTTTTTTATAGCGCCCAACATGGGGGCGCTACACCCTATACGTGATAGCGCCCTGCGACGGGGCGCTATATAGTACTGCCAGCGTGGCACTGTGTGGGCCAAAGGCGCGAAGTGTAGCGCCGGACCATGGAGCGCTATGGCTGCGACGGTAGCGCCGGGTCATGGGGCGCTACACTCACGGCCCGAGCTGATGGAGGCCGGATGTTCCCCTCGAGCTGGGTGCCGAGCGAAGGGCTCGGCCTCAGCCACGCCGCGCGTCGTCACGCAATGGAGTACGCGCCATCCACACCTCGAGGGAGCTGAGGCTTACCGAACCTGAGCGCTCCATCCATCGATCAATGGAGTACGCGTCACCCACCCCGCGCACGACGGACTCCATGTTTCTGCCTTTCGGCCATGTTCACGCCACCTACCTCCTCGGCTACTTGGTCGTGTTCCGCCGCTGAAGCCGGCTGCAGCACCGCCCGGACGCGTCCAGCAGCTTCACCTCGCTCTTCCACACACGGGACGCCCTGCGCGCCGTGCTGTCCAACCCGAACGCCGACGACCATGCGCTCCGCGCCTAACACGTCCGCCGACGAGCTCACCCTCGAGTTCAGGCCTACTTCGCAGTCGACCTCCTCCACTACCTCGTCTTCCTGCCCCACGAGGCCCTCTTCGTGGCGCACCACCTCCACTATCACGTCCTGCTAGCTGCGCGTCGATCGATCAGTGCATTCGGGAAGGTCGTGAACAGCCTCCGTCCGTCTCAACACCAGTAACAATATGCTCTCCTCTTCTCTACTCCAATCTACTACTACAGCCTCGCTCGCTCACTTGCCGATAGGTCCTAGAATCTACTGCTAGGCAAGGTAGATGCGTCGGCACGTGGATGTTCATGTATAGTGCTACATGCTACGCCGGCACCCTATCCTCCTACTGTATGTACTACTCCTACGTACGTGGTTTCATCGATCCGGCGGGAAACAGCAAGGCTGTGGAAAAGGAAAGCCGGCCGGTGCATTCATATATATATATGCATGCAATGCATGAGTGTCTTGGTTCGCCGAATCGCCGGCCCGGGGAAAGGCTGCATCTGCATGGCTGGCTCGTCAAAAGGTAGCAAGCAATTCTTTCGATCGATCATCATGCTGTCAATGCTTCCTTCTTTCTCCACAGCGTGGTTTGCGCGCGTGTCGATCGCTGCGTACCTTGTCCACGGTTGGCCGGCGCTCGCGACGAGCTTTTTGCTCGCACGCTCGGTCCTACGCGCACGATTCGCACACGAAGCTACACAGGTACGCACGTTAGCGCGCGTCAGGAAACCTTTGGAGTGATAGCTGCTAGCTAGTGTGGAAGCATCGATGGTGTATCATCCTCTAGCTCTAGCTATTTCCTTTAGTCCGGAAAGCTGATCGATCGAACACGGACACTGACACACACGCACTAGTGAGCGCACTTGGGAAGTCTCATCAGGCCCGTACAAGAGCATGTGCATGGAGGCATTTGGACACACAGTTGTACACACAAATATCGTAGGAGGCCAATCTTTGAATTTACTTACTTAACAAAGGTACTTAGCATAGCTATTTAGAAATCAATGAGACCTAGATAGCACTACAAAGTATATAAATATGCTACTAGTGGAAAGTAACACACTTCTAGTATCACTGATATGATACTGGTCTATCATATAGTATTTCATTTATTAGGTTGTAAACTCATTTTTTCATGTAATGTGTCATGTTACGGTATCATAATACCATTATCACTCTCTCCATTAATTTGTATACCCCATCAGTTTTTTACTAACATTACATGCATGATACTAGTTAATAGTTATGATACACCACTATGACTGGCCTAACGCCAATCAACCGTCCCCACCTCACTTTAAAGAGAACATTAATCAAGTGAATAAATAAATAATTTCAAGAAAAAAATACCACTGCAAGCTTATTTTAAGAAAAGGGAATGACATAAATAAAATCAACTATCGCAAACAAAGTGCTCTTCCAAATCGCTTCAGGAAACATAATCACGTCTCTACTCTCCTCTTGCCTCCTCGCTCGCAACATTTTTCTCATTTCACAAAATAAATCCATGGTGTGTGAATGAATTGGTACAACCAGTTTCCCCAATCTTTGATACAAATGTTAGTTTTATCTAATTTTTCATTTTTGTTATTTTTTAAAATGTGAGTCTAATTATCTCCATTTCCATGATAAAAGGACTTCACACTTTGAATAAGGGTACGTTCTCAAATTCAGGGCAAGTTAAATAAATATAATTACAATGAACATTTATGTACTCTTAGTTTTTTCACCCTATTATGGTTTCAAGAAATATATGTTGTATGCTTAGTTAGCATTAGTAACTATACAATATATTTTAATTATTATCCATTATATTGTTGTATTGTATATAACTGAAAATATATTTAACGTATGCAAAAAAAAATACTCTGTGAGATATTGTCTTAACAACATACAAAATATCTTATATGTGAAAACAGACAAAAAAAGAAAAAGCATGACTCTTCGACGTTCTTACAATTGATGAAATATATAGCTTATATTTATATTATTGCGTCGACGTTCTTATATAAATTTAGTACTACTAAATATTTCGGTAGAGATGTCAATACATACAGCCTAGCAAATATCTTAACGGAGGTGTGTAGTGTATGGTTTCGTAAGAAAATATATGGAAACTTCCGAAATTTAATTTGATGACATGATCATTTTTTACTTGGTCAAATGTGTCTTGCGGGTTACAGTGGATTTAGTAATAAGTTGATAGTATGTTGATGATTTATGTTACTAAAATGGTACAACATATACACCGACAAACATAACATATCATGGGTTGTACTATTGCACATACAAAATATAAGTATCATATATGCTCACTCTAGTGTTTCACTATATACAATTGCTTCTGAAATAAGAAGTTATACATGAAATTAAACATTGGATATACATCATGCAAAATATTTAATATAACATGTGTGATGTATTCATACTTACTATCGCGACACTATCCATCCTTCCCTAGATATCCAACATCTTCTCTCATGTTTTTCCTCCTATTCTTTCTTCCACCTAGAAATATACACTAGGGCGCGTCTGGTTGCACGACTGCATATTGTCCATGTACTGGTTTGGTGCCACACATGTATATGACACCATTTTCTCTGTTAGATGAAGGTTTTGAAAATGCTAGAAACCTGAAATTTCTTCTTTTCCTCAGTGAGCAAATAAGGAGTTGAAAATATTTTCTCAAGCTGGGGAAAAACCCTTTGATCAAAAGCAAAACTTCACATCATCCATCTATGAGATGTTCGCTCATTAAAACATGAGGCGAATCTCGTGCATGTTATCGTTGTGTAGGTGTACCCATTGAAACCAGTGGCTATAAGTAAGCTGTCGATCCATTAATTTTCCAAGAAAACCCTTCGGTTTATAGATATTTATGTACCTAGTCCCTGGCATCTAAGCCATCTGATCCCACAGATTTTGGTCTTTGACCCCGCCACTAGTTAAGATTATGGAGGGAAATAAGATAGGACGACATGGATACTTGAAGCACCTTGTTTGTTATGCACTTCTCAGGATGTTAAGTAGAGATGTATTCTGCAAAAGGAAGGGCTAGGCTCCGTTATGTCGAAGAATCACCAGTGATTGTTCTTCATTTGTAACGATTCTACCTGGCCTCTGATCAAACTAGGTCGCGTGGGGATGGTTGTGGACTTGTATGTTTTTCTTTTTAGTATGTAATGTTTGCTACCTAGTTTTTGCTCCTTTTGTTTCATCCACATGAGCTTTTAGTTGAACGGGCTTGGGAAATGTAAGATCCAAACATTGTAGCATGTTTGGTTTCTTTGATGAAGCTGGTGGATGATCCCCTTTGATTAAAAAACTAAGTTTATCCCGTTGAAACTATGGAGAGCGAGATGATATTTGACGGCATGGATACTTGAAGCTCTACTTTTGTTAGGGAAAAAACATGATCGTGGACCTAGCTAAATTAAATGAGCTTCACCTGTCATGTCAATATATAGAGCCTGCACTGCCCGTGATAGTTAAGAGAAGGCAGCTAGCCATTTCCGGCAGCAGTGTTCCTCAATCAGCGCCAACCATTCGCTCGCAAGGACTGCTCGGCCAGGTCACGCTCGCACTCATGCGTGATGGCCAACCTTCGCAAGGTAGCTGTAAGAGGTCGGCTCTAGGGCAGGGAGAAGCAATGATTTTGCTTTGTTTCTCCATCCATGCTATTCCACGATAGTTAATGGATAGTAGAATTCATGTGCAAACACAGAGCCGGTCCTTGCACCGGAAAAAGCTAAACGACATGTAGATGTAGGTCATGAGCCGCGCACCTTGATGGTTGCTTCAATCGGACGTCCCTACTAAGAATGATGCCCAACACACAACCCATCCTCTTAATCAGGACCCGTCCCTATCTCGCAGAATCATCACAAGTTTTTCAACAGCAGGTATCCTGCAGCAGGAGACGCCGAGCTAGGACGTCCCTGTTGTTGTTACAGTGTAGATGAAGAAGGAATCTAGGAGCGAGCATCAAACAATCCTGATAGCGACGCCGCGCGCGCACACAAAGACGGCAACGTTTCCCTGAAGCTGGACGCCCATGGCCATGGACCTGGCGCGTACGTACGACCTGAAAGAGAAATGAATGGATGGATCTGTCGAAGCGGACAGAGAGATTCCAGGGGATGGGCGAGACGAGTTCGAGTTCGAGTTGAGTGCAGCAATGGTGGTTGGTCGCAGGCAGTCTCACTCGCAGAAGCCAGATGCGTCCCTGGCTCTGTCTGGCAGGCGCGCATGGGAAGAGCGAACTGATTCATTCGGAGCGCCGAGGAAGGCGACACGGCGTCGGACCGGTCCGCATTAGCTTATGCCCAAAGCCTGGTTACACTGGATCGGCCGGCTTTACCGTCCCGTGGACCCTCCTGGGCCAGCCCACTTCTTCGCAAGCGAGCCAGGCCGTACGGGCCAACACATGCTCGCTCTGCCCGGTTGCTTCTCTGGGCATGGGCCCCCACCACCATGCTACTATGCTAGTAGTACAATCTCCCTTTCACTTCCTCTCTCTCGCTTCAATAATTGCATTGCCCGAATTAGAAACAAGGAATCCTCTTTCTCCAGAGAAATGCTACGGACACTCGAGTGCCTCTCTTCCTTTTCTGGGAGGTGCCTGCGTACATAGGCCTAGCTAGCTAGGCACCACATTTTGAAGCATCTCCAAGGGTATACAAATGTCAAGAAAATGAGGATTAACTCTTGTACTGCAAAAATTAATTTTTGGTGTTCTGGTAGGTTGTGAAATTTTAGGACGCCATGTCCTTTCTTTTCCTAGGATGAATCGATGCAATTTATTTGTAATTTAAGATGTTTACTAGAAGTAGAGGGGTACCATCTTCGAGGTTTTTACAGCATTGTAGAGGTCATAGAAGAAAACGAGCAGGAATAGGTACAAGTGTGTACACTTTAATAAGATGCTTAGGGCTAGCGTTGTCCGCCACCGGGTGGTGCACGGAGCAAAGTAGTTCCGGAACCGATCTGGTCATGGAAGTGAGTGATGCAACATGAGACCAAACAAAATGAGCTGTGATGTGGATACCCGGAGTCATCGCTGTTGGCCATAGTAAGAAAAGCACACACAAGCTACTTTGAGTTGAGAGGCTGGCGACCCTCTCAAAAGGTAGCTAGCTACCAATCTCTCCCGCATTTACATTGTCCATCCATCCTCAAATCCATCTCGCTCACCCAATCGAGAAAGAAAAAGAAAAGAGCAAGAAATGAAGAAATAATAGCATCCAGTTCGGTTCATCTAATGGTAATGGTCGATTCTTGATTGGTTGTGGGGCTGAGGAGACATCGAATTAAACCCCTCTCGCTTAATTAATTGCCCCGGTCGGTTTACAC